>JAMZAV010002215.1:0-361252 GCA_024449915.1 Sweltsa coloradensis
CACGGACAGACAGCAGTATCGCATGGGGTGCACCCGGTACAGCTGACTGGGCCGAAGCACGATCGGCTGCAGTCGGGAGGGCTCGGTAATCCGGCGATGCGCGCGACGCACGTGCTAGGCAAGGCAACACGTGACACGGACACACACATCACACAACGATCAACCTACAAAATGTTGTTCTTCTTACGTCTGGAATATGTAACGTAGAAAATGTTAAATGTAGCCGATTGCATTCGTGTGAATGTTCAACATAACATCAAAATAACGTGTGACTGATTATTCACTTGACTTGGTTCTTAATACGCCTGAAATATCCAATGTAGAAAATGTTAAATGTAGCTGATTGCGTTTGTGTGAATGTTGTTAGACAAAACATCAAAATAACGCGTGACTGATTATTCACTTGACTTGGCGTACGAGTTGACGTACGTCTCTCACTGCAGAGAGGGAGAGAGTGAGAGAGAGAAATACAACTCGCTCGCTGTCCGGCCAGGGCCCAGGCTCACATGCAGGCTTCGGTGGTGGTGGTGGTGGTGCTCGGTTTTTTTCACCTTTAACAAACACCGACTGACGCATCACATTTCATTCAGCGAGCGTGGTTTTGTTTTGTCAGGTGTAGTTTGACACCTCCCCGCGCTCCCCTCTCTTCTCCGCTCCAACCAGATCTCTCGCACATTCCTTTCCTACGCTACGAATTACGCATCATTCCGGTCAGTCTGTGTTGACTCAAACGCGAGATAACTGCAGCGCGGATTGTAAACAAAATCGTGGAGGCTAATCTCGCTGATATAGAACACGACAAGGAATGCATTTGAACGAAACACATAAGTTAAGGCAAAATGGCAATCATCGCTATGATCGTGAACATTCACTGCACACAAGGAGCACACACAAGTGAACAATTTTATTTTATCAATTTTCCAATTTTATTGATTGCTAGGGCAAATTATAAAGTAGGGTAATAATACAAAATATAAAGTTATCAAATACAACAATGTTTCAAGTTGTAGGATCACTTTTACAAGGGCCTATTGTACTCATTGTTACAATAGGACTACGGTACAGTAATTCACAGCCTACATACAAAGGAGAAAATAATTATAATTTAGGTCTAGACTATAATTTCAATCAAATTTGAAATGTTCTTACCACAAAACCAGCTAAAGTAAGCTACTTTAAAAAGGCTTCAAAAACCTCTAAAACTCACCAAATCGAATCTAGGATCTCAAAATTTTTCCGGGGGCAAGCCCCCGGACCCCCGCTATTTTGTCCCTACCCTATGAATATAGTACCCGGCAATGTTTATGTAATACCCAGTGAACATTTTTTTCTGGGGAGAACACTGCATATATTAAATATCAATATGGCCTACAAGGTTCTTTAGCATACCGGTAAGCCCGTTTTGAGGACATAATTAGTGAATGATGACAATTGTCGTAAAAGTTTGCCCCGTCTGGGGATCGAACCTAGAACCTCCGGCGTTTTGAACTGACGCTCTACTTACTTTACCTACTTCCAAGACGCGGATGTTGGTAAGACTGGCCTACCTACATTTTGATATTTCAACATAACAAAAAATAATGGACACCAATGTGATATTTTGGAAGGAAGTGGACAATTGGAATAGTTGCTATTTTTTTGCTGACATGAAGTGTTGCAGATCTGGCTGTTTTGGCCTACTGATCTTTGTTTTTAAATTTCACAAATATTATTGCAATCATATTAAATTATGGTAATTCTGAGTAGGCCTACCGTATTAGCGTGACATCCATGGGTGTTTTCAATTTTTTAAATTTCTAGTTCAATATTCTAGTATTTAAAGGTACTAGGGATGAAGATCGTTTGAAACTCGAACTGAAAAAAGTTTTAGTTCAAGTGAAAAAAGTTTGATTTTTAAAGAATAGTAGTGGTGGGTGTGCGGTCACCTATTTTTATGAGTTATAAGTAACACTTCAAAAAAATGGTTCTCAGTTTACAGGTAGGCTACAAATTTCTAAACAAAAAATTGGATGGTGGAGTCTAGAAGTTAGCCTACATCTAGGCCTATACTTTCTTGGTGGAGGTGCCGGTCCAGACTTATCACTATTTTATCTAAACTTTTTGATATTTCTTTAACTTTGGTTGGGTTCAAGATTTTTGTAAAGTTTTAAGTTTGATTTTCAAAACTACGAAAGTTCGAGTTTAAAGTTAAATTAGTGGGTTCGCACAACCCTAGTAAACCAATTTATCGAAGTTAATTTTTTTAAACTGGAGCACTGATGTCAATCAACGATGTATGTAGTGTACCGTAATTTCACTGTTATCGCTCGCAGGTCTCACCCATAGCCCCTAATTGTGTGATAGTAATATAGAAGTAACCGCTGCCAACTTCACAGCGCCACCCTCGTCTTGTCGGTGCGCTCCTTATCATCCACGCTTTACACAACCTTGCACGTATCTACCTCGTGTTTTCCTAATAATTAATTTTGGCCTTCTTTTCACTTCTCTGGCGTACGGTACGTGCGTGTAAGTCGATTGAAAAAATCTGTGACCAATGATTGTGGATATATAAGACCTTTTGGCAAGTTATTTTCATTGAAAACCCATGTCATGCCAATAGGTACCGGTAGGCCCTACTCATTTTATTAAATTATGTAGGCCTACTTTAACAAAAAACAATTTTATTTATAATCTATTTAAATTAGATTTGCACACCTTCAAATTGGGGCCTACACCAAATAGTATTTTTACGAACCAGATAATCATTTTTTAACTGGTTTTCGCTCCGCAAGATTTTTGTGTGTATATTCCCCCCTCCCACTAAACAGATCTCATGAGTCATGACAAACTTACATAATGATTACCGCGCTGTATTTGGGAAGTTGAGTACCGTCCGAGCGGGTTGCGCTGGTGTGGGGGGGAGCCCGCTCCCGACCAAGCCATGGTGCGCGACTACTCTGGGGGCGGCCGCGCGACCTTGAGGCCAAGCGCACAGTGGCAGGGAACACGAGAATGTGCCTTGTGTTGCATGGGAAAGCGCGACAGATTGAAAAAACATGATTTTCGGATTTTTGAAAAACCGGTTTCCGATTATTCGATGTAGGCCCTACTTCAAATGCTCTTATGTCCCTGTGAATTGTGATATGTAGGCCTAGGCTATGTGAGTGAACAATATAAAGAGAAGACCATTTTAATAATATTGCCTTCAGTCGTACGCCTCGCTTAGCTGCTGGTTACACAGCCATACTTGGGGAAGGAACTTTTTAAAATCGAATGAGTTTCCATTTTCCCGGAATATTTTTATAAACTTGATCCTTTTTAGTTTTTAGTGTTAATTTATTTATTTACATTATTTATTTAACAACGATCCTATTCAGTGAAAACTGATTTTCAAAGGGGACAACTTAATAAATCTAATACCATAATGCAGACCAACAATGAACTACAGTTCAGTAAATATTTGAAAATATTTTCAATGATCAATTAGTATTTTTTCAGGGAACTTTAAAATTCCCTACTTCCTGTACTTCAACATCAAGTAGTCTTTTTTGCACTTGGCACCACTTTTCAGTATTTGTTACAAACCCTTGTCATCATTTATCATTTAATATTAATATTGTATCATCGTAATTCATGAACCTTCCTCTCACCGTGCGCTATGCAGCAGTAATGCTTGCAAGTATTGCAACGTCAGTGACGTTGCAGTCTCATTTAAACAATAATCAGCATTAAAAAAATGAAGGGAACATTTTAAAAGGAATTTAAATTTTTAGAGGTAGGTGTAAAAACGGACTTTAATTTATAAAGTTCCTTTTAAAAAAGTTCCTTTTTAAATTAATGAACTGAATGTTTTAAAAGTTCCTTTTCAAAGGAACTACCTAAGCTAGTAGGCCTACATCGACGCATCTCTGGGCTACAACGTTCAAGTTTTATTTTTTTAATTCTAGTTCTACCTTACCTAGCCCTAATATATTTTGGCTTATCCAACATTTGTGCCCTTGTAAGGCCTACCCACTTAGGGCCTACTGAGTGGATAATATGACTTCACTGTGGGGCATAAATTGTGTAGGGCCTAGCCTGCTGGGGGACACCTATGCAAAATCAAATTTTTGTCAGAACCATCAACTTAGCTTTACTACCTTAACAAAGACATAAACAATTTAAAAATAAATCCAATCGGCAAGTTCAGACTAATACTTGGTGTACGTGCAAACCGCTATAGAGACGTACCGGTATTTTCATCGTTCTGGTTTGCTTGTTTCCCAGAGTATATCGCCCGGACTAAATGGACAAGATTCACATCTCTTGAAGCATCTCACATCAAGCTGCGTCGTTCAAGAGGACATGTGACTAGTTTGGTGACGCTGTATCGGCGATGCTGGTCGGCAGTTTGATGTTGAATCGAGGATATCACGCGCCGATCTCTACGGTAGGGTGGCGCCGAATACTGGCAACAACCGAGAGGAACGAACTAGTTCAAGGTTTTGTTATTGTCAGGCCACTTATCACATACTTCAACGTCGCGATTACTTTCGTTTCAAGTGATTTTATTTTGCTTCAAGTTAGAGACAATTTTTCCTTGCGTATCTAGTATTTTTTTGTCCACTGGTTACTTTACTATTTTTCTTATGTTTTTAGTTTCCTTTGGTTTCAATTCCCTTTTAACTTGGCTTTTAGTACTATTCCTTCGATTATTTATAATAGCCTTAATTTTATTTAATTTATTTTGATCTTCTATGATTTATTTACTATTAGCCTACTCTCGGTTCTTTATTTAGCTTCTATTAAGTCTTAATTTAATCATTCCATTCATTTCAGTCTTCTCCAATTTTTTAAATCCTTCTTGTTTTATTGACATTCTGCTTATAGCCTTTTTTATCCATTATCACACCCTAATGATTTTTATAATTGTTGTCATAAAGCCCTATCATTCTGATTTCCCATCCATTACTTATATGTTTGATTTACATTCTTTTAGATCCATTTCTTTTGTTCTTTTGTTTTTGTTCACATTTTCTCTTGCATATGGATTTACTATTATGTATGGTTTTTATTGTCTGCTTCTTCCTGTTTTGATTTTGGGTTATCTACCTGTGCTACATTTGATTTGTCCATCCTTTAGCTTTTCTTTTTAATTAACAGTCCTTCTATATCCGGATTAACATTTTCATCCCATCTCGCACGTGGTGTCGGGTGCTTTGAACAGACACGCTACTTTGAACAATAGGCTTGTTTCCTCTTGAAGTTACCACACTCGCTCATATAGTAACTGTCATGGCAACCTTGAAGGATCTTCAACCCCATCCCCCTCTTAACTTGCGCAGTGGGCTGTACGTATAACTATGCGAAGTAGATGAGTGTCTCGCCAACATTGTAAAGCTAGTCAATTTGTAGATTATTTATATTACGTTTTCATCTTTGTTTTTTTCTCCCAACTCTACCAAAATAATAATGAATTGACTTTGTATCACTTCAAAACCGAGCTTAAAAATTTGCCTCTATTATTAAATTTATTCAAAGCCTTAACTTGAACTATATCTACGTGTACGTCGGCATCATGACAATAAAAAATGCCATCATTACTTCGGGTAGTTTTGCGTACTCCTCTTTCAGGAGCAGAGAACGGCGCATCATCTTCACACCAGACCTGCCCATACTATAATTTGCGGTGGGACACTAATCCCCAACCACAACTGCAATATTACTAGGTGACTCGGGTGAGGTTAACCGCTAGTCCTCCCACAAGTCCTTGCTAGGATGTGTGTGTTAACTTTACCCCTATTACAACACCTGTCGAGTTGGGGCAGTAGTACCACAAGCTTGAGCTTGCCCTTGTTACTAGCTACATTTGATACAGATCATTAGTATACCGCTAACGATACAGATGGGCGATGGCCCTGCATAATAAACTCCTGTCGTATTAGGGGCAGTAGTCACAAGCTTGGTAGCTTGCCCTAATCAACTTTGATATTTTATTGCATTTTAGGTAGGAACATTAATTTCTTCCTTACAGCTCATCTCCCACGCTGCGAGACCTTCGAAGACATCAATCACGATAAGTCAATTGCTCGCTAGTGTAGAGGGGATTGATGTGATTTTTAGGTCCCTTATCTGATATTGTGTAGTTTAAGTATTGTCATTTATGTTGATTCTGAATGATTCGTACTTGGATTACTTTTTACTTTGTATCAATAAACTGTCCCCCAAGGTTTGTCATGGCGTACTGGTTTAGCCAGGTGCTGCCATCATGTTGCACTGGCTACATTGTACTAGCTCCGGAAAAACAGTACTTTTTTACTGCGCGAGTTTTTAAGTTCCGATATTTAGCCTATTTAAGTGGCTTTCGGGTACCATCTTTGGGGTACTTTCCAGCTTTCTCCGCGGGGTTAGCTGGTTAGGGTGCGACTTGATAGTGTCGCGAAGAGCAAAAACGAAAGCCGAAGAGAGAAGACTCGAGCCGAATAGAGAAGAAATGTCGCAATGGACAAGGGAAGGTGGTCGACATGCAGACATGGGTGAGATTATCATCATGGGTAGTTTCAAGTAACTAGGGACCCTGGGACTTGGGCATTCAATTTAATTCAACAGAGCAATGGGGAAAATAGTTCTTCAATTTAATAACTAAGAAAATAACACTTCAATGTAAAATGTGCTTTTGTCCACTTTATTCAATTTGTATCATACTTCCTTGGGTCTCTAGTTATTGCTATGTTAGTGACGTACAAGAATCCTATGTATGATATTGATGTGGTGTCTGGTGGATGTACAATTGTGTGAATGGATGGTGTGTAAATGTATTGGTATACGTATGTATACAAAACTTTGTTAGGCTACATGTGAATGAAAATTCCGTCGTCAATTTTTTTAAAATCTTATCAACTTTTGTACTTGGTATGTACAAATTAATGGGGTCTTGGCAGATTTAAACAATTTGTTGGGATGAAGGACTACTGCCAGATTAAAACCTGGTAAAGCTGCACGGTTTTAGTAATATCAAATAAAACTAGTACACTGAAAATCGAAAAAATGGCTAACAGGTCCTAATTAGTGAGTCTTAACTATATCCCGCATACAAATGTTTCAAATACAACTTGAATATTTTGTAGGATATAGTTCTGCCAAAACTACATAGGACCTAAGCAACTTTTTTTATTTTAGCAACGTTTTGTGGGATATTACTAAAATCACGTAATTTTTGTGGTTTGAATATTGGTGGAAAGTCTTTTCTCGTTAAATTGCAAGAATGTATCCAGTTTCAATTAGCTACTTGTGCGTTCACACCTTAAAATGGCTGTTAGCCGCCAGATGCATTTTACTCAAATTGTAGTAAATGCAACCCGGCAATCATACACTGTCACTCTAAAGAAGAGCACATTTGGTGTTAAATTTGATTTTAAATCATCACATAAATCACATTCTACTCTGCACAGCATTTTGTGAGCTATTAATTACTTCAATTAGGTCATTTTGTGTGGTTTTAATATCCTACGTCTTAATCGGTCTTCAAGCAATTTTAATATAACTGATAGTCTTGCGGCTTGAATCCTTTGTTTTCAATTATTTGTTGTTGCATTGGTCATAGATAGACCAAGTATTTTTTTAATTTTCTAAGCTATGAATGGCGTCTGTTAAAGCAATCGATCGGCTACTTCAATAATGGTCATAGTTGGGCCAATCGTTTCTGGACAATCTAGATTTAAATTTTCTCCGTAGAAATGTATTACGTATTACTATACTTTCATATAGTAATGTGTTAAAATCCATATAATCGAACGGAAAATCATATGCTAAATTTGGTGCAAACTTTTTAACCTAAATCTTAAATTTTTCCATCATAAAAAACAATGCAAATTAATGACATTCGTCCAAAACGTTCTGGTTCATGTAGAAGCTTTATTCGTTAACATAAAGCATTTGACAGTGCGGACTAAACACTAATTTTTCTCCGGTGCAGACAAAGAAAGCCAAGACCCCCGTGTGTAAAGTGAAAGATTCTAGAAGAAAGAAGATAACTTTTGATTCTCTTCGACCGAAGAGAAGAAGATGAGAAGAAAGCTCTTGGAGACATCGCTAATCTAAAGGTTCTGTAATGCGGAGATAACCATAAGACATATTTTAAGTTGTGAAGTATGATTGGTACAAGAGTAATACAGAAGTTTACTCTTTTGTGAGTTGCCTCAACTTTTTTTAAACTGCATTCCAGTTTTAATTATGAGGTGTATAGATATAGCATTTTCATTTAAAATATTCAATATTATTTTTAATGTTGATCTAATTTAGCCTTGCATTATTTGTGGTAAAATTGATAGTTCTCCGCGTAAAATAATCATATTATTTTCAAACTTTCAAATCACTTTTCCGTAAGTTGAACGAGATTCTCTTGAATTGTGTAAAGTGTCGGTGTAGGAGAAATTATTTCACAAATGCTCGTTTTTGGTAAATCGGGACTCCTTCCATAGATCGATAAGACGGAATAATCTTAGCTGTTTGCCCTAAAACTACTAATACGGTTAATTATTTAAAATGTTGTTCATTTTAGTTAATAAACATTGTAAGCCGCCAGTCTTTAACAAATTTTGTATTGATTACTTCAAATTTATACATTACTTCTTAGACCGTTTTTTTGCGTGATTTTTAAATTCAAGTTAGTAATTTAACAGAAATAAATCTTCAAAACGAAAAATTATTTTTCCAACTAGTCCTTTTACAAATTTTGAAACAGTAAAATCTCTCGGGTGATATTTTTCTAGAATCGCGTTTTATTTCCGATCTTCACTTTAACGTGCAAAGATAATTAGCTTCAGTGATGAGAAGTGCCCAGTTTCAAGAAGACAACGTTCCGCATGACCCCATGCATTGTGGGTGGGGACCCGAAGACTACGGATCTCTTTCATGGTACGTTTTCTTTCATGGTTTCTTTTATCTTTAAAGGTAACTGGACTTATTAAGAAACAGTTTAAAAGAAATCTAAAAATGACTTGTGTTATTACTTACGCTGCTAAGCTTCGTAAAGTAATTGATGTTTGGGCTTTTGGTTTTCATGTTTTTGAACAAGTGTTTGTTAAATTTATTGGTAGAATTAATTTCAGGATTTAAATATTTATTGTATGTCCAGTCCTACCTTTAAGGCTACTTACTTGATGGGCCCCGTACCCGTATATTGTTTTATAAACCACATTCTGATGCTTTTTTATTTTTGCTTCATTAATGATCATAGTTAATTATTTGTTTTGCTCATTTGTTAATTAAAATGTTAAGTATTTTGATTTGTTAACAAATGCCATTTAAACATCCTAGTTTTTTTGCTTTTTAACCGAGGAAATATTTTAAGTTTTACATGAATTATTTCATTATTTTTTATTCAAGCAAAGTCCCACTAATGAATAATGCTCGAATTTGTTTGCTGTTTTTAAATTACTGTGATTGACTTTTTGAAAATATGCTTGGTTTGACCACTCAAGTTTTACGGGGCCCATGATAAACCTGTTGATTGATTCTTTGTTATTGTTGTTATTTTACTCCTTCCCAATGTTTTGCACCACTGCAGAAGAAGCGTTACTCCGCAACTCGTCGCTCTTCTGATGCATTGCGGCCACTCGCCAAGGAAGTCCGTCTCTGGTCCGACATCGTAGTTCCCGTCCTCGTCTGAATCGGCGATCTGGTCCCTCGTCTGCCGTGGATGGTACTTAGTACTTACCCTGGGTAAGCTTTCTCGTAAATTATTGATACACACCGTTATTACCTGTACCAAATTCTTACCCCTTTACAAGTTCCCAAAAAAAAAAATAATGGTAGCTTACATTTTTTTGAAGTCGTAAACTCAAAACAATTACTTTAATGAACATGCCTAATACAATTGACTTTAGTTGGTTATAGTTACAAATCTCTACTTTGCCTTTTTGTTAATAGGCATTTTACCCTAATACAGCCCAGTCTGCCTCTTCATTTTAAATTTAAAGAACCCTTAAGCCTCCAGTTGGTATTTTTTTCTTTTTATGAGGAAGACGTATTGGTATAGTTCATATTTTACAATCATCCATCACTGGTTTCATCTAAACAAAACTTTGAATTAATCAAATTTATATTAATGAGCTTTCAACATTCCATGGGATTTGAGTTTGGCCACTTTGGTAGTCTTTATTTCAAATTGCTAAAATGGTTTTCACACGTTTTTTTTTAATTTGCAGCCATACCTAGTTGGAAACTACATTAGGCCTAATGCTTAAACTTTGATGAATGAGTCACAATTTTATTTTCATGCTAACCACTACTGGCTTTTTAGTAATATGAAATGTCACAGTAAACCCATGGATCGTTAATCAAATTCTGGTTAATGAAAACTAAAATCAGATCCCTTTTCTTAAATTTATTGCTCAAATAATTTTGCATATGACTTGAGCTAGTTCCTATTATTGATCTTGATGTTAAGGCCTCTCCGCTGCACTACCTTCATCTCAAATTCGACCGTTACAGACTTCGACCAACGACTTCTACATCACACTTGTGAACATCTGAAACCACGTCTTCGAACCTCGAGATCACCCCACAATTTGTCAACGTCAGCACATGGTAATAATAATCTTGTTCTTTACGATCATTAAAATATCATATCTTTATTTTTTAACTGTTTTGGAGGAGTTAAGTTAGCCTAGGGGATGTGGGGATTAAAGTCCCCACATGCAGGTCAGAACTAGCCTACGGTAGGAGGAGGAAACGCGTTCTCAACTTCAATGTAAGTCCCACGAGTTTCTATTGGAACAGATTGGGATATATCACAGAAACCACAGCAAGTAGTCCCGAGTTTCTATCGAACAGATGGGATAATATGCACAGAAACCACTAGCATGTAAGTCCAACGAGTTTCTTTGAACGGATTTGTGATAAATTATGCAGAACACTAGCAAGTAAGGGGGAATGGGGGGGGAGGGTGAAGGAAAAAAAGGTAGAAGGGGTCCAAGGAGTTCTATCAAAACGATTGTGATAATATGCACAGCCACTATCAAGTAGGTCCAACGTGTTCTATCGAACAGATTGGATAATATGCACAGAAACCACTAGCAAGTAAGTCCAACAAGTTCTATCCAATAGATTGTACAATATGCACAGAACCACTAGCAAGTATGTCCAACGAGTTCTATTGAACAGATTGGGATAATATGAACAGAAACACTCTCGCACGTAAGTCCAACTTGTTCAACAAACAGATTGGGATTAATGCACAGATGCCAACGAGTTCATTCGAACAGATTGGATAATATGCGCAGAGTACCGCTAATAGAATGGGTTAAATTCTCAAGTATTGGCTACGTACCAGTTCCGTCCCTTTTAGTGTAAAACGTTACAATTCAAACTAATTCTTAGGGTCTTTTTTTAGATTTGAATTAAAACTAGCGCTTTGCTGATGGCTAACCTCACCGTGTCGGGAAGTTTATTAAGGCTAAATATATTGTTCATTCAACTCCAAGTTACGCACACACTACAGTGACACAGTAAACAGTCTATATGGGTGCTGTATTAATTTTTTGCATTCTTACAATTAACATTTGGAGCATGTTACATATTCATATTACATAGCCTTTCGTATTGTACTCGTATCATGTCATCACGACATGTTAGTATGGCCTATAGAAAGTGGTTCATTCTATAAAACTAAACTATGACTGGTTATAAGATATAACATAAATTTATTTACTAGCAAGGTAATCTAACACAGGTCACCTTAGTTATATTTGAATAGTTACAGAAAATACATATTTTTTGCGGCAGGTTCCCCAAGATCATTTGAATGGCCCAGCACTTGACATCTTAAATGATGAATAGTAGATCATAAATAGTACAGTGCACCTAACTGATAAGTATGTAACGACAATGGTTTTGTTCTTCACAGGCGTTGAGGAAGGGTTCTCGGGGCCCCCGCGGGGCCCATGTTACGTAGCGTACACCTCAGGAAACTCTTTCGTTTTGAACGGGGAATTTATTGGCTGCAATCCATGGACGGGACTCGCAACCGTCTGGATCCCTTCTTCAACGCTAGCCTGCCAACTTTGAACTTCCAAGATGACGCTCTCTCTACCGAGCAAGGTACGTTTCTAGATTTTGGTTTATGATTTATGGTTCTAGTGGCCCTCCCGTTGGTCTAGTGTTTCAAAGTGGCCGAAGGTCACGGTTTGGATTCCTGCTTCTGGCAAGAGTTTTTTAAATTTTAATTCATTTTTTTTTAAATTTTTTTTTTCCACGTTTCTATAGAATATTATAATAACAAATCGGTAGCACAGCACTTGTCGCGCGACGCGGTAGCAACCTGTCTGTGACTCACCGGTTGGGAACCACTGTTCTATTGTCTTCAGGATGATATAAATAATATCCTAAGCTAGAGTGAGGGGGAATTACTACATTGTTATAACACACTATCTGTATCATGATGATTCATTGCAATGAAATAATTGCAGCCAAACATGCTGGCTATGAAAGAGAAGATTTGGCAAATAATCATGTACTAGCGATTTTGTATATTATTTATTTCTGACGTAGACGCATGGATTTCGCATTTTGTACTAAAAATACTGCATTAATTAGTCCAATTTTGTGAAAACTTAACAAAAATGCTTTTTTCTTTACTGAACTTCTGAGTTTACCATTGATATTACCACTAGTTATTTGTTGTATCATCTGGGTAGTGTTTTTTTTCCTTTTTGGGGGGTGCAAGAATTGATATTCTTCATTGACTTTACCTTAGTTTCCACTTGTGTTCACAGCATTTCAAGTGTAAGGAGCCGGAACCATTTGTTGGCAGAATTTATGATTTCGCAGCCAGTGCTTATTCCCTGAGATAGGAATAATTGTGCTACTTTGAGTGCTAAAACAAACGTAGGTTTGGAAAATTATATTTTTGTATCTTCAAACATATCTTTAACAAGTACTGGTGGTCCCAGGTTTTAACCTGTAACTCGCCTCATTTTTTCTTACAGTGTTTTTGCCACATCGCTTGATTTCAATCCCTACAGCTCGTCGGGAGAGAAGAACGTTGCCGGTAGCCGCCCGCGTGCTTGAAACTGCTGCGTCCTTGCCCAGGTTTACTCTGAGGTTTTCCCTCGGGCCGTTCAAGAGACAGTGTCGGGAACAAGTATAGCAGTCCTCAGACAACAGCGCATCCAGCGGCCGCTAACCAACGTACGGTCAGCCCTCGCCAGAGAAACGTCTACGAAAGCCAGAGACGTTTTAACAGTCGAGTCAAGAATCTTTGGAACATAACCGTGAAACAAATTTTCACAAAAACAAAATCTAAAAATGTAAAGCAAGATTTTGTAAACGATGGACAGTAAGATCAAAAATCATAAACAAACAATATTAATTACATTGAGCACGGTGCATAAAACAGTTGACAATAGAGCTATTAAAAAGTGAGCATTAATTTTCACCTCCCAAAATTTCCATGAAGCAAATTTTTTGAATTTTTTTGAAGCCTCAAAGTACAAGCAAATTCTGCTAGTTTATGCATAATGCCCTCAATTGCTATTATTTATTTCATCTTTAAGCAAGACCCTACCTGTAATTTAACATAGTTCCAATCCGACAAGTACTAGTTAGTGGTAGTTTCCATTTTGAAATTGCCATAAAAAGTAAATTCTCTTTTTTGTCTTGGTAGTGGACATAGCATTTTCCTATTGAAGCCCAAGGCTTTCCTACTATGGTTTTTATGCAGCTAGTATCATATTCCATTTTAATAGTTGGCTTGCCTGATCGTGGTTGCAATAATAATACGTTTCTTTGATGTAACATGACATTGCCTGCAAGCGAGAGACCCTGCATTTTTCCACTTTGGCAAAATATATAGTCCTGAATTAGCATCCCGAAACCTATAATGCTGACAAATGGCATCACTTTGCTAGTAATGGTATGTTGTCATAGTTAATGTAATTTTTGCTACAAAGATGCAGTTTGAATATTAAATTACTCAAGTTAGCACCAACATAGCGAAATTAATATATTTGGCATTTCCAGCTTTCCATCGCTTCTTTCAACTGTGATGATAATTGTTATAATATTAAACTACAAAAGTTTTTTTTGATAATTTATTATTCTGTTACACATGTCATGACAAAGTTTAACGATTGTAGTAATAAATCATCATTATGGTTCGCAAACAGGTGTCATTTGTTTTTATAAATTCAAAAATTCTAACAAACTGGGGTTCAAAGCCCTGTCCTCCCGCTTGCTATGCGGACCTCAAGTTGCCGAGTACTGGAGTGTTTCCCATCACCCAAATCAAGAAATGACCAGGATAGTTAAATTATATCTCACTCTTGTTATAGTAAAAACTGAAAACATTACTAAAATCAAGCCCTCTTTAAAGTCTTCTTAAACTTGACAAAACCTATTTTTACTTTGGTTAAAAGAGAGTTCTTTATTAGTGAGCTCAACTGTATCTAACTTGCGCGTCCCTCGCAAACGACAAGAACTTTGTCGTTGCTTCCACGATCGAGTATCGTCCTACAACAGCAGGCCACCCAAGTCGCCTCGAGCCATCCAGAGAAACATCTAAAGGTAGGTAATTTTTTTCTAGTATTAGACTAAATAGGCCGTTCTGAATGGCATTACAAACTGGCAAAGTATAATTTTAAATTATATTTGGAATTCAGTCCTAACCGCCTTTGGCAACCAAGTTTCCATTTCCCGAAACGTTATACATATAATAAAATAAAAAGAGTTATATTCCACGAAAGTGTTTTAAATACCATGCACTGGTTCGGCAAAGTTCTTGATATATCGCACTGTAGTAATCTTAATCTATCAATGGGCACAATATATGAGTTTGAAATCTGGATGCACAACAGTCAAGTCCTCTTGCATACCCACTGCACAAGTGTAAATGGAGTAACCTAAACTTACCGTAAACTTGGAGGCTGGCCATAGAAATATCTGAAGACTCATCTCTATGGTTGCGTTCCGTTAACTGCAAGGACGGTACTGAACCAGTAAACCAGCTAGTGTTCTGGTGGCGTTGCTTTCCCAGTTTAATCATTTCTTTATTTGTCCAGAAAATATGAGATGAATATTGCAAGTTGACCTCTATAAGAAATAATAATTGCCGGGATGAGCTAAGGAAAATTTAATTTGCGAGCTTGCCCTATTTTTAATTCATAGCTGCAAGTTGCAACTAATTGGTCAATCACTTTTCCCGTAGGCTAGATACGGCTTTCCATATTTCAGCCAAGAGAATAATTTATTTAATCGAATAAACCGTGAATCTTATTTCGCTTCGGGTTTTACCCTAATTAATTAATAATTAATGTTTTAAATTACCTGCACGATTATTTTTCGTACGGCGCATTGCCTTGTGCTGGATGTTGCAAAGCTGGAACCATTCCGTTTTTCCGCTAGGCCTACTACTGCCGCGCAGAGCTAGCAACTGGTTGTTACTCTGCTCCTTCCCAGTAGCGCCAGCAGGTAACGGAAATGCAAGTTGTATAATTTTTGTTACCACTTGACCACTGACTCTTACTCTAGTGACCAAGCTCCTATATGTTTTTTACTTTCATGCAACATCCTAAATTTGATACTGAAATTATTGAATTGTCATAGACATAACTTTCAATACATCCTACTACTATTTAAACAAAATCCCCAGACAGAAATATTATTTAGTTTATTTACCAGTATTTGCACAGATGAACTTTACAGAGGCAGATATATTTATGTATAAAAATGTTTTCCACTGCTAAAAACTAAGTAAATTATATATAATTTTCAACATCATTTCACGGGTTTAGGGCAGAACATAACAAATATGCAATTAGTCCCACCATAAATTAAATAGGTACCCTTAAGTATCTATGGGTACCTGTGTAATGAATTCTCATAACCTACATTTTATTTGCAATCTGCAAGTCATTTACAAGATTCTCCCACTCCAACTTTAAAATAATAATATCAGAAGGGAGAGAGTATTATAAATCTTTCAACTAAATGGTGAATTATTTTTCATCTCTTTTGGGCATGGTAAAAAACAAAATTTTTATTTTCAAACGAAAATACTTGCCTCTGCCTTATAGACCATCAAGAAATTCAATTATATGCCTAGCAAAATGTGATAACATTGAGGTAGGCCTATTGTTTAATTAACGTAAGGCCATCTTTCTCGGATTTTGGCCCTTTTACTAACGCTCACAGTAACACTTTGCATAATACCAACGTATCTCAGTCCGTCCACCACTTTGAATTCAAACCATTTTTCCAAATTTACCGTTTTCTGTCCTGTCGAAGTTCTAATTGATTCGAAGAATAGAACCGTCCGCGATTAATCGATAAATCGATACTGCTCTTTCTCAAGACGGAGGGCCATTGTGTTGATGATTACTTTGTGAATGTTTGATTGGAAACTCGCCTGTATTAAGGTTATTTTAATTTTAATTATCCTAATTATTACATTTTAATGTTTCCTATTATATGCTATTTTAACACCTTGTCCTAGGAGGTGCCATTCCTGTTGTTTCATAATTCTTGTGGATCATTGCCATATTTTGCAGGTTCACGTCAGCTTTTTAGCCTGCCCCTTGAGCCTGCCCTTGAGCCTAGAAGACTTGCTGCAGAACCATCCTTTGTGGTGGTTTTCTGCCCCTATTTTTGTTCCAGTAAGTAATTTCCAACTAACAAAATATGTTAGCCTAGCCTAGCCTACCTATCTAGGCTTAGGGGCCAGGGTCTAGGCCTAGGCTAAAAGCTAGTCTAGGCCTGAGTGAACACTTCCATGACACACCTAGGCCTAGGCCTAGGCCTAGGGAGGCCTAGGCTAGCCCTACCTAGACTCAAAAGGACAAATCGTCGGTCTAGCCCTACTCAAAGGTTTACACCTTTGGGCTCTTCATTTAGCAGGTTATCACAGAATTACCTCAGCAAATGGGTACAGGGTACTCTTTTCGAGTGGTAATATGACAGTTTTTTATGTGTACCTATAGACCTTTAAACGTCGCTAATTTTTAATCTTAAGTACCGATAACCTTTAACGTCGCTATTTTTAATCTAAAGTATTTAATGCTCAAAACTGTCGCATACCAACCGAAAGAGTTTCCAGCAAATGTTAGCCCTAGGCCTAGCCATATGCAGAGTAATGGTCAGTTCACATAAAGTCGGTAGTCGTAGTCCTAGTCCTATTCGTAAGAAGCAGATTAAACATATGAAACACATGTTATTGTTCACACACACGGTCTACAAGGTTTGTTTTTTGGTTTAGGGTCGTAGATCGTAGTCCATGAACAAAAGCTGAAAATGTTTCATCTTTCTTATGACCTAGCGAATCCGAGGATCGAAACATCACTTACAACAAAGCAAACACAAAACAACAAACCATGACGACTACTAAACCTTACGACTAGGACTTAAACCATTCGACTACGACTAAACCTTACGACAGTTATATTGAACTGGGCATTACATACATACATGGGTAACAATTCCTTATGGTTACAAATGGTCCCTTCCCCCCCCGGCGGCACTGTCGCGTTGGTATGGACCCCGGTTTTTAACACTGTTATTTTTTTTCATAGAAAAACCCTGAAAAAACAACTACCGGTAAGATAGTTTTGTAACGAAAAGGAATTCGGGTGCCCTCTTATCGATTATATCCTAGAACTGTGGCGGCGCACTGTACCAAGCGGAAAGTTTGGCTAACCATAAACGCAAGTAGTATTGTAAAACCGGTCCATAACCAACCGAAGAAGTTTCCCCGCACCGCTGGCAACCACCTCATGTCCTCCCAGACCTACATTTCTGCCCTCCCCTTAACACTTACTAAATTCCCTCAAAGACCACTTATGCCCCTAGCTACATCAACAGACAGTCATTCCACTCCTAACAATCCTTCCAAGAAACCATACCGACCCAGATACGTTCTACTACGGTACTTTCCACTGGAACTTCCCATGAATGATCCCCCCACCCGCCCTATTTCCCCTGGAACTCTTTTGGTGTGTATGGACATTTTTGATCAGTATGTAACTTTAGATTTAAAATAGCGACGTTTAAGGTTTTGTATGTACACATAAAAAAAACTGTCCCATACAACCAAAGAGTACCTTTCCCCCCTAAACCTCCCTGTCTTCCCCTAATGACTCCCACCATTTCAGTGACACTGTCATATATGTCGCCACCTTTAGTGTCACAAGTAAACCCTTCCTGGAACCAATGTCCGAGCATCCGTGAACCACGCCTGACCCTCCCATGAGTTCCTAACGTAGTCCTGCAACTAGGCTACCCTCCTCCATAATTTTGCTCCCCTACTGAAGTCCAAACTAACTGGCCTATAATTTCCTATTGTAGGCCTAGGCTACGCTATTGCGCATTCTTGAAAAACTCAAACCAAACAGCCCAGATGTTTAAATGAATCTTGGGGTAATTTATTTATGCATTATAGGCCCTACTGCCTCATGAAAAGGTAATTTTCTATTTCAGGTGAAGTGAAACTCCTTTTCGGTGGAAAGTCCGTTATATTTAAAATATAAACGGTAAGAACGGAAGGGTGATTGTAGCTTTTTTTTTTCTTAATAAAACACAAAAAACCTTTAACGTTTCTATTTTTTCTTTCTTTTTTCGGTTTTTATGTTGTTTTTTTTTTCAAGCAAGACGCACACAGGACAATTGAAATGACATTAAAAAAAAAAAAAAAAATCTAAATATTTGCCTTTTTGGACATAACGGGTTGTGTTGGAAAACAGTTGACTAGATGGATTTAAGGTCCTAACATAAACCTATAGATTAGAATATCATAATAATGTGCTTTTTATGACTGTTATGTAGCCTACTGCTTAGTGCTTACTTTCATGAGGTGGTAGGATATATGCATAATTAACCCGCCCTCTGCATATTTTAGCCCACCATGATCAGCTGTGACTCATCTGTAACCAAATCTACAAACGTTCAATATATAGGTTACCCTAGGCCTTATATAAATATATTTATATAGCCCTATAGGGCTAGGCCTTAAAGGTATTACTTTTGTTCAGGCCCAGAGAATGTTCATCATTTATAAAAGCCGTGAGAGCCCTATAATAATAATAATAATAATATAAATGGCCCTATGCTCCTCTCAGAGCGCTCGGTGTAAGGCCACTCCTTACCCTACTCACTGCTCGGCAGTAATTCATTGAGGATGTGGCATTATACTCCTTATCAACGTTCACAGCCCTCTACATAATATTATAGTCCTTAAATTAGAAATATCTCTCATTCAGACCACATTTTGAAACGATTTCTTCTTGATAAGGCGTCCTAAGTTGGATGGCCTTTTTTCTATATGGTACCGTACCTACATAACTGACAAGCTCCCTAACAAACTAAAAAATGACTATGCCTACAGTAATTTGTCCTACAATTTGATTAGGAAGGGTTTGAGGTTGGTAAAAAAAATGTATTTTTTTTGTTACAGGTTCTTCGCTATGGTGGATCGTAGCCCCTAGGTTTCCGCTTCTCCGAGTACTACTGATCGAGCTGTCGTTGCCTGCTTAATCGTTCAGCTGGATGAAACAGGGCCTACTTACAATCAGTTTTAAGAGGTAGGTCTATCTAACCTAATACTTGAAGGCTAGGCCCAAGACGAGATTTGTATAAACCGAGATATTAATCAATTCCAATTCATTTCACTTTATTTAAGCATTCTCAGCTATGTATTACATGTTAACATATTTATTATCATGGTACAACAACACAATAAAACCTTACTAATCGATACTCAAAGCAAATAGGCATTTTATTACACGAAAATGAAAAATGAACAAGCAAACATGTCCTGGTTTGTTTTATAAAAGTTTCAGGGATAAGACTGCTTCAGTTTGAAAATGCATAATATCTTAGCCTCAATTGCTGTAGACCTACTTTACTTCGAAGATCTCTAACTCTACCTAGATATGTTTCCATACCATAGCTCATTCATGAGGCCTTACAGCATTTTTTCAACAACTATTCAAGTCCCCAAAAACTCTGTAGTTACCATGTAGATGGCCGAGAGGCTTATTAGTTAGAATTAACCATGAAAATAATTTCTCAACTGAGTTTTCTCCCAAATGGCGCCCGGTTGTTTACCGAGTCACGGAATCGATGCGCACTCAGTGTGGTTCAGTGCATCCATTTGGCATTTGACTATTAGTCCTATTAGGCTGTATTTCTTTGATTGCCGATTGTTTCACTATCAACCTTTCGCCCACATTCTCAAATCAAATACCGTAGGCCTACCTTGAGTTCCATTTCTCTATTGAGTTTTCTTTGTTTCAGATTACGGGTATATCGATGCGGTTCAAGAGTGAAGGGAAGACAGTTCACCACCTTCGTTGGCCCTCTGCTATAACGAAGTGATCCTAATTTTAATTAAACGTGCTTTGATTTGTCCGTGCCTCCAAATTACCCTTCAAATTCTTTACAAATGAACTACCTATTACACTATCAAGAAGTGGCAGAAGAGACTGATATTCTGTTCCCCGGTATGAACAATTCCATCAGATGAGTTTACACTTTTATTTTATTCTTTGTGTCGTGTCGGGCCCCGCGTGTGTTTTAGCATTTCTTTACTCATCTCCTAGGTTTTGTCATCGTTCAACTTCAACTTGAAAGTGCTGGAACATCCAGTTTCATGTGGCCTACATTCGTCGATCCTGGTCTCGTCATCGACATCGTGTACCCTACTTGCCCTAGGAGTTGAAATATGGTGAGTCTCACCACCATTGATTGCCTTACCTTCTTTGTGGGGGGTGTGCATAGCGAGTGTTTAAAATAGTGCATCCCCTTACTAAGCTAGTTCTGACACCTAGTAGCAGAGTCACTAATATTCAGCTAGTAAGGTACATTGTTTTTAATGTCATTCTCATTGTTTGATTATGAGTTGTGCCAACACATTTCTGTTACATTTCCACCACTGATAGAAAACAAAAGCAGCTATATTTGGTAGGCCCTAGCTACATGTAGAAAATCAAGGCTTATTTAAAAAAGAAAGAATTTTCTCCTCCTAGGCCAGCTAGTCATTAAAACATTTGTCTAGGCATTGTAGGCTTACAGTGCCTAACACCTTTTTTTTTTTTAAATCCAACACCGAGACACATGTAGACATTGTTCTCCGCCGAGCGCTAGGGTGACGCCAGATCGTTTTTCCAGTCCGGAGGGCACACTTTGGCGATCTGCTTCACCCCCTTTGCCAACAGCACGGAGGTGTTTCCAAGTGGTCACCCACACTAGTACTACCGACCACAGCCCAATGTTGCTTAACTTCGGTGATCTATCGGAACCGGTTAGCCTATTCTACATGGCAAGGCCGTTGCTATTCTGCTTAATTTTCAAACTCGGTCCAATTCAAATTAGGCATAAAAGTCCAACCTGTACTGACGCTTTGTTTATGGTAGGGCCTAGGACCATAAGCCTAGGCTTATCGTCCTAGCCTAGATGGGGTAATATTAATAATTTAATTTTCAAATTATTTATAAGGCCTACTCCAAATGGGCTGAATAGGCCTATGGGGCTAATGAATGACTGGTCAAATGGTCAACAATCAAAACTTATTTGCAATGGACACTGGACTGGTCAGGAAAGAGGGAGGTAGTTTTTCTTTATTTATTTTATTGGCATTCCATTAATTCAAACACTCTGTGCCCACAATTGGTAGGCGAGTTGAATATAACAAACCACTGCCGTCAGTGGTTTGTTTCTTTCGCAGAAAGTTTGTACCGGTACGCTATTCCTATTATATTAATTCTGAGTTATCAATATGGACATCAAATGCAAGTCCAATGGACCAATCGATCTTGTGCCTTCCTGGACTGTGTAGGCTAATAATCGACCATTGTGTAGGTTATGTACTAACTACTAAACTGTAGACGTAGGCCTAATGCTTTTACCGACCAATAGAACGTCGGTTGAAAGAACATAACCTCAAACGTAAGGCACGCACTAAAAACGCGCCCAAACCTCTCAGTCACGTGATCGCTCCTGATTTGGTTGAATCCCTGGCCGAGTGCAGTAAGGAATTAATATTGGCCATCTCTTGCCAAGCGTCGGCACAACGACTTGCATGCCAAGAATTGGCAAACGACTCTTCTGACCTTACATCATCGCTTAAACAATCGGCCAGGAATTTCTCGATTTGGTTGAGTCGGGAGAAACACTCCCGTTGGTGGTCGTCTGTTTTAATTCTGCCGACTTCCCGAAGCGACTGCTTGAAACCGATCTAACGTAAACCCACTGTAGTGCTATAATCAAACTTGCTAAACCCATCTTGCATATTAATTTCATTGCTACTCAATGTCTTGCACAATTTTCAGGAGTGGACCCTTAGAGAACCGTGAACATCGTCCGGTCGCAGCTATTTTTGTTGCACTTTGGACTTCAGCGTCTCAGCATCGTCCTTGCACACGTCCTATCCAGCCACCCTAACCGCTTTTTTTGGGGGGCATCACTCTAGGCTGTAAGTCAGTACCTTGGAACAATTGTTACTCCTAATCCCCTATCCTCACTCTTTATAGGTTTGTCCTGCATGTTTGTTACGGTGCTTCGAACTGCTTACACACGATGTCATTTTTACGTTCAATAAGCCCTAAGTCCTGGGTTCAGAGTTGGGGAACAAAGTGATATGGACAGTTTGAGTGTGTTTAATTGTTTATCTTTATTCCCCATCGCACTGGGTTGCAGTTACCGCAACTACACGGATGCCAGGGCCGGTCCTGTGAACTACTACCCTGTTTGGATTTTTAATAGGGCAACCCAAACTGACAAACTGTATAATAATCAAACATTATATTTCTATGCGTTAAACTTAAATGACTCGGGCACCTCCACTATCATTTACACGAGAACAAAAGTGAAGAAAAAATTGACTTTTTCTTGAGTATTTCCAGCATAAAGACCCCAATAAACATAAACATTCTCAAAATTCGTATCCTTTCTACTTTTACAGGTTTTTTATTTAGTTTTTTAGATTTTTTAGATTTTTTTAATTCACTTATATTAATTACAAATAATATATCGCTTACACTTTGCTCCACACAGAATTTTAGTTGGTAAATGGTGTTTTCCACCATTGATCTTTGGATCACTGAATCAGCGCCAGCCTCCAAGCTCGGCACCCTACATCTTCTTCCTCATTCTCTTGTTGCATTGTCAACACCAGCTGTCCTACTTTTTCCTATTTCTCCTCTGTCCTTTCTCTATATTAAACCATTATCCTACTCCTCTTCCTCTCCTCTCCTCTCTCCTCCACATTTACCTGTACTTGATCTAGCCATCTGTCTCGAGGTCTTCCCACTCTTCTACTCTCATTCTTTAGCTCAAATGCTCAAAAGTCCAAATATCAATATAAAAAATATTCACATAGGCTACAGTAGGTTTATTGATACTGAAGACTATGTACGTAATTGAAATATCAATTTCTTTACCCAGTCCTAGTTTTTAAAACATTATTATTATTATTCCTACTAACTTGAGAGAACAGATAGGCTGTAAATAATTGTGGCACTCAACAGTGAGGACATTTTTTTATAGCCTAGGTATTTAAGTAAATATTTATGCATTCACCCTTCTAGTAAAACCTTAATTTGAAACTCAAACTGGCAATCCAATTCGGAATAGCTTACATACCTAGATCTACGGTTTTATTTAGTATTGAAACTTAGTAATAATGATGAAAGTTTCCAGTTTGGACATGAGGATAATAAAGTGTAGACCACCGTCAAATATAACTTATTTAATACTTTTTGATGGCAAACTGTACAAAGCAGAATTTGACTAATTAGGTTATATTTTTTAAAGAAACATTACTTTAGTGGGTTTATCATCCAATGGAAGTTTGAATTTAAGTTGTTGATTTTATTGTTTTTGTAATAAACAGTAGGTCTACGTCATAGATACTACTATACTCCACCCGTAGATGTGCTACTCTCTGCAGGCGACATGAAGAACTGTTTGAGACTAGTGGCGGTGCGCCTTGCTCGGACTTTTAACTAACTGAGGTTATGTGGTAATGCAGTTCCCTACTATTTCTACTTATTATTTGAAATATAAAAACTAAATTTACTAACAATGTAACTACAAAAATAGAACACATGGTTAACAATAAAAATATATTATTTATTGAAATACAAGACAATTTGTATACAATCACATTTTTCATAGTTATTAGTTATAAAATAAATAATAATATATTCAAAGAACATGGTATAAATTACAACATGATTAACATAACATGATGGAAATACAAACATGATTGTGAAGGGATTTTGATATACGTAGGTAGTGAAATTAGGCATGACGAAACCCGACTTTTTTTACGAACCCGGGTACCCGTCCACTTTACCGCGGGTTACCCGGGTAGTAACACAAAAATCGGTGTGTGATGGTGATAATGGACTAATATCTCGGACGTAATGCTGTTCTGATTGATTGATTGGATATTGCTTTACGTCTCATATTTATGCAACTTGGCTAATCGAGACGAAGGGAGGGACGTAAGGGGAGACGCGGGGGGACAAGGGGTGGACAGGCCTGCAGCCACAAGCGTATGGGGAGGGCAGGGGTTCCCCCACGTCGTGGTCGTCTCCGTCTGTGTCATCATCCGTCTGTGTTGTCAACTCCCCTAATCACGGGCCAAACCACGAGAAGGTTGCGAGTTGGAATTTGATGGCCCAATGCTGTTCTATAAACAATGACGTGCCGATGAAGTAGTATTTCATAATCACGAAAGAAAGAGGAACAGCAGCGAGCCGAGATAACACTCACGGTTCGTTACATGTTTTATATCTTGTCAGTCATAGTCAAGTCAAGGTCACAATGCGTTGGCGCGGGGCGTGGGAGGGGTGGGGAGCTGGAGCCCGAATGAGAGTAAACATGATAAGGAAAGGCAATTATCACCATGGGTGATAGCTTTTAAGTTTTGAATTCTAGCAGATTGAAAACATAAGTGATGTTGTGACTGGTATTATTTACGCGGTATAATCTCTGGAAGATCGCATGAGCAGTTAGGCAGGAGGGGTGGGGTGGGGTGGGGGGCATACTCAGCACACTACCACAAGTCGGCGGCATAAACAAAGCACATTATAATTCAGAAGAAAAACGCCGTCAATAAGCACAAAAGATAATGAGAAGCGCATGTTTACATTAGGCCTTACGCTAAAATGTGACATCTCAATTTCGGGAACTGGGTTAGTGATGATAGATAGTGATGTAATGAAATTCATAAACCTGACAGTGTATCAGACATGTCTCTTGTCCAATGTGGTATTATTGTACCCGTCGCCATCTGTCTTCATGGTAGCTGGTGCGGGTTGACTTCTTGGATGTCACAGATGTAGTCTCATGGCGTCATCTTGATCATCAAAAATGGTATGCAGGCCTCAAAAAATACCATGCCCGAGATGACCGGGGCATGTAAAAAAGTAGTCGGGCACGTAGATATTTCCCACATGCCGTCTAGGCATGGAAATCTCATCACTATCGCGCGCTTGCCCTATAGCTCTCGCACCTGGTGATAAAAAGATATAGTCACTGGCTCAGTAACAGGCCATGCTGTGATTGAAGGCCATTAAGAAACATCATGTTCCTCTAGCGTCTGGTTTTTAAACTTGTCACGTCTAGTAAGGTTCACGATGCGTTGGCGCGGTGAGAGGCTGGAGCCTAATGCCAGTAAAAGATACGGAAAGGCCGCTTTGGTCATCTGTCTCATAATGGATGGTAGCTTCACTCTTCATTTATATCTCTTGGATGTTAATGTGTTATGGCCGATTCATAAGCATTAGCAGAAACTGCCTACGGCTATTCTGTAAATTAATTTGAAAACTCAAAGGGCATAGCCTAGAATACTCGTCCAGGCCTTACTCACCTTTGATGCATGATAATCACTTTCTATATTGATGGCAGTATTGAAACATTTATATATGCTCGAAATTTGCCTTGAATATTGTGGCACATACCCTAATTGCATGTGACTTTCACGTGCGATATCTAGACTTTTTTTGAATACTATTTTGAGAAACAACTGCTATAAGGCCAATAATGATTAGTGTGCATAATTTAAGCGACGATAACATTCTTTATGCTCGGACTTTACATACTGAACTCGGAAACAATGAAGGTTACATGCCACAGATTTAGCATTGCTCTTTCAGAACCTGGTCTACGTACATCAAGTACTTAGCCATCTCCAGTCCGAGGTCCAGGTGTTCGCCAGACAATAAAAAGGGTCGTCTTCGTCCATTTTATTACTATTATGTAACCAACTCGCCTGTCAATCATCGTTTCTTACCTCAACTCTGAACAGACTTTAGGTATTTAGTCTTGATTCTTTCAGTCTCTGAGATGGCTGTTGTCAGTGAGTGAAGTGATGATATCGTTAAGTAACTAGTCACGAAGCACCAGCATGTTTGTACCTGCTGTATTTACTCGATTGCAAGTGACCCCTGATAAAATGTTAATCTAACAAAAATGTGTCGTTTGTAAACACCCCATTAATTTGCCATCGATTCCAAGCCGTGGTGCCTTTTTGAACTGCAAAAATGTGTCAAAAAAGGTAGGCTATGCTTGCAATCAAGTAAATACGGTACGTAGTACACTAGCCCACACCACAGTTCACCTTCACAATCGTCGTGATTTGATGTATTAAAAATCGACTAACGATAATTACCCGTATTTAATATTGTTTACTGCCTATTGAACACATTTTGTATGGTCATCTTCTCAAGGGTCCATCCTTGACCACTGTTGTTGTTAAGATCTACTATCACACGATGGTATATTCTTTGTCATGGTTAACGGCAGCTCTTGAGTGAACTGTGGAGTGAACCCTAGTGTCCCCTGGTACTGTAGTGGTATGGTGTATGTCAGTTTTGTACATGATACTTAATCACAGCTGCTCTTAAAGACTTTCCTTACCCTGAGTGAAACAACATGGAAATTAAAGGGATTAGAAGAAAACTTAAAACTTATGTATTAAATTAATCTAGTGAATCAATCTGGTTCTTAGTTGGTTTGGTACTGATTGTAATTGGGGTTTTCACATAACTTTCGTGGTCACTAAAAGAACTAGACTCGACTACATTAAGCAATAAACGCACTAAATTTTTTCATCAAATTCGTCAGCTTCCAAAACTAAGTTTTTTTCCGAATTTGCAATGTCTTTCACGAGCACAGCAGCTGAGCTCTCATTCCCCCACTCCCTCCGACTCGTGGCCGGCCGGACCAATTGTAGTGAGAGAGCGCTAAGAAGCGAGTAAACAGCATGTAAGGCCGTTTTTGCGGAAATCTTGCCTATGTGAAGTTTCATTTCAACTTTTGTTGTGATAGTTCAAGGGAGTCATTCATTAATTTGAGAGTTTTTATCAGTTATATCCAATGCTCCAATATTTATTACATGACTAAGATAAATAATATTTAGCATTACTTTAAATGTAATATCAGTCTGTGAGAACTGATACGATAACTAACAAGCTTGCAGTACGGAATAAAGAGAAACAATACCGAGTTGGTGGGGGAGGGGCGTGCATCTCGATAGATTCTAGTATTGACCTTGAGCGACGTACTAGATTGATATTGTTGTGACGAGGCGAGATTGTGCAACAGTTCAGTGAGGGATGCTGCCCGGCAAAACACCTACACCAGGGACGGACAAATCCACTAAAAAGTTAGGGGACAGTAAAAATAAGTAGGGGCCAGTAGTATCGCGGTATAGCTGGGTATTGCATAACGTTTGATTGCCCCCTAAAACGCGGTTTAAAGCGAATTTATATCAATAATAACTTGTGGAAGTAGCTAGCCAATGTTGCATTGATAAATGAAAAACACTCACCAATGTATATGCTGCAAGGTGCTTGTCTAAAAAAAAGGTTTTGGGTGATTTTTATTTCTTGATGATTTAGGAGCCAGCATGAAATTTTTACTTGCCCAGGCGAGCAGTAATTTTCCACCCCTGGCTTAAATTGTAGGACTAGGGGCGATACAATGCACTTCAGATTTTGCGCCATATAGAACATGTTTTGATCTTGCAATGAGGGAATGAATTTTTCACGGAATGAAGTGATTAATGTCTTAACTGGGAATATCTGGTAACGCTCTGCAGCATAAGCAGTTAATTTATAAATTTGGGCGGGCAGCTATTCGATTATTCAATAATATCGATAATCGGGAAGACTGATCCAATTATCGTTTGTTTTGGGAAATACTAATTTTGAATATCGGTTTGCAACCCTTTTCAATACACCACATTTACATACACAGCTTGAATTGAAGGCCCTAGATGGGGAGACTATAGACTAGAGATAGGGTGGGAGTTATGTAATCAACTGTGTGTCTGACTTCCATGTTGTTTTCTCTCTGCCACCCTCCGCCTTCTACTTTCCTGTTATTGGATGGATCACAAACTAATTTTAATAGGCTACATAAACATAAATACATACCCATTGATTCCATAAGGATCAATCATAGTTAACACTTGAGTTGTTGGTACTACTAGTTCAACAAGCCTAATATGCTAGTCTGCCAACTCACACCAGTCCTTCACTGCCGCCAGCTTGTGGCATCACTTTCATTATTGAATTATTTCATCTAAGCTAGTTGAATACTCTAATAGGGGAGCTTTGAGATACAACTTTTTCCCTGAAGTTATCAAAATGTATGTAGGCCTAATTGTGTTTTGTAATCCATCCATGAACTTGTGAGGGTGCAAAACTTACTCACATAAACAGCATCCCGCGTGAGTGATTTTTTTCTGATTTTTTTGCAAAGGCCTATTTTAGATTTTGTGTATCTCTAATAACAGCAGTACCATACTGGAAATTAATTACTTTTTTGGGACAAACCAATTTTTTCCCCCTTTTTAGTTTTTTTTACAACTGTTGTATTTTTAATTTTCTTTGAAAAAGGAAGGCACTTTTTGTCCCATTGAATTGAGGTGAAAATGTTTTTATATTTATTTACCAATTTTTAAAAATATATTGGTTCAAACTGAAGAACCAAAAATTTACCTCAAATATTTTTGGAACTTGCCGTACAGAATCTCAGGAACGTTTCTTCAATGTGGAATTCTGTATTAGATAAATTACTTGCTCATCATTAAGTGAAATTGACAATTGCCAAGTTACGTAGTTGCAATGATAAAAATCTCGATTGGCTGCAAATTTTCATGCTGTCCAATCACTGTGGCATACTAAACAGTAAACAGCGCCATACTGACAGCTAATAAAGTTATTTCCAGTAGGCCTCATGTGTTTTAACCCTGCACTACTCAAGTTTTTTTTAATAAAATATCCCAATTGAATTCTGTAGCCTATTACTTGTTATTTTGAATGTTCTTGTCTACTGTTTTAGATACTTGCCAATAAGTTCATAGTGGGGACGAATTGTATTTTATTCAAACTTTACTCATTTCATTTTGAAATTACATAATAGCCTAATAGGCCCTAATATTAAAATATATACCAAATTTGAAATTTCCATAGCCCTAGTAGGACAGATTTGTTTTACATTTTTATTTGTTGATGTATCTTGTACTAAGTAGGGCCTATGTATGGTAAAATCTATTTAATTACCATTTGTTAATAGGTATCATTTTTTTTTAAAAATGTATAACCTTATTTTCCTGCTAAAACTGAGAATACTGTTCAAAATTTAATTGTAGAAAAACGTCAAATATAGAGTAACTTGAGAATACTATAGGGATAGGGTGGTAAGGTCGAGCACGAAGAAACTTAAGATTTTGCACTGTGCTAGGTAATATAATATACTTACCCCACACGAGTAATGCAGGGTTAAAATAAAGTAAATACGACGTAATTGTTTTCTAAATAGGCCTTCTGAGCTGCTTGTTGATAGCCTTCTTGCCTTCACATATTCCTTGCCGTGTTGTATTCATGATTGTATGTCAAATCGTTACAAAGATGTATTTTGACCCCAAGTCTTGTGCAACGCATCATTTGGAATTTAGAAGCCTTAACTACAAGATGCTGTGTATGTCAATAGTTTTAATCCCTCACATAATTCCAAGGTGGTGGCTTTGTACATAATAACCATGGTCAACTGCAAATCACAGTATCAACTCAAGTGCAACATGTTTCTGTTCTTCAATCTGGCTTTCGAACCATTTTCTCGGAACAATAATAGGTTTGCTGAGACTGTGGTTTGCAAGCGGCCCTGGTTGTATGCGTTGTTCTCTAAGACAGCTATCTTGATTATGTATCATGTACTACTGATATACTTGCAATTAACAATAGGTCTGTTCATTATTATTTATTTTTAATCAGTTTACATTTAAAATCAGTCTAGGTAACAACGTTCTAAGTGGATAGATCATGAATTTTAATGGTCATAGTATCCAGCTCAAAACAGGTTCCATTTTTGGCAAAGAAGGTGATCAAAGTAGGTCAGTTATTTATTACTTATTACTAGTACACGTAGTGCTCAAAGTATATGCGTTGTTGCATTCATTTTTTTAATTATTATTTTTATTTTTTGTGGCCACATTACAACAGGACAAATGTCCCACAAGTACAATTTACCAAACCATATTTTTGTATAAATTCATTTACATTCAATTCATGTTATGTATAAATTAGTGGCTTCCCAAGTCAATGAATTAACAATTTGTCTTGAAGAAAATGGAAAATTGAACTTATAACATATTGCCAAATAAGCACCATTTTCATATCGAACTTCTGTAGTAAAGTAGCCTGTCGATAAGAAAATATGCATATGCATATAGCGTGGCGTAGCTTTACTCCTAAATGCTTGCTGGCTTTGGATTTATCCATGTTTCCGATGCAGAAGGTTCCAGGTTCAAATCCTGCAGCTAGAGGTTTTACTTTTAACTTCCATGTAGGCCTACTTACGTAGGTATGTAAAGAATTACTTTAGAGTCATACTAGCAATGAAGTATATAATCTCCTCCACTGAAAATCAGTTGTTGTAACTGAGTGGGTGGACTCTAACATTGGCCTACATATTACGTACAAATTTATTTTCATTTATTTTTTACCAATGCATAAGCATTGTCATATAACTGTACACCAGCATCTCTCGAGGTGAAGGTTATTACTTATTTCCATGTTTTGCCAAAAACAAACCGATTTTGAGACCAAGGTTCCCAAGGCCTCGAGGCCGAGTCTAAAAAGAGTATGCATTCTTTCAAAGCAGTGTTTAACAAACCATTTCTACTCCTTCCCCCCCGGGCAGGACTTGCATAACCAAGCTCATTTCTGTGGTGTGATGTGTCAGAACCAGATAACAATAATAGCTTACATAAAGATTAGCCTAGTTTTACATGAAATTTTGATGGTATTTTGGAGTAAAATTAATTTCTTTTGCCATTAAGTCAGTGTAGATTTTTGACCAATTTTAAATCACTTTTTAACAAAATGCTGGATTTAGCAGCATATTAATTGTATGCCGAATGCTCTTTAATCAAAGATTCAAATACCGTTATCTTATTTATTATCTTAACAAAATAACGAAAGTAATAACAAGTTTCACTTCCAGTCGTGATTATGCAGTAAACATGGGCTTAACTATTGAGCTTTACCCCGGGGACACAACCTATCTTTTGACGTAGGTTAAGTTTTCCATTGCCAAAAGAGACCCAGGAATAAATAAATAGGGCATAACTTGAAAAAGTATATATTACATATTTTTATTCATTACTGAACAGCTAAAAAAAAACACTGCTTTAAGAATGTACTCTAGTGTATTCTAAGCAACAACGCAATATTTCAAAGCTAGCAATCTAGACATATTTTTATAGCAATCAACCAAATCATAGAAACCTTGTTTGCTGTATAAGTTCCTGTACTCAAAATGAACAGACCTATTGTTATGGCTGATGGTTGAGAGAACGAATACACTGGGACCCATAAGAACCAGGGCCCGCATCCTCAAAGGCGCAGCTAGCTAAGACGTTTCGTAGTTACGACTTACGACTTTTCTTAGTTAGGTGCCTTCGAGAATTCGGGCGATAGCGTCTTTAAAACAAGAGCAATTGCTCTCATTGGAAACCCTCGAACTCTTCTGTGCTTGCTTGTCGGGGGTGGGGGTCTGAGGTAGAAAACAGGCTATAATCGATGTTCTTATTAGGAGATTTCTCATCAACCCTATGTGGAAGTCCCAAACCTGCTGTAACCACATCTTTTAAATACCTAAGGCGTATCATATCACCACTCCACTATTCAATTTGTTTAATTTAATGATAATATGAGGTTTTTGTTTAAATTTTATATTTGATATAAATGAAGGCTAAAATATTGAACATTACTTTCTGATTTTTTTATTTTTACTTTTTGAGGCATTTTATCTTCATCACGTCCAGCGGCTGATAAAAGTGGCTCCTCGTTTTCAAAGACATTGCCGTTCTTTATTATGGATCGATAATGTGGTCACCTTTTTGATTATTGATAATTTTTATTTTCACGGTTCGTGAATGGCAATACCGGGGCTGACACTAGGGTTGAGGGATACCGAGGGCTGTAATAGTCTACAGAAATTACCCTAGCTGGAGTTCTTTTCTTTTTGAGAGACATCATTGAGCTTCAGAACCAACTGTTACAGTGTGCATTTCTCACATTTCTCACCTAAGCAATGATAGTGTATTAATTGTTGTTTAAATTGTGCCAAATTTTGTTAGCTTTCAACCAGTTCCATTTGTGACACAATTAGATTTTAACCTTGACCATGTTTCAGCATGGACGTGTTATTAAATTTAAACCTAGACAAATTGTTCTCTTTTTTTTTTTAACTTTGGCAATTATTCATATAATCTTATAAAATGCACATTGGGTGAAGCAAAATGATGTTAGTACAATTTTAGTTCAGTTTATTGTCCTTCAATGTGATGTAAATCAGTGTTATAAATAAATTCTATTTCAAATGCATCGAGAAAGGTTACCGTTTATTTATATTGCAAGCACAGAATTCTTGTGGGTTTCCAATACTTTATATCACTTCGCAAACCAGGAGCAATGTTGGCCACTACTCTGGAGGAGACTTGGTGTATTTTGTTTTCTCCAACATCGGCCTGCATAGTGGTGTTGGTTACCTGTTTGTTCACTCTTTTGCTACACTTAACAGAGTGTTCACCCCAATGCACCGACAGGGCTGATATGGAATCTTGGGACAGGTTGCCATTTTCTGAATATCTTGGTTGCGATTGAACCATTGTACGTTCAATCACAACTTAATGTTTGGGAAGTGGACCTCTTTCAATTTTCATCATCAGTCCTGTCTCTGCCTTGGAGAGAACACTCTGTTTAAGTGAAAAGTTTCGTCGCTAAACTTGGTAGCTCTGAAGTGCAAAAAAGACTTAAGGAGTATAAAAAGGCATTTTTGAGGCCATTTTTTGTAGTTTTTGCTTGTTTTTTGTTGTTTTTTGTATTGAACTTGTTAATAAATGATAAAAAATTTACAATTGTTTTTTTATTATTATAATTTATTATTATTATTATTATTATTATTATTAATGGATGAATTGTCCAAGGAAAAATAGACTAAGTCCATAAAGTAGGTCAACAATAATTATTGTTGACCTTGAAAAAAATGGCTAAGTCCATAAACTAGGTCAACTGCTAACCCCTGCAAGGTTAGCAGCCAACCTAGTTCAAGATAGCCTTGGGAAAAAAAGAATATCTCCATAAATTGGGTCAAGTGCTAATGGAAGAAGAGGAAGTGCATGTATTAATTATTAGAGCTGACATTTAGTAGTCATCTCCAGCTAACTTCTGTACAAGTCAATGGACAAACCATAGACTTGAACAGAAGTTAGCTGGAGATGACTTCTGTCAGCTCTAATACATCATATTGCTAAGAAAGTACATGGGAATTAATTAGTAAAGGTGCAAAGTACAAAATGCAGTAAACACAACAGCATGAGTTAAACATAACATATATTTAACATATGGACATAGTACAGTGAATGGCATCCAAAATGTAGGCTATGTCCATGGCCTTGAAAAACAAAAGTGTTAGTGGTTAGGCTGTAGAGTTCTCACGTGAAACTGGTTTAGAGGTCAAAGTATTCAAAAGTGCGGCTGTTGGTCGGACGATGTGGTGATGCAGTAGAAGTGTAGCAGAGATGCGAGGACGGCGTACGTCCAGCGATCGATGTTGGGTAGACCATGTTTGTGCGATGCTGTAGCTGGAAGTGATGCGACGAGACGCAGCATGGCTAATAACCTGAAACAAATAATGAGAATAAGTGGAGATGGAGTCTTTGTCAAGCGCTCAAACAATCGTTCAAAACGCCCAGTGCAAAGTATATAGTACCGTAGTTACAAATAAATGGCATTAATGGGTGAATTTAGACCAACCAATGATGGGCATTGTAAATTACTCCCACGGTTTGGCCAAAATTTTAAAGGCTATCACAAAATACCCAAGCCGTATACAGGATTCGAACCCGCGGACGGCAATAATTGTACGACAACTGCAGCATCAAGCAACCAACATAGGGAACTTCCCGAAACGAGGACTAGCAGAATTTCTAGGAGGCTAACCAAATTATGGAGAACCTTGCTTGCTTTAAATGGCACATTTTCACTAGTTTGTTAAGCGATTGATTAGTTCAAAAAATTGTTAAATCTATACGTCTGCAAAATATTGCATTTGTTTCCATTGTAAAAATTTAAATTCATAAGAATTGCAATTTTACGTTTGTAGTTTCATGTTTGCTGTTAAGCCAATCAATAGGGAACCTAAGTAGCGTGCGCATGCGTGCATTTGTGTGCATGCGCGAGTACTCTGATCTCTCTCTGCTGCATGGAGATGCCTTCACTTTCTATTTTTTCGAAGCGGACGGGCAACACTGCAATTACACATACTTTTTAAACTCGCTCTCATTTAAATTTGGTATAAGTTGTCCAAAATCTGTCTACCGTTATACGTAGTGAAAATATGAAGTGTTCTCGTTGTGTGTCCGAAATGCCTTATTTTTGTCTCAGTCTGGAGATACGGTAACGCAAAGTTCGAAGACGGGTTATTTTCCTATGCCTTGTGATTAAGTGTAGTCCCAATTTTCTCCTGTGCATGCTACTTATATTGTGTAACTAGACATTCATATATTCTCACGCTCGTTAGTACTCGCATCAATTTGTACAACGCTCTGGACAAAATTTTAAATTACATATGCAAATTCTAAAATGCACAAAACACTGACATTTTTATACAGAACATACAAAAAACTGAATTGATTATGTAATAACACTACTACACATTACACTATGTTTAAGCATAAAGTTGACGCACTGGAAGCTCCAGATGCGTTGACTTTATGCTTAAACATGGTGTACAGTAGTGTTTTAGTTACACTAGGAAGCATCGCAAACACTTTTTTAGTCGCGTTGATGGATGAGCTTTTTAATTATAAAATTTTAATTTTAATTTAAAATAATAATAAAAACATATTTACACGGCCCATACAAAGCAATCATTAGGTCTGTTGGATCTTTGATTGTTTGTAACAAGGCTGTGAGTAAGATATAAAATCTCCTGTGAAGTTTTCATACAAGGCTGTGAGAAAGATCTAAAATCTATATTTTCGTGCTATTTAGGCGGATTCTGACCAAACATGTGGGGCTACAACGTTCATATTTCACATGGACATTAAGGTAAGGGTGATGTATTGACTTTTGAAAGAAAAAGTTGAAAAAGTTGGCCAGAATCTATAGAAATAAAGGTTTTAATATTTAACACCTCAAAAAACTCAAATTAAAACCTTTATTTCTATAGATTCTGGCTAACTTTTTCAACTTTTTCTGTCAAACGTCAATACATCACCATAACCTTAATGTGTATGTGAAATATGAACGTTGTAGCCCCACCCGTTTGGTCAGAATCGGCCCAAATGTCACGAAAATATCGCACTAAAAATCGAAAAAAAATCGTAAAAGTACGATATTCATGAGAAATATTTCTTCGATTGTACCCAAAAACGTAGCAAGTCTAAGTTCAGAGATTTTGAAGGTCCTGTCAAATTTTCATCAAGATCGCATATGCCGTTTGCCCTGTAGAGAGCGAACAAACAAGACGGGAAAAAAAACAAAAACAACAACAACAACAAAAACACATCGAGCTAAATTATTTGGGGGGTCGGTGAAATTGAAGTCTTCGCTTCGCTCATCCAAAAAAGCAATTCTGTTTTTTTGTTTGTTTGTCTGTCTGTATAAAAATGTCAGTGTTTTGTGCATTTTAGAATTCACATAATATGTAATTTCAAATTTTCTCCAGAGCGTTGTACAAATTAATGTTAGTACTTAGCGAGCAGAATACATGAATGTCTCGTGAAGACTATTAACCAAGTTTTGAATTGGTATTTTAAAAATAAAGATTGTGCTGTGTTGCATATCGAAGTTGACGATTGCGGAAATACGTGGACCATCTACTCCGATGTTCAACACAGACCAATTTTTACGTTTTATGTCTTCTGGGTTACAAGTTGATGCCAATCGTGAACTAGAATTGACAGACAATCTTAAAACTCGAGGGCTAAATCAGGGCTACGCAGATTATTCAGTTCTTATAATTTCTAACGAAGAACCTGTGATTAGAGAGATTCAATAAAGATGCACCACTTTGTGGAGCTCATAGCTATATCCACAGCTAGCTGAGATTCAGTGCTCCTTATGGTGATTGTTTAGTTTCGAACTAGTATGTAGTTTCTTGACTATGGTGGTTTTCTCTACTTCAGCCTCTTCACGTAGGCCTAGTGATTAAAATTGCTCATTTAAACTCGTTTTACATACAAACTCGCAATTTCTTACTTGAGACAGACAGTAACTCTAACCACTAAATTTTGTGTGTATTTGTCATTAAATAAATGAAATATAAGTATTAAATAAATAAAATAAATGTAAATAAAAAATCACAGTTCTAAATAATCTGTGTAGACTTGAGTCAATCAATAATACACCTTTTAAAAAGCTAAAAATTATGTAATTTACAAAAAAAAATCATTTGCAATTTACAGACAGTTATGGATAATTATTGTTTCACTGCCTGGGTAATAATAGACTTCGAGGTAGGCCTACAAGACGCTTACCTAATATCGCTAATAAGAAATCGGGTTAGTGGCGCTAGCTCCGCGCTACCGTAGCCCGACCTTAGCACGATTTACTAGCCCCTTTCTAATATCACAAGACTAAGCTCGGGCTAGTGTAGCCGTGCCGTATCGTGCCGCTGAGCTAGCCATGTCAATTTCAAGCATCATGATTGGTAGAAAATGGCGCAAGTGACGAATGCGTTGTTGTTGTTGTTGTTGTAGTTGTACTTGTAGGGTTTGTGCAGTGCAGTACAATATAAATAAACTAGAACCATTTGATAAGTATTTTGAAAGGAATTGTCTTCGTCTTCGAGATAAAAGGGCAAATCTTGTACAACAATGAAACAAATGAATTGAAGCAACTAATAAACAAACAAAAGCCGCGTGTTTTCTGTCATTCTTTCTAGGACATAGCCCTAGGCCTATCACATGATCTGTCATATTTTGAAAGGGATTATCTCACTCTTGGCTATTAGTGCCATAAAAGATGGTCCTATATACCTTCTCGAGGTGTGACCTGTCGGTATGCCTACGAGGCTACGGGAGAAATGTACTCTATTCTCGGCTAGAGGCACTGCTACCCTCGTTTACCTGTCCTGCTTAGCAAGGGCATTTCACGCAAATACCCCTAGGTTTGTGGTGCATTATATTATGACCTAGTTATACTGTGTACGTGAGCTTAAATCAAATAGGCATAAACTGAAGCTATTACCCAATAAACACCTATTTGCAAACCAACTTCAAATCCTACTAAAACTGAGGTGTCATTGCGTGATTTTTGTTGTTCTTACGATCCATATCCTAGTAGGCTACAGCAGATCAAAAAGAAAATAAAAACAATTATTTCAACTTAGCCTGATTTGCGTATGCAACTCAAACGAATTAAAATCCCCCAACGTGGATAATTGTTTAAAGTTATTGTCTCCTCCCCGTGCTCTGCCTGCCAAAACATATTATTACTTAGCTGTCAGTGTCACTTTATAATTATAACCCAACTTCACACGGCCACCTAAACGAATTATACACAATAATCCATGTAGCCATGCCTCACTAACCCGGCTGTAGCCCCGCCTCGGACCAGGGTTACCGTTGCTCGGAGTTAGAAGGTGGCATTTTCAATAGGGGCTAGACACTAGCGCCAGAGTTAAGACTAATCCGGCTGTAACCCTGTTCTTATAAGGATATTAGGTAGGCGTCCAGAAGGCAATCATCAATGTCGGATCTGGACACAAACTATATAAGTAAACAATACGAGAAAGGGGTAACAATTTTGTAAATGTCCAAAACTTCAAATGGGGGCCTACAATAGAATGTTTAGAAAAAATTGTTTACGTTGGCAACATTTGATGCAGGCAGACGTTTATTGGCATTTCTTGGCTTAACAGTGTGCCTACTATAAACAGGAACATTACGATGTTTCTACGGTTGCTACTGAAATGTGCTTTCAGTCTTAAACGATCGCTAACCTACGTAATGTGCTAGACAGACCTAAACGTAACATAAAAATGACATCACTTTTCATAATATTTGTGAAACAATCATTCACTCTGTTTGGTTGGTTTTGGCGACTGCATTTTCAAGTTGGATGAACATTATTTTACCGTTGAGATTTTGTCTTTTGCCTCGAGCCGGTAAGTTGGTGCCTGCCTCGATTTATTTTGATTCTCTTTCAGAATTATCACGTTTCCAGCTAATGAAATTGAGAAATAAGACTACACATTATATTTCATGTTCATAGCATAGGCCTACTCTTGTCAATTAAATGCCCGTATTAAAACACGACAAAACCCAACGCAATGACAACGCAAAAAGTTTCCGTACCGTTCTCGCGAGACTTGCTACCATGATAAGCATAAATCAAGAGTTTACCACAACGCTTTATTCATTACAACAAAAGTCCTGTTGCGTAGTTGTGACAGTAATTGTACTTTCAAGTATCCACTCCATCCATCATCGATTATCTGTATCATCTTGGGTACACTTTAGGCTGTTCCACCCTGTTTTTCCATTTTCTAAAATATGCAACTATGTAAAAATATAGTAAATAAAATTGAAACCTGGTACTATTAGAACACCAAAAAATGTTTTTTTCAATTTTTTCTGATTAGGCATACAGCAAATATTGCATCTTCAAAATAATTTCAAACTGCAATTACATCTAGCACAGTGCTAAACGTAGATAGTTGTGTTTCAGTGAGAATAATGTTTGACTGTTTTTCTTGAACTTATCAAAGAGAAAACTTGGGATTTTACAATTTTGTATGTTCCACAATTTTTTAGATAACCGGTATTTTTTGTCAATTTTACCGGAAAAAGGAAAAAATCGCAGGGGACACGGTTCCAAAAAATCCCATGTTTTCTCTTTGATAATCAAGAAAAACAGTCGAACATTATTCTTACAGAAACACAACTATCTACGTTGAGCGCTGTGCTAGATGTCATTGCAGTTTGAAAGTATTTTCAAGATGCAATATTTGCCTTATGCCCGATCAGAAAAATATGGAAAAAACGTTTTTGGTGCTCTAATAGTACTTAAATTTCATTAACTATATTTTTACATAGTTGCATATTTTAGAAAATGGAAAAACAGGATGGAACAGCCTTAATATTAATCGCTTCGGTTATATTCTCGAGTCTTTCTCGAAGACAACTTTTCCGAACGGTTATCTTCCATAATATTGGTTCCTTATCACCATTTCATGTTGTCTTGGCTTGAAACAAAATAGCACATTTCCAAAGCCTCTTATTTCTTGTTATTTAATACACTTTTCATCATTGATGAGACAATATTTGTATTCCAAAGGCTAGGCCTACATAGGTTACACCTGTTTGACTTCACTTTTTGTCAAGGCCAACTTCATCTCATTGCCTTTTTCATTCGTAGCAATCTCGCTGCCTAGGTAACTAAATAATATGTTGCCACTTGCGATCCTTTTGCTTTGATCCAGTTTGAGTCTCTATTTTTAGCCATTCTCAACGACTCGCATTTAACTTCGTCGTCACCCTAGTTCCTTCATCAAAGTTTCTTGGTTTTTCTACATTTTCAGTTTTTTAACCTCTATATTAGCGTCATTTGTCTTCATCTTTTACCTTCCTTTTTCTTATTCCCTTGTTATGCATGCCGTACACTAATTTCTTAAATTGTACAAATTGACTTTTTGTGTGTCATAACCTATTGTACTCGACTAGGTACTTGGGACGTTTCTAATTTCCCATTTTGTTTAACTGTCTTTGCTTTATATGAATTCATCTGTATTCATCTACATATTGTCATCCTTGATCTGCTGTTACAGATTCACAATGGGAGTGTTTCTCATTTTTAACATCATAGTACAAAAACTGATTTGTTGGCAATTCATTGAATGGAAGAGATTGATTCATTGAAATCAAATTTCAAATAGCCCTCTCTCCAGAGTGATTTTTTAAAAACTCACGTTAAATGTGATTTCATCAGGGCGTAGGCATGTTATTTTTTTTAATGTGTATATTAGGGTATCTGCTTGGTAACAGAACTATTTTTTTTCCTTTCAAGAGGGGTGGAGGATATTTTTGTTCCAAGCCAACCCTGTCGACGCTGTGCAAATAATGCCTAACCAACCTTTAGTACTAATTGAAATCGAAGCTCACAGTTCGGACACGATTCAACCGCCAGCAACGACAAAGCTGATTTGGAACTAATTATACCATTTACTATGTGAGATAAGTCGTAGTTTACACCCTTAAATGGATATAAATGAAGGTCCAAATCAGAAGCTAGAAACTTCTGCCTGAAATGGGAATCGAACCCAGGACCTTCCACAGTGGAAGCAGGGGCGCTGCATCGCTGACCCACTCAATCGACAAGCATCACACATTTACTGCGGATCTTAGAGACTCGCCGTGCAGATGGTCAAGTTCCAGGTAAAGTTAGTATTAAAAGGTGCCGCTGGGGGTTGGACGTCTTCCGATCGCTGCATCACTTATGCACCCAGTCTTGTATCAGTCTGTACCACAGCGTTGGCCACTACTTCGATGACTGTCCCTTGCTACTTGGTCGCTGGTTTCACCCACTTGAGCTTTAGCGAACCTCTCGTCGGAACCATGAAGAGCAATCCAGTGGTCGCACCTGTAGCTTTCAGCTGGCCACAGTTCAACCGGGCTCAACATGAGTTGGGTCGGAGGATGAAGAATCACCAGTAACCCGAGCTATGGACTTTTAGTTAGGGATCCACAACGATAAAATTAAAATAATTGATACAAAAAAGGTTCCTACATGCCGATTGATAATACCGGTAAAATTGGTGCGAAATTAATGATAATTATTTTTTTTAAATATGTTATAAATTATAGTAGGCCATGTACAAAATATTACATAGACATGCAGCCACAAGAGGGCTTTAAACCTGCAAACGTATGTGACAATTACATGTCTCAAAAAGTTTGCACCAATTTCTTTCAGTCATTAATAATATGAAATCTTTGAGCAAAAATAATGTCAAATTTGAAATTACCGTCGCTCACACAAGACACAAATTCGGGGCCGGTTTTAGACGTCCGGGACTGCGGGCGGCGGCACAATTCGGTAGGCGGCGCCGTAGCGTTGTTATGGAACAACGGAATTTTACCGGATAAAGCAAAAATGCTAATAATTAAATTATAACAAAATATGAACATCATAATACTTTTCTCCTACACATTCCGAGTTCTGACCGTTTGGGCAAACTTTACTGATTTTATTAATTATTTGCAAATAAATAAAATATGTGTCAACGAAGTAAGTATGTAAGTTATGGTAAGGCTTGAGGCTGCTTGACTGAATGTGAACACATTGCAAACAAAGGCAGCTTTTTATGGTAAATGACAAGTAACTATTTTATTAAACAAAATTGCCTATATTGTTACGCACTTTATAAATATATACGAATGTGCACTGAAAAATTACTAAATTTCCTTTTCTGACATTGTACCCTCTATTCCAGCACAATGCATTATGACCGACCTTAATTAGGTAGGCTCTGTATGTGAAATTGGAACAAACTGTACTTTATGAAGAACATTGCTCCAGAATAAAATGTCAGATTGAACGATCCTATCCTAATTCTACTAAATTAACCCTTCTCTACAGAGTAAGTTACTGTGGTTAGAACACAACACATATATTTTAAATGGGGATAATCAATTATTCTCCCACCCCTACGGATATTATCTGTTTGGAACTGCTAGGCATACTAACAAGTAATCATGCATGTAATTTCAGTTTCACGATAGTCATAATGATATGCATGGTCGGGTAGAGGCGCGAAACCAAATACAATCTTCATTTATATTGAAATATTAAAATGCTGGTGGAATACGACGTGTCGTCACATTGAAGTTTTCAACATCATTGTGCTTATTTATCGTTTCCTGGAAACCTGACTCTTCTACTTGCGCCGCACCCACAAGGCAAAGGCCAGCCCCCAACCCAACCCGTCTCAGATCTCACTACAGGCTATCTTGAAGGGAAAAAAAAAAAATTTACGCCTCCGGCGGCTGGCCCCTTGTGGCCAACACAAGTGCATACAAGTCGAAAATCCATATAGGCGGCATTTTCACTGCTCGCTGACACTAGAAAATATCCTAAGACCGGCCCTGCACAAATTGAATAGGGGCGGCATGTGGCTCTGTAAATCCTTTTTTTTTCTTTCTTGTGCGAAGTTGGCCTCTTTAGCCATTCTTCTGTCTTGCTATCCAATATAAGACTGCCTCCTTTTCTATCCTGCTCAGTTCATCGGGCAGGGAGTCAATGTCACTCTTGAGGGCGGCGCATCTAAAGAGATGCGCTCTGTCTTGGTCTTCTAAATTACAAAGTTTATAGGTGGCCGGTTCGTTGGTAATGTTAAAGCGGTGCAGGTGGTGTTGCAAGACGTTGTGACCGGTTGCAAGCCGGAAATGGGCGGTGGCCGTCTTTCTCGACCAGTCTTTGTCTGGCCCTTTCTTGATCTCGGTCCACCAGTTCTTTAGTCATGAAGTCTCTTCTGTGGTGTTCATAAAGATCTTTTTTGTAGTCGATTTGATCTCAGTTTTGACATTTTTGAAGGAGAGAGGCGCTGCTGGTGGTTGCGGTGCTTTTGTGGCACTGGTATGTGGGAAATATGATATGACATGTTTTAGTCAAGATTTTTCAGAAATCCAAAACAGGCAATTCAGTAATATTTTCATATTAGATTGCCGTGTGCATCCCTACTTTACTTTCAGTTCTTGTTAGACAGACATTGACTCAGCAGAGCCACATCTATGGTGTTGCCTTAGAGTTTCATTAAGTTCTCTCCACTTTTTTATTCTTCAAATTGTTCCCATGATTCGAACTTCTCTCCTCCATTGTTTTCTACTTCCTTCCATCTATCTCTTGAGTGGTCATTGTTGGCATTCAATATTTCCTTCTTGGCATTCCATGATGTCTGCTATCGTAGATTTTAAAATAACCCGTGGGATTTGTGCAGATCAGACACATAATTTTAACATTGTTTCCTGGTCCATTTCATCATGCAAATTGTTCAAATTTTGTCTGGTATGACATGAACACAATTATTATATAGTTTGTCGTCGTATTATCGCCACCTTTTTGGATAAGTATCTCGCTCTGTTTTGGAATGTACCCGTGCAACATGAAAGACTTGCTTTCAACTCATTTGGTATTGATATTTCACAATATTTGTCTTTTGCCAGTTTTCAGTGCAGGCTTGTCAGACTAAGTTCACTCTTCTAGATGGTATACATAATATCCCAATAGATCACATGAAACACTACCGGTATAAACTCTTGGAATTGATGCTTCTAAATCCAATCTAATGCTCTCAGGATGTGGTTTACTTGGCCGAAACTACTAACGGTACCCAACCTATACTGCTCCGTGTGTGCAAGTGTGTACAGGGCTCGAATTTAAGACAATTCTTTACCCGCTTGTTGGTATTCGTGCAACTCTACCATTTCGAAATCAAAACTATGAATCCTACATCATTTAGTGACCGTTGTCTCATTGCAGAATTACTGCAAAAAACACAAGTTTTGAGTAACTTCCGGTAGCTGATCTATCACCATTTGTGTGTTATTACAGATCAATGTGTGTATTCATGGTTTTAATGAATTTGAATTGTTTATTGTAACATAAAATACCCTAGTTAGACAAGTGGGCGCAGCGAATGAGTCTTATAACGCAAGTCGAGACAAGTGAACGCAGCGAATGAGTCTTACAACGCAAGTAGAGCGATTCTTGATAGCGATTAATTTGTCTGTAAAACGTATTGTATGTTTGTTTGTTCGGTCCCATACGGCCGAAAGGCAAAATCGACTGTGATGAAATTTAAATAGACATCTGTGACCAGTTTACTGACAACTGCTAACAAAATGTACATTCGTTGCGATTTAAACCTACAAGAAACAATAACTTAAAAATATAAGCTGAAATGTGTAGTATTTAATTTAACAGCAATACTTTTGTTCTGGAAAAATCTTTTTTATCGAATCATTTTTGGAATGTCAGGCCAAGGACCAAGGTGTGCCAAATCTTGCACACTCAAGGTTACCCAAAATACCGCTCGGAGATTGAGTAAACCTTGCAATCTTAACTCGTATTTCGTACTGGCTATTTTTTCCGCAGTACTTACTGTAAAAGCATTTTAAAAAACAGGTTCTATTTTTTAATACATTCCAGAAATTTAAAAAAAAAATGGTTCACCCACATTCCGGGTATAAATTGCCATAGCCAACTACACACTAGGAAAACGCCAAAGTCGTTGTTAGACGAGTGAGCGAGCCATGTGTTGAGTACCGGTACTCGGGATTATTTGCATTTAAGTTGATTGATATAACAAAGTGAAAATATATCTTAGCTAGCAAAGCCTATTTAGTATTTTTCTGTGGACAATTTCTTGAGGAGGGTCATTACAATAAATCACGTATCACAGTTATATATTTTTTCTTAGTCGTGGTTAGATGAGTGAGCGTAGCGAAAGAAGTCTTACAACGCAGGTCTAGCAAAACGGCACTGACTGTGCACCGTCTGTTTGTTCGATGCTATACGGCCAAATGGCCAAACAAATTAAACTTAAATTTTAAACAGACATCTGTGACCAATGTACTGAACTGCTAACAAAATGAGCAAAATCCGTTTCGATTTAAACATACAAGAAAAAATAAATTGAAAAATGGACTTCAAATGTGTAGAATCTAGGTGCCCATTAGGGCGCCGCAGCCAAGCCGCGGTGCGCTACACACTCGAGCACCTTATACAGCAAACAGAGTTGGGGTGATTTCGAGGTGTCACCCAGCCGTCATGAAACGTGATGTAAACTTATTAACTATCAAAATCTAGGGGATTTAAGTACCTGACAACACATGCCAAATTTGGTTGGGGTACGAGCATTCCTACTTGGTAAAAAAAATGGCTTGAAACATGCTCAAAATCACTTTAAGGATGTTAGCTACTACTACTGCTACTGTCCAATTCGTCTGTTTCAATCGGCCAGCGATTCTGACCAAACGGGTAGGGCTACAACGTTCATATTTTACATGGACATTAAGGTAATAGTGATATAGGGTCTTTTGAAAGAAAAAGTTGAAAAAGTTTGCTGGAAGGCTTCCAAAGCCTTAAAAGCCTTATACAGGCATACAATCAACAAGTAACTATAGTTACTTGACAATGATCGCCTACATTGTTTACAAAAAGCCAGTCTTTGGACCACTAGATTTTACATTCTATTGTTAATTGGTAATACCATAGCAATTAAATCAACTTTGATAAAATTATTATATTTTAACAAATAATTTTGCAATGGAACTTGAAAAAGTAATGAGATAACACACATAGCAAAAACTTGTAAATGTACAGCCAAACCTTACACACTCAAAAGAAATGAGATCTCAAAAAGGGCCAAGCTCATCTACCCTTCCACATTTGCACATTCTTAATTCATAAACGACAAATGTACAGTGCATGATATTACGTTCAAATTAATTAGAAAAAAGAACTTGCATGAACTATTACGTTAAATTAATAATTGCAAATTCTATTTTGCCAAGCTTTTCAAGGATGCTGTTACGAGACACTGTACGTTTATGAATTAAGAATGCGCAAATATGGAAGGGTTGACGAGCTTGGCCCTTTTTTTAAATCTAATTTCTTTTGAGTGTGTAATGTTTGGCTGTATATTTACAAGTTTTTGTTATGTGTGTTTTAATTTAACGACAATGCTTTTGTTCTTTAAAAAATAAATTTCATCGATTCATTTTTTGAATGAAGGCGGTGACCAAGGTGTGTCGAATCTCGTACACTCAAGGTTACCCAAAATTCCGCTCTGAGAAACCTTGCAATCTTTAGCATACTTGTGTTTAGTTTTTGATTGGATATTGCTTAACATCTCATATTAATGCATTTTGCCTATTCGAGACAATGCGAGGATGAAGTATGAACAGAAGGGAGGAGGGGAAACCCGGTACCAGCACGTAGCCTACTCCTTTCGAAAAGTACCAAGGGGACCAACGGCGTAACGTCCCATCCGAAAGGACGGTGTAACCTTTTACAGTCACATAGGTTCCTCTACTAACTCGGATTGCCGAATAGACGTCGAGGAGAACGAAGCCGTTTCACTAGCTCTCGAACCCTCCATCTGCTCTAACCAGCGATATACGTGAGTTTCAGGGCAGAGCGGTCACCCACTCTACCCCTGACCATGCCCGAAGGCTGCTCAACTTCGGTGTTCGAGTGGGAACCGGTTAAACGACCTCGGCTAGACCGCTGGCTATTTTTGAGTTTCGTACTGATTATGTTTTCCACAGTACTGTATATGCATTTCAGAACACGTTCTTTAATTTTCCTGAACTATTAGGGATGCCCACGACAACTGATATTATCGATCGATAATCAATATTGGATAATGTCTCGATAATTGATAATCAGAAGTCATATTCGAAATATTAATAATTTGTTAAAAACTGCCTGAAACACGTAACGGCAGTGGCGTATCCAAGAGAGGGGGGAGAGGGGGGACAAACCCCCCCCCCTTTTGAAAAAAAAAAGTGTAAAGGAGAAAATAAAATAACTACAAATTACCATCTGACTAAAAGAGGATTTTAGTAGATACAAAGTTGGTTATTTTGATGCTTTAAAACGCACAGATTTTCACCAAAATGACCATGAAAGAGAAAACTTTTAGATTAAAAACAGGATTTTAGATAAAAAGTTGCTTTAAAAACGCACAGATTTTCACCAAAATTACCTTGAAATAGGAACTTTTTGAATTAAAAACAGGATTTTAGTAGATAAAAAGTTCGTCATTGTGATGATTTAAAACGCACAGATTTTCACCAAAATGACCTTGAAGAAGAAAATTGCCCCACTTAGCCTTCGGCACATCTATGAAAAAATGATAAACCCCCCCCCTTTATGAATTCCTGGATACGCCACTGCGTACCGGTAATTCGTATTTCCCGCTTGGGCAGACAGAGAAAGGTCACAAGGTGTCTTACTCGAGATTTATGTTTGGGAGCAAACTTAGCCGATAGCATGAGGCAAAAACAAAGACAACACAGACAGAACGAGGCAGCGAGTGGCATGAGATTGTATTGTTTTGAATTTAATTTACCACATTTGAGATTCTATCTATCTTGGAACGGGCTTCAATTTCTTATTGGTAATATCGATTCAATAATGACATCCATTTCAATAATCGATAGTGAAAAAGTATTGATGTGCATCACTAATAAAACAGAACACCGTAGGTGTAAAGATTGCAAGGTTTACTTAATCTCCTAGAGGAATTTGGGGGAACCTTGCGCGTGCAAGATTCGATACGTCTCTGCATGCATACAGCCTGACAAATAAAAAAAAGATTTCTCCAAGAACAAAACCATCGTCGTTAAGTTAAATCCTACACATTTGCAGCCTATTTTTCATTTTATTATTTCTTGTAGGTTTAAATCGATACGGATATTTGCTCATTTTTTAGCAGTTCTCAGTAAACTGGTACCGGATGTCTGTTTAAAATTTCAGCGCAATAGGTTCAGCGATTTGGCTAATTTTTGGCGTACACACTAAAATCACCATAAGCGCAGTTTTCTTGAATTATAAAACTCAGTCAGTACGCTCCCTCGTCTAACTATAGGATTGGAAACTTACCAAAATTTCAAATCTTTGTGTTCAAAAAACAAAACAAATAAAAATAGACATAGACTGGACTAGAAATTTTTTACAAGACTACCTACGTAGTGCAAAATTTCTCACTTAAAAAAAAACAATTTGAAATAAAATGTGTAATGTACAAAATAAATGCGGTATCCGAGTATATGTGGTCATGCCAGAACTACTTTGCGGGAACTTGTTAAATACCGTATTGGACCAAATATAGTACGATCTCGAATATAACACGACCCCCAATTTTTCGGAATATTTCAATAAAAAATAAAAAATCAAAGACAATTAAAATGTACTAGAAACATTTTTAATTTACAATATAATGAATGAATAGCCTAAAGTTTCACTCGCAACAAAACATTTTGAACAATGCTAGAGCCAGTCCTATGTTTTTAAGAGGGTAGGGCCAAGCACAAGCTCACATAGGCCAACCACAGTTCACCAGTATGATTTAGGGAACAAATTAGAATCGATTTGGAATCGATACTCGAGAAAAAACTTTTTAATTGTACGCGCAGTTATTTTGGTGATCAATTTCCGAGAAACCCGTGATACGCGGCCATATTCCCGCAGTCTTTTTCCGCGGAGCCCGTGATGACATCACCCGCCTGCCTCTCGTCAAGCCAAGTTTGGCTGGCATCGAGTGGATGGGCGGAGCGATGAGCAGCAGCCGATGCGCGGGAGTCGTTTGTTAATTTATTTATTGCCACCAACAACAGAGTTACCTCCACAAATGCGATATAGGATTTTACATAAAATGAATTCATTACCAAAGTACAAAAACAAAAATGATATAAAAAATACTTGTATTGCGGATGGTCTATGTTCAGGCGCCATTTCAAATGCAAGAGCGCGGAAATAGCGAGTGCTGTTTTTGAGATTGTGTTTTTGGGGGAAAAAACTAGCGCTATATTCGGTCAGGTACTGTTCACGCGTAGATGACAGGACCATGACGGGAGGTATACGGTTGGCCACCTTTAAGTTGCTGCAGCCGTCAAACAAATAGGCAGCCTGCGCTAGTGTTTTCACTTATCTACCAGCAAAACAATCCCCATAATGATAAATTAATCACAAAACTGATTTAAACAGTCCCCCCTATCTTATACTAGATGGAGCTACATTGAAATCAATTTTGATTCAATTGATTCGACGTAAGTTATACCTTGAGGTATGAATTGAAACTTACCGGAGCAGAGGCTGAGCTGGTTGTCGAGTCGACCATCTCTGGGGGGCGGGGAAGACGGAAGTGGGCGGTGTCAAGGGCTGCAAGCACATCTGTGTCTGAAAATAAAGAGACAACTCGAATAAGATTTGCAGCAAGGTAAATGCTGACAACGTAACAGAAAGCATTTAAAAGCTGCTATGAAGGTAAATGTTTAGTTTGTAAGCTCGAAACATTGAGATCAGAGCATTTGTGACGTTAAGTCTACCCGCAGTTACTATTTAATTTGTCTACCAATCCCATGTCTAATCTTAATCAAGTTATAAAACTGGACAGAAAATAAAAGTAGGATTACACGTGTGTAAAGGAACAATTACTTGCATAATTTTCAAAATAATATCAATGAACATTAGGCCAAAACATTATGATACGGAGCAAAGTTTTCAACTCACCATGTATATTAGTGTTGCAAACGGCCCTCGAGGTAAGCTGGTTGTCAAGTCGTACGTCACTAGCGTGGTCAGAGAAGAGAAGCCTGGATCAGGGGGCGGTGCTTCAACCACGAGCAGGTCTGAAAATAAACAGAACACACACGAGTAAGTATTTTGGCAAGTTGAAGACAATAGTAAAGAATGCATAATGTTTCTTTGAAATCAAATGTTAAGTCTGAAAGCTGGGTCGGCCCATAACATTGAGATCAAAACACGCAACGGAAGGCCAGCTTGCTGATAACTGTTAATGTTAATTTATTTATTAATTTAATGTATTTTCTGTTAAGTTATAAAACTGATTTACTAAGGAGAGCAATAACACAATCAAATAAATGGTATTTTAATCATTTACAAAATAATTACAAGAAACAGCTGTCAATGAACAACCTTAACAATATTGAGTTACGTGTTGAAACTCACCAGGGCGAATGTGAAGAGATTTGTCTGAAAACATCTTGTTCGTAGACCTCAAGGTCGGCCAGTTGTCCGAGTCTGTTCGTTCTGGTGGTCAGCGAAGGCAGGTTCGGTGGTCAGTGCGTCAACCACTACACAACCAGACATGAAAATAAAAACACAGAACCAGATTAACATTTGTAGCAAGTTTTATCCTGAAAACATTATAGGCCCAAGTCTTATGCAATTTCATCACCAGAATATCTCTTCAAGGAAATATTTTGGGCTAAATGAAGATAAATATGAGTTGACATTCTTTATTCTCCCCAATATTAGTTGAAATAAGGAAATCACATTGCTATTCTGAATTTGTGACAAAAATCATCTGAATAATTTGTAGAGTAATGTATTTGATTTGAGAAAAAGTCCCTTCAAGAGTCTACTTGCCCTTTGACAAACAAAAGTTGTACTTCAAATGATACATACCGCATCTTGAACCAGGTATTGAACTGATCAATTACATTTTTAAAGTAGGAATAAATTAGATAATTTTCACTTGCAATCAAACAATATAGAGTAGTATGCCCATGTCGAAATCATTACAATTCAACTACCAAAATTACCAAAATTTTGGGTAATGCATGTTTGTAATGCTGCTATTCAAATATTACGAATTATTTTAGTTGTTTCTGCATCTATGTAATTAATTTTTAGTTGCCATCCTTTGAAATCATTTATAACTGATAGATAGACGTTAAATAATATAATAACTCACCATCAACGAAGCAGTTGGTTTGAATGCTGCTGGTGCTTCGTTCTTAGAGGGCGGTTCCATCTTCATCCAGGAGCCGTACGATGTAGGGCAGCAACTGAAATAATTAATAGATTAAGTCACATTGAATAAAAACTAAACTAGGGATGCACACAATAATCAATATTGGATAAAATCTCTATATCCGATTATCAAAAGTCATTATCGATAATCGAAATATCAATAGACCTAATTGGTTGAAAACGGCCCGAAACACGTAATTCCCGCTTGGGCAGACATAGATAGGTCACACGGTGTCTTACTAGAGATTTATGTTTGGAAGCGAACTTGGAGAACAGTGGGAGGCAAAAACTAAAACAACACCGACATGACGAGGCAGCGAGTGGCATGAGATTGTATTGTTTCAAATTTTATTTAACACATTTGAGATTTCATCTATGTCGGAACGGGCTTCAATATTGGTAATGAACCATTTCAATAATCGATAATGAAAAAAGTATTGATGTGCATCCTTAATAAAACAGAACACAGGTACCTAGGATTATAATCATAAAATAATTCCAAACACATCTGTGATGAATGTATAGTTTGAATTCCAAGGGGCATATTTTATATAAGTTATTAGCCTTAGCTGTATTACTTGTTGTAATTAAGAGTCTAGGCCTACTCTACACATACTCAGTTACAAAAAGTGATTTTCAGTTGGGAGAAAAAAAATTGTTGGCTGTTCTTATGAGACAAACTGGAGTCATGTCAACTTACCTAAGATTGTACATTGCAACGAAATCACTGCAACATCTTGTCTTGAGATGGAAGTCAAAGTTCCAAGGGAACAAGAAGCTACAACATCCACAAGGAGCAAGTCATCTCACTCTCTGCATGTTGTCGAGGTGATATTGGAAGAAGCACTGACTGAAAAGAAAAAAGAATATTAAATAAAATTAAGAATATTAAAGGGGCAACTTTCAGAAATAAAATTGTGGCTTACTGTCAAATCAAACTATTTATTCATGTATTAAACATCTATCCTATTCAGTTAAAAAAAATGATTTAGAAAGGAAGACAACTAAATAAATCTAATAATTACTACATAGATGCAGACACAACAATAAACTACAGTTAAGTAAATATTTGAAATACTAATATTACAACAACAATGTGTTGTTATGGACAACCTACAGCCAAGTAGGCCTATAAAAATATTAGAAAATATAAGTTGGTTTGGTACGTTTGACAAGTGCAGACAACAGATCAAAGGGGAGCAGCCTCTAGTCAACTGAGCAATGTAGATGAGGGGTAAAAAATAAAATTCTCAACTCAAATTTAAATTTGATTGGAATTAATTAAATAAAAACTACCAGGAAGCAAATTAATAAGCTTCGATTATTTTGTTAGTAAATAAATACAATAAAAATTTAAAATTAATTAATTAAATCTAGAAGGTTATTTTGGGAACTTGCCATGAGCTCGGTGCACAGAGCCAGCTTGTAGATTGCTGTACAATGAGTCATGCTGTAGATGAGGTGGAGGCAGATGTCAGAGTCGGCGACATTGAGGAATCGCGCAGTGCAGAGTGTTGTGGATGAGAGTGTGGCACAGCTGACTGGAATAGAAATAAAACAATTTACCTAAACGTATATTTCTGATCACGGTTAAGGTTATACCATATTTAACTCCATGGTTATACAACCTATCTTACACATCGAAATTAAAATAAATTATATTAATTGAAATATAGTTAATTTATTTTGTGCCCATGCGATTCGTACGATCGAAACAGATTTTTGTGTACCACAAAATGTCAGTAGTATAGCTACTAGTGTACTACCTACTTTGTTGGTCGGTTAGGTAGTACGGCATGAATCTACCAATGAATGAATGAAACTTTTGACTATGCAAAGGCAGAGAAGTCATCTGATTCGACTAGGGTTTCACTATCAATGACACGTGTCATGACCTTCCAAGATTTAAATCGTTGTGGAATGAGGGTCTATTTAATTCTTAAATATACCGTACGCGCTGAGAAAGATTACGAAATTCCAAGTAGGATTGTTCCCGAATCAAATACAAATCGCACATCGCTATGAAGCAAGCCCAGCAACTGATAATGAGAATGTAGTATGGTCCTAACGCATTTCACACAAATCGCCTGAGATGCCGTCCGTACTGTCACAAACCACAAGGATGTATTTTGTATATGTGAGGCCCATCCATTCGACCTACATTAGGGCCTACATACGAGGTGTGAATTAATTCAAAAGTTGACTTTATCACATTAAAATACCTATTTACTATTAATTTAAATAAAACTAGAAGAGATGATAACAATTTGAAAACACTTATCATTTAGGTTTCTGTTTCTCGCATTGTACATAGACCTCACTACACAACCTACCGGTACTACGGCAATAGTGAGCCCGATTTGACCTACAATAGGAGGTCAATTGTGTTCATACGCACGCATGCAAAAGTTGACCGTATCGCATAAAAATACGTAATAACTAATTTTGAATATAATCAATAAGAGTTGATAGCAATTTAAAGCACTGTTCAAGCAGGTTCAACTGGGTTTCTCGCATTGTGCCATGCTGTACAGTCACAACCAAAGACAATGTGTGCCTCATTTGACCCACATTACGAGGTGTATCATGCAAAGCATGCAAAAGTTGGGCTAATCGTATTAAAATACCAAAATAATAATTTATTTTAAATAAGCTAGAAGGGTTGATAACAATTTAAAGCACTTTTCAACTAGGTTTCTCGCATTTAGCACGTGGGCATTGTTACGCAGTGAGTCACTCAGAAAACAGTTTACCTATAAGCTGTACGAGTCAAATAGTAATTATTACAAAACAAAAAATACAATTGAATTTATGCCTACTAATAATGTAAATTAAAGCAAACTGATTGAAAAGCAATGCTGTACTACAGAATGGAATGCTACGAGGCCGTTGAGCTTGGTAGGTTACCTTGGAGCTGCTGTGTCGGGCACGTCCGTCTCGTGTGACTGCTGCAAGCGAACTGACGCGGCAGACCAGACGAGACGTGACCTAGGTCGCCCAAATGACAGGGCCTACGTGACCGACCGCAGGGCTGGTTGCACTGAGAGTACCTGATCTTATTAACTAGTTAATAAGAAGCGCGTTGGATTCGTGTGTTAAAAATTTCTGACTCACGCCTTAGAAATGTGGCGTTCTCAGTCGTCAAAAGTAGTAAACTGATTACTAAATCCATGTCAGCAATTAATTATTCTAATAGTTTGCAAAGGCATGAACTACGCAATAATGATAATTATCTAATATAAGAATGTAATATATAAACACTATTGTCAACGAATATACTACTATCTGCAATTGTATATCACATTGTACTTGTTTGGTCCTTGAGCTTGATTACGCGATAACCTGGAGGAACTTCCTTATCGATCTGGTGCCACTGGTACCAAGACTCTGTGGCTCACTGCTTTGCTAGGAATTGAGGAATTACAGGAACCAATGGATTACCCAGGGTGCCCTAATAATGCTTAACTGTCCTAAACGCAGCTCGGTGGTTGCACTGAGCTCTGTGGCTGGTTGCTAGGCGGGTCACGAGGGGAGGGGGTACCGGGAAATATGATTTTACTGGGGACTAATGTCTAAAATTCTAAAAGAAAGAAAACACAAATATTTGTGCGGGGATTTGGTTTATTTGGCCTACTTAGGGTGACCAGAAGTCCCGTTTTCCCAGGACAGTCCTGGTTTTTCATTCCAGGACGTGGTTTATATTCAAATAGTCATAATTAAATTTATGTCTCCAAATACTATCACAATTTTTTCAATAAATATGCACGCAATACCAATACCTCAATTTTAAGTTTAAAAAGCATTGTTTTCGCTTGTCGCGATCTTAGTGATTTTTATCATTTTTCAGTGGGGCTACTGAATACACAGGCTTATTGTTGTGAGGGGTATAGATTACCCCACGGAGTCAATATTAATTTTATGTTTTGTTTTTAAAAAAATTAAAAATGATTTATACAAAGGAAGACAGCTTAATAAAATAAAGCACATAAATACACTCAAAATGAAATGTAATAAGAACCAGTGGCGGATCTAGCCGTGATTCATGGGGGGAGGGGTGGTGATTTTTTTTCAAGATTTTGAGATAATTACAAAATATTCTTCGAAGCAAAAGCGTATCTGTGGGGGGGGAAGCTCTGTTTTGTAAAAACAGTGTTTTCAGTTTCAGTGGTCATAATCGTCTTCGTCGTCGGGGAGGGGTTCCCCCCCTCCTACTACTCTCCTATACTTACTATAGCTGATGTTTGCATGTCAGATACTGTCTCTTTTCTTATCTTTAATGGTTAGCAGAGCACAGTCAAATTCTACCCCGGGTCTACACAAGGGTTTTTTACCGGGAATAAAATTACATCATTTTGTAAGAATTAGATGCAAAGGAATGTCCCAGTGCTTTGTTTATAGATCTCAATCCCTGCATTCGCAGTTGGCCGTGTTACAATCATCCTTATGTTTATTCCCCCAAATCTCAACCATATTCTATGCATTATTTATAAATCCCTGGTTTTAGCACAATGCTGGATACTAATCAGTAATCAATAATCTTTATTTAAAAAACCTAGTATTTTAAATTTTAATTGGATGAGCGAAGCGAAGACTTCAATTTCACCGACCCCCCAAAAAATTTAGCTCGGGTTTTTTTTTTTTTGTTTTTTTTTTTTTTTTTTGTTTTTGTTTTTTTGTCTGTTTGTTAACTCTCTACCAGACAAACGGCTTATCCGATCTTGATGAAAATTTGACAGGACCTTCGAAATCTCTGAACTTAGAGGTGTATTGTTTTTGGGTACAATCGAAGAAATATTTCTCATGAATATCGTACTTTTACGATTTTTTTCGATTTTTAGTGCGATATTTTCGTGACATTTGGGCCAATTATGACCAAACGGGTGGGGCTACAACGTTCATATTATACATGGACATTAAGGTTATGGTGATGTAGTACCTTTTGAAAAAAAAAGTTGAAAAAGTTAGCCAGAATCCATAGAAATAAAGCTTTTAATATAAGTTTTTTGATTTTGTGTGTGATATTTTCGTGCCATTTGGGCCAATTCTGACCAAACGGGTGGGGCAACAACGTTCATATTATACATGGATATTAAGGTTATGGTGATGTAGTACCTTTTGAAAGAAAAAGTTGAAAAAGTTAGCCAGAATCCATAGAAATAAAGCTTTTAATATAAGTTTTTTACGGTAAATAATACCAATTGACAAGAAACAAAAGAAACTTGACAACATTCACCTACAATGCGTAGGCAGCAAAACAAAGCACTTGCAAAAGTAAAGATATCCCAAGCAAACTTTAAACTTTAAAAAGCTCATCCATCAACGCGGCGGGACTTTAGCGTTTTCCTAGTATAAATAATAGTATTAAAATAAAATTGTTGAACACTTATTTAGTACTCTATTTTGTTCCTAGATGGCCCAATCTTTTTGAGAGATAGTAGAGTAGTACTATACTGATATACACCTCATGCACAAAAATTTACCCGCGCATAGTCGCCTCTAGTTAAAAATGCCAGACTTGAGAAAATCCATATTATGTTAAATCATAGCGTTATAAAAACAGTATGCACAAAGATAATTGTGTTCGCAAGCCACTAGATGCGTCGGTAAAGTTAAGGCTCCTATGGACGTGCTGCAAATGTCGACCCTTGCTTTTTTTATCGGAAGATAAATGTATTTCAACTAAAATTTTTCTATAAACATAATGTTGCAAGGTAGTCAAGAAACATGGAATATTGAGTAATAAATTGTAAATAAGTATTTAAAATTTGAGTGAAATTAGAACTCACAATCTTTAGCACAGAAATGCCACTCGTTTACCACTACACCATCCATAGCACGCAATATGTTTCGGATTTTGACCACTACATATGTTGCAGGTTACCTAAAACAAATAATTTAACAAAAGTTTTGTTTTCTGTCTAGAAATACTCTTTTATTTCTCTATTTGGATAGTCGGGAAACACTCCCGTAGGTGGAATTGTTAATATTTAATATAATCCAGAAATTAAAAAATCCATCACGATCGGGGTACGAACCCGAGTCTCCCACTTTCCAGGTGGACGCCTTAGCCAACTAGACCACCGAGACGGTAACTATTTAACAACTGTATTGTCGTTACATTATAGAACTTGAATGGATGGAACAATGAAGCATCAAAAAACTGTTGCTGTTGAATTGACCAAACAAACATATTTATAATGTCATTACCTTACGCAGGTATGAGCGAGGGTATATTTCCCGATTTGGATAGTCGGGAAACACTCCCGTAGGTGGAATTGTTAATATTTAATACTCTTTTATACTAAAATAATTCATTCGTGTTTTTTGGGACTGGTTTTTGCATGCGTTTCATGTCCATGGATCTCCAAATACTGTTGCCAGCCACAACTTCGCCATCTTTGCGTACGGCGTCCGCAAGTCTTTGTGCATGAGGGTGTTAAAGCAGTATGGCAATAGCCGTCACCCCGATTGTAGAGTCTATCGACATCAAGCATCGGCTCACATACTTGGTGGCGTGACGTCGATCTCGATAGATGATTGGGGTAGGTTCAACCTGGTTGATGAACTTTGAAGGGAGAAGGAGAAGATGTTTCTACAGTTTTAACATTACATGGTCTTATGTGAACTTAGTAGCAGAAGAACATTTCGTACTACATCAATTTTCCATTTATTTAATTAAACAATGTACTAGTACGTAATAAACATTAATACCACCAGGGAAAATCGTTATTACATTTTCATAAACAAATAAGTAATCGCACAAATATTAATTCTATAAAAATATGCACATACTGCATACAGGGCTTGGTAAAAGATGAAAAAGACCTGGTATCAAAAGTCAGTACAATACTACCATCGGTGTACAAAAGGAAGTCTCTACAAATTGCTTTGGCTGGAACAAGAAGCACAATATGTATCATTTTATTAGAATGTCATCCCACATGCTGGCTGAAAGCCCTACAACACATTGACAGATTACTAAGGTGCAAGTTGTTGATGTACAGTACAGCGTACAAGTGAGCGCCGTCATGGACAAACCACCTGAAGAGTTGCAGTCCCCAGTCACTACAGGGGAAGATTTGTGTATGCAGCTGTTTTACGCCTACCCAAACCGATACATACCTCTTCTCAAATCCAGTGATTTACAATTGTAAATGTTATTGAGTGTAACTTCACATTACTTATAAAACAAGCAATAAACAACACAAAATTTCTAGTCCTAAAGTAAACTACTAATTAAGTTTAACATACCTTTTTAAAGCATAAAGAAAAGAACATAAATTACATGGCAGTTTAGACAAAATATCAATGTTAAAATAGGATTACTCACAAGTAATGATAATTAATTAAGTTAATGTTTTACAACAGTTTATAAGAGATTAAAAACTATTTGTCTCCACACCGACACAAAAGTTTGGAGGTGTTTTGTTCTATAATTTATTTGCGAGTGATTTTGCGATTCGTTAGAATGCACAAAAACCATGTATTCAAGACATGGGAAAAGGGTTCAGAGCATACTCTACGACAGGTATTCAAATTTATGGTACACCATTATGCTTACTTACTCAGTCCAAGAAACTTGAAGAACCCAAGCTAGTACTTTTATTGCTAACTAAACTATTCCTTATCCTCACTTCTAGAAACAAAATTGACCTACGGTACCAAGAATTGACCAACAATGAAGTAGTCTTCTTCAAATTATCTTATTTCACCTGAACACACCCAACCATTCTAGATAGTAATTGTTAATTAATAAAAAATAAATAATTGTTCACTTGTATATGGGCATAGGTTTACTCGACCTTACATTGTGCATTGAAATGTAGATGTAACGATCTGTCATAAAATGTAACAAAACCCCAGTAAGTAACACATTACTGGAATCGAATTTCATTTTTGGTTATGGCTCCAAATAATAGTAGTAATATTGCCACGACTGAAGTAAATTCATTACCTGGATGTGACTTTTTGTCTTAAGACCGGATGTTTGTAGTTATCTTAACAATTGCTTTCAATAAAAAGTCAAAATGGTAAATTTGATTTTTATTTAACGTCTATCCTTTTCAGTTAAAAACTGATTTACAAAGAAGGACAACAAATAGCACTGCTTAGTAACTATAGTGGTTTTTCTTTTTAGTTTTTACGTACTTGACATTTTTTTTCAAATCAGAAAGTAACAAATTTTATATTACACATTTCTGTTTTGAATTACAGTAGTATCCTCAAAAGTAATTTCCTTAGCCATTATACTATTTACAAAGTAAATGTTGACTTTTGTGAAAAAAGTTATTGCATTACTTTTATAGTTAGTAATTAATAAAATAATAACTCATTCATTGACTTTTCTGCACCCAAGACTTGGATCATTACAAATACATCCACTGAACAAACATTTGTAACAAGGAAGTAAAAGTTTGAAAGATAAGAAACATTTAATGCCTCGTATTGAAGTTCTTGTGAAACCTACAAAATAAAAAATTATATTAAGAATGCCCAGTCAACTGAGAGAGCCAAGAAAGCCCAGTCAACTGAGAGAGCCATTACCAGCACAATAAAAAAAACTATTCCTCTCGCTGAAACACAAGATCTTAAGATAACCGGAGATTTTCACCTTGTAAAAAAAAAGTAGGGTTGTAACCCTGCAGCCGGTGACCTAATTGACGAGATCAGATCTTACAGTCTTAAAATGTAGCCGAGTTTAATTGTTTGTCACGCCAATGATGGTTCGCTATGCTAGGCCAACTGTAGACGTAACCGACTTCTAATAATCCGTTTCAACGACGAGACGATTCGCCGGTTGTTCAAGCCACCCGTTGGTTAGGACGGTATCTTATCTCAGATGTTCATGAAGAACTCTTGCTTTCGCCATCAACTCTCGTCTTCTTACTCTCAGATTTGTTATCGTGGTCTGATCGTCTTTTCTTGCTGCCACTTGCATCTCCGCCGTCGGTTTTCTTCAACTCATACTCGGGCTTGCCTTCAGCGTTCCATACTTTCTTTGCTTTTTGGAATGCAAACACAAGGTAGAGAGCTATGGAAGAAACCAAAGTGTTAAAATAACAGCTTTATGCAGTTATAAAATGATTATCGAACTACAACCTAAAGTGGACTTCACACTTCATTTTAAAAAAATCAAAGAAAATTAAAATGTACAAAAAAACATTTTATATTTTTTACAATATAATAAAAATGAATTTCACTATTACAACAAAACATTTTGTACAATGTAAGAGGGCCTAGTCCTGTTTTTTAACAGTGTAGGGCCAAGCACAAGCTCACATAGGCCAACCACAGTTCACCAGTTTGATTTAGGGATGACATTTGGAATCGATCATTGTGACCTAAGAATCCCAAAAAAAAAACTTTTTAATTGTACGCAGTTATTTTGATGGCCATTTTCCACGGAGCCCGTGATACGCGGCGATATTCCCACGGTCTTTTCCACGGAGCCCGCGAGGACGTCGCCCGCCTGCCTCTCGTCACGGGTTTGGCTGGCGTCGAGTGGGTGGGCGGGGCGATGCGCAGCAGCCGATGCGCGAGAGTTGTATTGCGGGTGGCCTATGTTTAGGAGCTATTTCAAATGCAAGAGCGCGGAAATAACACGAGTGCTGTTTTTGAGCTTGTATTTTTGGGGAAAAAACATCGCGCTATATTCGGCCCGATACGGTATTACGAGCGAGGCTCAAACATACACTCAAAGATGGACCACACTGATTTTGCCACTCAGGCGTCTGCCTGCATGAACGTCGAGATGGCTTGCAACACAAAGCGCACGGCTCTCTTTTGTCTCGCTTATCTCATTGCACCAGTGTCAGTCAAAAAGTTCTTTGAACTAAGCGCACTAGTAATTTAAATTATCCGTTTGGACCGCAATACTGTTTCGAATTAGGCCTACCAATTTAAGCTAATGTCAAAATATAATAATCATCATTACTCAGTTCCAACTATGTCGCGTCAAATGTCAAAATAATCGAATCTAATACAAAGTAAAATGCTATAATGACTGTCGGGACAAAGGTTTTCATTCGAGATAAGGTACATCAAATGACCTTTCCGAGATAAAACGAGGGTTTCCTGTAACTATGCAATAGAGAGTGTGTGTGAGAGTTACTTACATGCAGCCTCCCACTCCGACTTAGTGAGGGTGCCAACCTTCCTGTGTCCAGTGGACTTGATCATGTATTGCTGTACGTGCTCGTAATCATCGGGAAGTTTACTCAACAGCGGGACCTCATGGAACGGTGGATATGTCTGGAAGTAGAAACAATTATACAACATAAACATTTTAGCAAAACAGATTGAGGAGGATTTATTTGTTTTCGTAAGCAATGGAATATTCAATATTGGTCTACACACAGTGGCCGCAACTCTTTTCCTCAACCTGGGATTGGCCTATAATCTAGGGATGGGCAAATGCGTGTACTATCCTAAACGTGCACACTCTTGGCTGTCAGCGCGTGTACACGTACACATTTTTATGTTTGCCACTTGCTAAAAAAAAAAAAAAAAATTGATTCACAGTACGCGATCTATTTTATTGGTGTAGCCCCTATTCACGCGTCAGCTGGTAGCGATCGAGTATGGCAAGTACGTCTCTGCGCAGGTCCCGAGTTCCGGGTAATGATGCAAGACGCGACCGCGTCGTCGGGAAAGACAGAGCTATCAACCACAGGCTCGCTCCTCTCTCGTGAGGCAAGGCCGGCCTGCCCGACCGCCGGCTGGCCGCACACAGCATAGGGACACGCACACACGTTTATTATTTTTGTAGAAACAGTAAACGTGTAATCGCATTAAAACGTGTACACGTTTACACTATCCCATCCCTACTATAATTGCATAAATTTTAAAAGACGTTTAAAGAAAATTTATTCCTAGATATAGTTTTACATCCAAATACCTACATAGGCCTACTCTACAATTTCTTAGATTAAAAAGCAAACATTTGCAAAAGTAAAACCCATTCCTAGGTAGCGGTGATTAGTGATTAGGCCTCCTAACTGGTTATGACATCCATTAATTCAGTTCCTAGCGCTAACAAACAATTTACTCAGTCATGTCTTCTAGGTAATTTTAATTTCTCAATTTCATTAATCGAGAAACACTCCCGTAGTCAGAGGCGGATTTATAGGTACCTACCCGGTACTGGTAATGTGTGCAGGAGCAAGGCCCCGGGCCCCCGAATTCTGCTATCAGTAGAGGTAGTGAAAAATGGTGACAACGAAATTCGCAATTTTTTTAAATATCCATTTTATTGCCTAAAATGTAATATTGTTGACGAATGACATCATTTCGAGATGGAAAAAGACATTTTGAAAACGCGAATTTTGCGAAATCTCGTGTATATCGCGAAATAACGATCAAAATTGTATAAAACTGGTCAAAACGCGAATTAACTCGCGAAATTAAAGGGGCTCAAAAACCCAAAAATTTTTTTACCACGTGATCTATAGCACAATACTACACTAAAATGACCGTTTAAAAAATTATATCTTGTAGCTGTGATTTAACACGAATTTATGAATTTTTTTATCCAGAAATTTGCAAAAATTGGTGTTTTGGGAAATTTCTTAAACCGGCTTTAACCTGCTTCTTTTTTGGTTCACATAGATACTAGAGTATAGTACCAATCTAAAATGCCCCTTTACAACATCGTGTCTTGAAACTGTGCCCAAATATACCCTCAAACATGCAAAAATATGCAATCCAAAATCACACTCCATCTTGGTCATCAGCATATTTTGGCCGAACTGCTTGCCCAAATTACAAAACAAAATATAGAGAATTTGCAGAAAAGGCTGTAGATTACGTCAATAATGACCAATATTTTTTTGGATCAAAATCCTCCAAGGTCACGGGGCATAAAGATCGTCCCCATGTTATTTCTTATGGGAGATTTTTGCCGATGGGACATAGCTAAAAAAATGCCATGTTTGAAAATTTTTTGGGAGGTCATGGTGGCCCCAATAATTTTTCTATTAATTGCTAAATTCATTACTAGTTAGCCTGAATGAAATATATTTTTTGAGTTTAGCGGTTAAATACCCCTCTAACCTCCCAGGCGTGTGAGACGCCTTAACACGTCCTCCCCCAGACCGACGCCAAGCGTGTGCGACGTCCTAGGACGTCCTACAAGTTCAGTATCAAATAGCCGCGCTTCTAATAGGTTCATCAAGTTGCTACTTGCAGCAGCACCAGGATATAGCTAGTACAGTTAGTATTCATGATCGCCGTGAGATAGCAGCATGCGCAATGACGCGTCATAAGCTGTTCGAGTACACTCGCAAACTCTGCAAAGTAGGGCGCAAAAACATAAAGGCGCCAAAACATTCAGTTCAGTTTCTGCTTTGCTCACCCAAAGATGACATATCGGAATCGTGTCTTACAACAGCAGTAAATATCAGATATCATTATATACATTATATAGTATACGTAGGCCTATAGAGTATATTTTTATGCTTTGTAGGTTACTTTTTTGGGGGTGGGGGTTATTTATTGGATTAGGCATATATAATATTTTGTTAGGCCTACAACAATGTGTACAATATTTTTTTAAATTCAACAATATATCTATACCTAAATTACCTTTTTATTTGAATCATTTTCAAATTGGTCATATTTTTTACAATACCAATGTATTTTGGGAAAAAATTTTGTTTTTTGGATGTTATATCATTTTTGTTTGTGACAACAATGGGTACAATATTTTTAAAATATCAACAATGTATCTTTAAATTTACTTTCTTCATTGGCTATTCAATGTGAAATTACTTGCATGTCTGCAACAATGCCATTGCTCTCAGTCTTATTTTAATTTATTTTTTACAGCAATACAAGTTGTTAAAATAGCAACAATGATGTATAAATAAATATTTATTTTTACATTCAACAATACCCTAATGGCATTTTTTGAAAATCTGAGGAGATTTCATCCAATAGCTTTCAAGATAGGGTTTTTATAAAATGCATTGCAAATTATTTCATTTTTCTAAAAAAAATAAACCACGTTGGGGTAAAATTTTACACTAAAAAAACCACGCCTGGGAGGTTAAACATTTTAGAACTCAAAATGTGGGAGGATGGTGAAGGTGCCGGTCCAGAATTTTTGTGAATTTTGGTGGAGGTGCCGGTCCAGACCAAACATTCTCGCGCAGCGGCCGGAACATCGATTCGTGACGCCACGGGCTCCACGGAAATAGACCGCCAAGAATAACGACGCGTATCACGGACTCTGCGGCAATAGTCCACCAAAATAATGGTGTATACAAACATTTCTTTTGCTTGGGAATCGATTCTGAATAGATTTGTGGGTCACAATGATCGATTCTAATTCTAACGTATTGGAATTTTTGTCATCCCTACTTTAAACTTAAAGGCTTAAAAGGCTTTTTTTAAATTTAAATTTTAAACTTTTTTTTAAATTCTCATTTTTTTTTAATTTTTTTTTTTAGATATTAGGCATATATGTTTTTGACCATTTTAATGAAATCGCAAAAAACGCGAAATTTGGGTTTTATAAAACGAAATTTGGATTTTTATATCACCATTTCTCATTACCTCTACCTATTAGAAATATATAATACATATACTAGGGCTGGACAAAAAAATCGATATTTCGATACGATATCGATAAGTGGAAATATTTTCGATATCAATATTTCATATTTAGCTTTATATCAAAATATCAAAATTTACACAAAAAATGCTAAATTTCAGAATTTTGGTGGAGGTGCCAGGTAGGTAGGCCTAGTTGAAATTAAATTAACTTGGCTGGTGCATATGGTGGAGGTGCCGGGTCAAAACGTGATTGTGAGATCGTAAAAATAGTTAAATGGGTTTATGGTGATATCTCATCAACCCCATTTGGCCACAAAATTTAATAATTTTTGGATTTTTGAAAAAAGGTTTGTTTTTTTACAAACAATTACAATTACATTTCCATATATCGATATTATATCAAAAATTTTCGTGTGATATCGATAATTGAATGATATGTCATAGCCCAGCACTAACATATAGAGTAGGAATCACACAACTTTGAATGACCTTTTGGCACTGTTTGGCGGCCATTTTTCATGTGAACCACTAGAACAAAATTGGAGGTCTAATTGAAAATGTACTTTAAAAAAAAATGAATTATACACCGTGTATAATTCATTTTTTTTAAAAGTACATTTTCAATTAGACATTATTAAATAAAAATACTAAATTATTGTTTACAAGATTAATTTAATGTAATCTGGACGATCAAATTCATTGAAAGTAATAAATAATAAACAAATGTCAAGTCATTATTCGTTTTCACAGTTGACAACAATGGTTTTATTTTATTGACCAATGAGCGATCTTCCCAATACCACTTTCATACAATCAGCTAAAATATTACTAAAGGCCTGTCGTCTGCACAGCACAGATAGGCCCTAGCCTACGTCGTCTGCTTTAATCTTGTTTCTGACTAATTTCTTTACTTGGTTGCTCTTCTGAGTTCTGGGCTTGACTAATTATTAATTAATAATATTTTAATGTTATGTAGGCCTAGCCTAAGTATTGATTAAATGAGTAGGTCTATTGTCTTATAAGACAATAGACCTACTCATTTAATCAACTACTCAACACAATTAACTACTACAATCAACAACTACTCATTTAATCAAAAATCTCTAATCATTTAATCAACATAAATGTTGAAGTAAAGTAGGTCTTTGCCACTAAGCCATGCACTAATAGGGCCCGCGGGAAAAACACAGTCTAGTAAGCCAACCAATTAGGTAGGGCCTAGGTACCTAAACAGTAAATACGTACAAGACAACGGTTATAGACATAAGGCTTTTAGAAAAAATACTTTTAATATTCCTTTTGGGGGGTAGGGCTATAAATACTAGGCCTAGGCCTAGGCTACACTACCTGGGTTGGGCCGATGCTAGGCTACGCGTAGCCCTAGGCTAGGCCTAGTTTCCCCAAATTGAACACATATCACAAGAATTTCCCTGTTTTATCAATGTAGGACTAGATCTAGCTAGCCTAGGCTGCATATTGAAGCTAGGCCTAGGCTTATGCCCCCCCCCCCAACCCCCCAAAAAATTGCAAAGACTAGGCCTGGCCCTAGGCTAGGCTAGAACGAAGTGTATAATAGTATCCTTGCCCTAGGGCCTAGTTCAATTTTTATGCAAATAGAATTGTGTTGATTAAAATAAAATAACAATAATATAAGACAAAGAATTTTAATATCCAAAACAACTCAGTGACAAAACATAACATGCAATGACAGTATCCTAATGAAACATAACTCCAACGTTTGGAATGGTCTGTTGACATACACCTAGTTGGTCACCTCGCCACACGCACGCAGCGCACGGAGTAGAAAAATGATGATAGCAATTTTATTTTTCCTGTGTTGGTTATGCCGATTTGAACAAATGCAACTTTGAAGGTCGTTCAATCTAGGCTGAATCCTACTCTACCAATGTACCCAAGTGGAGCTATGCCATACAAAGAAAGAATAGGCTGACAAGTTTTGTATTGTGTATTTTGAATCCAAATTCAAACACCCCAGTAAAAAACCACCTTTCCTGAATATTGTCAGAAATCATGTCTGCCTCTGAATGTGTCTGCTATGATAAATTGAAAATAAGATCAAACGTTGTTGCCATGCATGCAAAACAAATTGACGCACACAAACTACATTGTTTCGGTATTGCATTCAACCCACCACTTTTTTCTACACCAAATGCATTCTAAAAACCTAATTTTCAGAAAAATTTGCATGTGGCACTATTGATGGGGACTCTGCCCCCCATATCCCTGTACTTAGTCCCTTGCCCGTGGATGTACATGCACGCCCGAATCCCCCCCCCCCACGATTATGTACTAGATCCGCCACTGCAATAGGGCCCCAAAACAGGGTGAGCGCAGGGCCTAAATCTGCCTCTGCCCATAGGTGTGTAATTGATTTTGTGTAAATAAATCCAGAAGGTATCGAACCCCGGTCTCCAGATTGCCAGTCGGGTGCTTTACCCCTAAGATAGCGAGACGGTTAACTTCATAACATCTGGATTGTTGGTCATTGTAGATCTGAATAGATTGGAACAGTACTGCAACGATTCTGCTGCCTTTGAACTGATCATCTAAACTCAATTTATAATGGCATTACCTAACGCAGGTATGAGCGAAGGTTTATTTCTCAATTTCATTATTCAGAAAACACTCCCGTATATGTAATTGATTTTATATAAATCAACCCAGAAATTACAAAATCCATCTCAGCAGGGTATCGAACCCCAGTCTCCCATTTTTTTTGGATTGATTTTTAAAAAAAGATGTAATTTTAAGTTTTAACAGTAGAGATCGCTACTTGTGGATTGACGGGAAACTTTATAAGGGGAAAAAGTGAACACAACGCTTATTCCTATGAACCTAGTATTAGTAAAGGCTAGTTTATCAAAACTAGCCTTCTGAAGGGGAAAACATAACTCTACAGCACGGGTAGCTTACCTCCAACGCTTGCATCTTGCCGAGCAAAGATCGGCCCTCGTCTTTCTGCTTGTTGTAGAAGTCTTCGAAGCGCTCTTTAGCTACGAGCTCGAGGCCAAACTTCTGTGCCAGCCTAGGGGAAAACAAAACACCGTATCACACTGGGGTCGTCATTCTCACTGGACATGAATTCCACCGGGCAATTGACACTGCACTGCAGCTAATTTGTGAGACGGAAGAGATTGTGAGTGCCACAAATTTTGAATCAGTATAGAATTTAATTACTACCATGTAATAATTATACAGTGGAACCTCGCTCCAACGATTTTTAAGGGACTGAGTAAAAAAATCTTGCAGGCGGGAAATCGTTCCAAGAGGATCACACAAAAAATTAGAATTTTACAGTACGCGGTCTATTTTATTGGTGAAGTACGTCTCTGCACAGGTCCCGAGTTCCGTGTGATGACGCAAGACGCGTCAGTCCAATTTACACAGAGAGCTGTAGAGATAGCACTTTTCTGCTCCCTTTCTCACTATACGCCTTCTGCGCAGTGCGCCTGCGCCGCGTCAGTCTGATAGAAAGAGCTATCAAGACAGGCTCGCACCTCTCTCTCACTCCATGCCTGCTGCGCTGTGCTCCTGTGCCTTGGACTAGCAAGTCAGCTGGCTCGTGAGGCGAGGCCAGCTCGCCCGGCTTGGTCGATGCACTCGGGCGGGAGTCGAGCGCGTAATGTTTTACGTAAATGTTCCGTTTTTCTTTGTTTTTTCAAGAGTCGTTGCAGCGGAGTAATAACTAATGCAATTTTGATCAGGGGACTTACAAATTCATCGTTCGAGGCGGGAAATCGTTATTTTTGGCGCTTTTAAAAGACATTAAGGCGGGAAAATTTAACATTGGTTTAAATGGGAAAAAGAAGTACTTAGGAAATCGTCGTTGGGGACGTTAAATCGTTGCAGCCGTGATCGTTGGACCAAAGTTCCACTGTATACGTAATCTAATTTTATGTCTGGGCAATAACATAGGCCCCCTTGTAGCGGTTCTTTTAGGCACACTTGAAAGCCAACACGTTGTGCGTCAAATTGTAGCGGTTCACTATTGGCCCTCTAATAAATGCCTCAAAAGCCCTACACAAAACTATCGGAATAGTCTTCCACGTTGCGCGCCCAAATCAAATCACAGTTTTTATAACTAAAAACAACCATAAAATTCTAATAAATACTCAGAGATGAATCACATAATTAAAATGATCACATTTCTTAACCCAATGGTGTAAATATTGAGAAATAATAACAACTAAACTAGGGTGAAAATCCCCTTTTAATAAAATACAATTCCTACCGAAGTATGAACTAGACACTCTGTTGATAACGGTCCCTAGCCAGTTCACACACGTCTAGGTACTCACACCAGTCCACCAAAATTGAGAAGTCGGATTGACCTTCGGAGTAATCACTCCCCTGAAACTCAACTTAACAATAGTGATCATCATCATTATCCAGTGTTCTCCCCAGGCCCGGCGATAATTCCCTGCCGCCTTAAAAAAAAAAAAAAATTAAAAAAATTTGAAAAAAAAAAATTGATTTTATTTTGATTTTTTTTTTTAATTTGATTTTTTACTAAACGATTTGCGAATTTCATAAACTAACCGTCCACTAAACGTTTAAACGTCCCATCTCTAAACTGCAGCACAGATTGTAAACAACATCGTGGAGGCTAATCTCGCTGATCACTATAGAACCCAACAAGGAATGCATTTGAACGAAACACATAAGTTGGCAAAATGGCAATCATCGCTATGATCGGGAACATTAACTGCACACAAGGAGCACACACAAGTGAACAATTTTAGCAATTTTCCAAGTTTATTGATTGCTAGGACGAATTTTAAAGTAATAAAAATGAAGTCATCAAATATAGGCCTAACAATGTTCCAAGTTGTAGTAACCTGTAAACCTACAAATCTTAGATAATAACCACTTAGAAAGAATAACATCATCACCTTTATACGGGCCTATTGTACTCATTGTAGCAATAGGACTACAGTAATTCACATAGCCTACATTACAAAGGAGAAAATAGACTTAAGACTATGATTTCAATCAAATTTGAAATGTTTATAGGTCTACTTCATACCACTAAACCAACAAAAGTAAGCTACTTTAAAAGGGCTTCGAAAACCTCTAACCAAATCGAATCTAAGATCTCAAATTTTGCCCCCGGACCCCCACTATTTTTGGCCCTACCCGCAAGTACCCGGCAATGTTTATGAAATACCCAGTGAACATTTTTTTCTGGGGAGAACACTGATTATCTGTTGCCACGTCCAACTCTGCGTTGGGTCGGCATTGAAGATAGGCCTCTCCATCTTCTTCTGTCCTGCCACCACTCCTCTTCTTCCACCACATTCCACTCTCCTCCCCGCTGTTCTACATCTTTTCTCACACTATTCTGCCATTGTTGTCGTGGTCTGCCCCTTGGTCTCCTACCTGGAATTTCCAATTCCATCATCCTTCTCGGTAATCTTGATCTTTCCATTCTCTTGACATGTCCGAACCACTTTAATCTTCTCTCTCCAATTCGCTCCATTAAATTCCTCACGCCTACTTGATCTCGGATATCCTCATTCCGTATTCGGTCCCATCTAGTCTTACCCACAATGCTTCTCAAAAACTTCATATCTACAACAACTAATAATGATATTGCTCTTGAAACCAACAAACAATTAATCCACTTGATTGTATTATCATATGGTGAGCCTCTCTTCATAGAAAGAGGAAAAGTACATCAATATATCCCTACCTACCTCAGTACTGAACGCTAATATACCGAATACAGTTGTGTATTAATTCTACGATCACTTTGGATCAAAATCAATCTCCTTTATGTTAATACCAGAAACTTTGGCCTACAATTCGGCTGACTAGAAAAACATGTGCAATACTCAACACTAGGGAAGAACAACGTCCATCTCTCCGCAGTCAACGACAGCAAACTTGAGAAATCGCAGTATTTATCGAAGTGTCTCGCAGTTAGATCGATCCAGTAAAACAGATAATCAGATGATCCCTAGCCCTGACGTTCCATACCAATAGTTGAAGTTCGTACTTGATTTAATTCTTGAATCAATTCCCACGTCGCTTCTCGGCACTTCCTTTGGTTACGTATTCGTATTACGTCAAAATACTTTCAAGTTCATCCAATAATATCCGCTCCACGATCAAATTTTCACTGTTTGTTCTTAATAATCACTTATCAGCTGTTCAAATCGCCAAACCCTCGCTTTGTTTACAATTCACGGGATGTCACTGCCCTCTCGGCAACAATACGAAATCCACAAATTATCGACCAATCACAGCTCCGCCTTTGTCAAACCAGAAACTAAGTCAAACAACTCACTACTTTTATCGGCCCGAATTCTACGGTCGGCGAAAACTATTCGCAATTCAATCTCCTGAACTCTCTTATGAATTGATCACAGTATTAAAACAGGGGACTTTTAATATCTTATCTAGCTATAAAACCGCGCTAGTATTTATTGGCACCATTCATCACTCTAGGCCCATCACACGATAATAATCAATCGTATCAGCAAAACTTTCCAATGCAACTTCGCACGTCAGAAACTTTCTTCTCGCCGCTTGCTTGGCTTAAACTCCACTTTTAGATCACACAATACTTTATTTCCCTAGCTCAAATCGAATTACAATGTCGCCCCTAACTATTATTCACTGTATCATATTCAATTCACGTAGACTTTAACTCCCAATCACTTTCAATAATCTCCAATGACTTCGCAAACTTGCACTCGTAAACTTATCTAGCGGCTCACTGCGGCAAATACTCAGCTTTCTATTCTCACGTAACTCTGCACTGTAACTTCATATATTCTTCGAATCAATTCACTTTATCTTCCTCAGCAATGCTGGACGTCTTCTGAACACTGTATCTTCAATATTACCACGATATTCGTATCCCAAATGCACTTTCTAAAACCACAGATTTCCCTTCCCGAAGCTTCTTCTTCACGGCACACCCAGCCAACACAAAACCTCGACACGGACTCCTCACTTATCTCTTCAATATCAATCAATCTTATCTTCTTCAGCAGCGCTGGACGTATTCAATTAACCGTTTCGGTGTTTCCACAATATTAACCCGGTATTCGTATCTCGAAAGCACTTTCTAGGCCCACAGCCCAACACTTCAGATCCCCCAACCCCAACCCCACACAGCACAACCAGCCAACGCAAACTCTCGTGTCGAAACTGCTCATTGTTCAAAACATGGCGTCTTATCTGCACAAACCGCCCACCGAATCATAGTTAAATGCTAGGAACGTTGACCCAAATCGACCAAATGCATGGCGGTAAGATAAATTGGCTAAAAGTGTTTCTAAACGAAGCAATAACATTTCATCATTTTATTACAAGAAAATATTCCAATTAGTTAACTATTACAATTATTATGGTTTTACTCAATGAAAACACATGATTCTTAATGTTTACTTCAATGGAATTTTATTCTGATTCTGTTTTTCTTATTATCCAACCTGGATTATTTATATTTATTTTATTAAATTAATATTGTGACAAAAGATAGATGTTCATTTCAATGCTAAGTTAGGCTCCTTTATTAATATTAATAAGATCACTATTTGACTGTAATTTAACGCTTGATCATGAAGTTTCGATCCAATAGATGTACTTCGATATCCAAAAAGACCTAAGTCCAACCACTAGACAGACCGTTACGTTTCACCCTATCATTATTCAATCATCGATATCACACGAAAAATTTTGATATAATATTGATGTATCAAAATGTAATTGTTTGCAAAAAAAGAAATCCAAAAAATAAAATCCAAAAATTATTAAAAGAGTGAGCCTATTTTTAATAATTTGTGGCCAAATAGGGTTGATAAGGTAATACAAAAAAAACGCATTTAAATGTTTTTATGATTTCACTATCAAGTTTTATGACCGGGTACCTCCACCATATGTAGGCCTACCAGCCTGGATAATTTAATTTTGAATATCTGGCACCTCCACCAAAATTACGAAATTTAGCATTTTTTGTGTAAATACCTACTAATTTTTGATATTTCGATATGATGCCAAACAAACATCAATATCAAAAATATTCCCACTTATCGATATCATATCGAAATATTGATTTTTTGCCCAGCCCTATGTAGGGATGGGCAAATGATATTACTATTAGTAGTTTCTTAACCTCTTCCCGCATAGAGGCGTCATATGATGCCACTTATATTTTAATTATATTTATTGAGATAAAATAAAAATTTTGTGCCACCAATGCATAGAATACACAAGTGATGCCGTTTAGTACTTCTGAAAAAATCCGCTAGGTGGCAGCACATGACGGGACAAGGAAGTGAGCTGTTCTTTTGGCCACGCCCCCAATATTCATTGTTGACAAAATGCCACATGTTTTTTGCATAATTAGTCACGTCATTCGACCGAATATAAAGGCACAATAAATTATTTATTTTTTAAACACACTTATAATTAATTAGTTTGGAAAAGGCCAAATGGCTAGTTTAGTTTAGATTGGAGAAGGGTTGACAGGTTGGGAAAGCATAGAGAACATATGCATCTCTATGCTTTCCCAACCTGTCAACCCTTCTCCAATCAACACTTATAATTAATATTGTTGATGTAGATCTAAAAAGTTTTAAAAATTTACAGCTAAATATGGATGATAAATATGTGGCATCTTTTGATGACACTATGCACTTAGGGTTGAATGTTATTTTGAGGTTATTGTTTGTTTTTGCCATTGTTTTGCAAAATATTTTAAAGCTATGCAACTAAATCATAATATTTTACTTTTAAGTATTTTTTATCCCAAATGTAGTCTACAATTATTGTAAAACGTGTTCTCCCATACGGTAATGAGGCTAATTAGTAGGCCTAGTTAACTAGTTGACTAGATGATGCAAAGTAATTAATAATTTGTAAGATTGTTAACTTCAATATACCCATAATTATTTGGCATTCTTTGTTTATAAATTCCTAAGGCTATTTTTTGTATTTTGGCCCTAATCACATAATCATCTACTATAATCACAATTTTATAGGGGTGTGCGAGTAGCACATTTTGAATTCGAGTCGAGTCGAGTCGAGTATTCCTTTAAATACTCGAGTATCGAGTCGAGTCGAGTCGAGTATTCATTTCAAAATTTAATTTTTTTATTTAGCTGGTCCACTTGGAACACAACGATTTTTCTGTTGTAAACATATAAAAAAAAACATCGTTGTACTTGTATCAGGCTATTGAGGCCTTCCTGCCCTTTGTGCTGGTCAATTTCAATAAAATTATAATTATACAGAATGTTATCAAGAGTTCCTGGCCCCATAACAATACTGCTGCGATGTTTTAATCCGAAAAAAAATCCTCCAAATTCGCACTCGCATTATAATATTCGCGGTCTAGGCATCTCCAATGCTATTTCAGCACATTTGAATATTCCGCGCCCTTGAATGGTTCCAGCAGAGTCGATAAAGAAGGTTAGGTAACTTCTTTATCGACTAGGGTAACCTTCTTTATCGACTCTAGTTCTAGCGATAGCCGACGGAGCGCGCCACGCGTCGTTCGCGTCATCAAACACTGGCATCAAAGTAAAGATGGAAGATTGATGGAAGAGACATAAAACATGTCAAACTACGCCAACTACGATTTTAAAATACGTAAAAAGTGCATTAATGGAATGTTCACTGGCATTCTTTCTTCTCGATAGTTGATCTGAAATATTAGTGATATAGACGCAACGAAACCAATAAAGGATATTTGTTTTCGACGCCGTGTAGGCCTAGGTTAGGCCTAGGCCTAGGCCTAGTCCTATTCCCGGTTCCCGCATCCAAGTCTCCGTTGTTGTTTATCGTAATAATTTTGAAAGCACGCAGTCTCTAGGGCCAAGGCCTACTTTTTGCCGTCACAGTACACACGTAGTAGGCCTAGGTTGTAATAAGCCTAGGCCCAGGTCTCTGTACGTAGGCCTAGCCCTACTGTGATGATGGTTCTTTTCAGTTTTCATAGGATTTCATATGTTTAAAACTCGACTCGAAACTTCGAGCCTAAAACCAAACTCGACTCGATGTCGAGTATAAAAAAAAACTCGAAAAAACTCGACATTTCGAGTACTCGCACACCCCTACAATTTTAATATTATTTTATTGATTAGATATGTAAAATTATACTTTTTTTTTCAAATTGCTTTGTTTAAAATGTCATAAACTGACATAATTCCTACATAAAATACTAATTCAAATCTATATGTAAGATTTTGTTGTATGCTCCTATTATTCCGTTGTTGCATAGTGTACACATATGTGCCATTTAATTCCGAGGCCGAAATGTACCCCAAAAAATAAATTTTGAATTTTTTCAATAATTTTAGTATTTTTTTATTTGTCCCCCGAGTACTAAAATAAATATTCTAAGAAAATTGGAAAAATCATGCATGAAGAGGTTAAACATTCAGAGATTTGTAGTCATAAACTAATCAAGCTCAAACTTTTCAACTTTTTCTTTTCAACACAAAATAAAAAATATTAAAATAAAATAATTTCACACTAAGGCCTACCGGTACTTCAATCATTAGAGTAACATACAGATATAGGATACCAAGAGCTTCCCAGAAGTGGAGTAGGCATGCAGATATACACAACAAAGACACTGCCTCTCTCTTCACTCACACAGCAAGGTCACACTCACATTGACTGATGTCTAGAGCTATGAAAAAATAGCATTTATATTCTGAATATTTAGCTTTAATTTTTCCAAATTTAGCATTTTGTAGCATTAATTTTCTTCTTTCCACCAAAACTCCAAATGTGGGGAGTTTCTTGTATTTTTAATGGGGAATGAATTCAAATTATGCTTTATAGGAACATTTCAATTCAATGTAGTCACTTTAAACGTCAGAATACAATGCTAAACCAATTCTCAATTGGTATAGGTAAACCTTATTTTCAGTAAATTTAGCATTTTGTAGCGTTTTTAAGAACTTATACTCACTGATTTATCATCAATAACCTAAAACGCTAAATTTTCATGCCTCTACTGATGCCTTGTCTATACCACTGAGCTCTATATACTTACGTGGAGGGCGCATGCTATACTGTAACCTTGAAGCCTACATATGGGCCTAAAGCGATGGGCCTATTATCGACGTCCCTCGATTATATTGCGATTTTAATTGCGATTGCACCGCCGTCTAGATGTAAATCTTAACGTCAAGATGGCGGTCTGTGGCTAGCTTATTTTGAGGTTATGTTGACTAGTAGACTTATATTACAGTGGTCTATTATCAGGGTCACTCAGGATGCCTAGGAATAGTGTTTACTGCAGTGTTACACTAAATAAACTGATAAACACAGGCCAGTGACACAGGTGAACGAATCTATTATGTTTAGTTCTTTTGAATCTGCCGCTGATTAGGGACCTAAGAAAATGGCGGACGGCAAACTTCCGCCAACTTCACATCTCAACATTTGCCAAGTGAGCTTTAAAGTGAGAGGCACTTCAAGTCTAGGTGTAGATGCTCAAAACGCAACTTGAAGTCCCACTCACTTTAAATCATCCCAGGACCCCTTTTTAAAGTGAGGAACGGCGTTTATAACAATTGATTACTGTATTCGTTTCTGAAATGGCGGGACGACTAGTATTTTAAGGTTATGTCGAGAGTTCGTGATATTTAGCCGGCAGTAGCCACTCTGTAATTTTAATCAAGTCACAAAGTTGTAATAAAGATGAGAAGAAAATGCAAAATTTAACTTCTAGTGCCAAAATTCATTGTTGAAATTGACATTTGGGGTTCTTCAAGTTTACCAGCTGAAAAATAATAACAAAGACAGCTGATTAATCACTGCCATCTAAACTCATAAATGACGTTAAATCAAGGGCTCAGTGTAGACGCACGGTAAATTTAAATAACTCATTTAAAGTGGGAAGGACTTAAAGTAAACGTAAGTGTACACAAGGCATGACCAAAACCTTTTGAATGTAGTTGTTCTAGTAATTTGTTGTAATAGTATTTACTACTGCACTGTGCCTTCTCCACTTCAGGTAAGCTGTTTGTACCCTATATAATCTAAGTCACTCAGATCCAGCCTTTTGAAAACCTTTTCAAGAAATTCAGCAGCCACCATCACTTTTCGAAGGTAAGCTGTTGGATCCTATTTCACAAAATATTTTCATAACTGAGGTAGGCCTAAGCCTACTTTAAATATAAATTAAGTGCAGCATTGATGTTCTAAAACAAAAGTAAGTCAACATATACTGTCGTATCGGGAGCTCAAATAGGCTCATTGGTAGGCCTACATGGGCTGAGGGATGAATGAGTGTAATTGACTAAAAACACCTCAAAATAGATTTGGAGGCCAAATATCAGTCAAAAACACAATTTTTAATGATATTAGAAAATATGGATGAAGCGTCAGGCCTGGGGACCCAAGAGTTTGGTGGGATACTCCCATTCCCTACCAGTCTTCATTGTTGGATAAAAGGTTAATGATATTATTATGATTAGGCCTATTTCATTTATTTTTAAATTAATAAAACTTTAGAAGAAATTTTACAACCAGCAGCCACATGATTAAGACCGTCCCGATTTTTTTTTCCCGTGTCAACTAACCTGACGAGCGTGGGGAAGTGGACAAGGAACTCCGGACAGTCGACCACCCCCTCCAAGTGAAAGTTATACTTGGCCCCGAACAACGGCAGGGGCTCCTTGACTTCACCGTCGAATACCACCTGGTAAAGGTCGTTCCCGAACGAGTTACCTCCCGCCTTCTGGAGTCGGCTCCTGTTAACACCAACAAGACACACATGATGACCAACAACGTAGAGCTGATGCCAACAAATAAACAACATTCAATCGGTTAACATGACGATTTGAAGACAAAACGATAGTTAGGCATACTTAGTTAATGGAGAAAGAAAAGGATTACCTATATCCAAACAGCTTAAACAAGAGACTCGTGAAGTACAGCAGATACCCCATCCCATCCCCATAGTAGTACACACCTTTTTATATGGGCATTTTCAAATACGTGCTTATTGTGTCCCACTCCCAGTATTGTCCGAAAAACGAATCCCCCGGATACAAGATAAGGCGAGTTGGAAGATGTACGCAAGGTGATACTATACAGGATGCAGGAAAACTGACTTCAGGAGCGTCTAGCAAGGTTTATTGAAGCGTGTACATCACCGGTAGTCATAATTTGGCTTCGGCTGCTTGGGTGCAGGTGGTTACACTAGAGCGTAATAAGTCACTATCATCATCATTATCCATCGCTAGAGATACGTTTTTTTAGCATTTAAATTTAGATAATTTAGCATTAATTTTTTCAAAATTAGCATTTTGTAGCATCTATTTTTTCCTTTCCACTAAAACTCTAAATGAGGGGTGTTTCTTGCACTTCTAATGATTAATGATAAATAACATGAACATTTCAATTCAATATAGCCACAAAAAATGTTAGAATACATTGCTAAACTAGTTTTCTACGGGCATGGAAAAACATTATTTTTAGTAAAATTAGCATTTTGTAACATTTTACTAAATATTTGTTCACCGATTTAGCATCAATAACCTAAAACGCTAAAAATACGTATCTCTATCCATCGCCATTTCCTGCTTCTGGCAGGGTAAGCTTGGGTTAAGCAACCAAATCTGTCCACTTATTTCTGTCCTCGCACAATCGTATCTCTTTTCACATCTTCCCAGCTCTCTCCTCTTGCCTCCAAGTCTCCTGCTAATAAGTCACTAACATCTTCCTAAATATATTTCTTATAATATGTCAGTGTGAACTTTTCTAGCAACACAATCACTCACACAATCTCATAAGCATCGGGCATAGTTCCGATGAAATATCCGCCCGGTTTCAAGCATTCAGCGGCGTTCTGCAGCATGCACTCGGCTTGTGGCAGGCTCTCGAAACAGTAGTGGAACGCAAACTGGCAGCTGATGAGATTCAACTCCGTGGACGCATCCTTGAAGCGTTCTCGCAAGCGCACTCTGGTGCAATCTGCAGTGACGAACTCGGCGGTGAAGACAGGAGCGTATCTACGGACAAAAGGGGGCAGTTCTTAAAATGTCCTAAACTACTGCTTCTGAAGCCCAAGTAACATAGTTTTCTGTCAGCTTACGTTTGTGAAATTCCCAAACGAAAACTGCAGTTTTGAGAATGACCTGAATGAGATTGGCCTTCATGCCTTTACTTTATTAGAAGCAATATTTTAATAACACTAATAAAGTTCAATGCAAATTCCTAAACAAAATCAATCATGAAACGAGACAACCTAACCTAATATGGCATCATAACCAGAGACAGTATTGTGGTATTTTTTTTTGCCTATAGCCTAACTAGCCCTAATTAGCATATTTTTCAAACCATTCACAGTAAATTATTATTGTTTTTTAGTAGGCATGGGCGAACCTTGGTTTTTTAAGTTTCGAACCGAACTCGAACTTCTGTAAAAAAAAGTTTCGAACTTCGAACTCGAACCGAACTTTTGGAAACTGTTAATATGTACCGGTAGGCCTACACAATCGGGAAGAAGGAAAATAGGCTTACACTGTAAAGATGTTCTAATTACTAAATGAAAATGCCACATTATCCTTGGTTGGTGTAGCTACTATTTATTTTACAAGGCAGACAAAAGTGACACTAATTTTAGAGATAACATAGGCTAAGTAAGTACTTTAATTTAGATTTTAGACCATTATGATGATTGATCTGGCTTAATTATTCAGGAGAGAAGGCCAATACATACCTTTACGTATATGTAAAAATAATTGCCATGGATGGACTTGATGGACTAAAATCAGATAACTTAAAGAGGAACATAAAGTCATACGTTCATTTAACCCATACTGTAGGGCTAACAAACAACGAATAAACATGATTATTGACTTGGCACGATGACAAGACAAATTAAAAAAAATAAAAATTATTGCCATTGACTTGATGGACTAGAAAATAAAATAACTAAAAGAGGAACATAAAGTCATAAACCATACTGTAGGGCTAACACTAACAGACAAGACTTGATTCTACTTAGGCTTTGCCCTTGACCGGTTGTTAACAATGTAATCGTGTAAAAATGTGAGCTTTTCAACATTATCTCCAGATAGAAGTTCTCGACGATGTGTAACTATATTACCAGCAGTGGAGAACATTCTCTCACTGTCCACCTCTGTGGCTGGGATGGCAAGGTATTTCTTTGCCAACATGTGTAGCGTAGAGTACCGACCTTGATTGCCAAACCACCATTGTAGTGGTTTGCTTGTTCTTGGGATGATTTTTTCATTTAAGTACATTTCAATCTCGTTTTCAATTAAAGTTTGGAGTTCGCTTTCAGGTGCAGCAAGTTCTAGTTCTTTTTCGTGAACTAAGGTATCAAATGTTTCCCACAAACACTGCGATGTTGATGGTCTTAATGCAGCAGCCGTAGGTGCCGCGCCCGCGGAGGATGGTGGAATGAAGCTTGATTTCATCATTTTGGCCTCGGTTATAAAGTCCAAGCGGACCAATTCTATCTCGTGCTTATTGAGTAGTAACCCTTTAAATCGAGGATCAAGTACCATACTGTAGAGCCATTGTTTGTTTTCTTTAGGATTTATGAATCGAGCATGCAAGGATTTTATTAATTGCCGGCCAAACGTAATGCCGTGGCATCCATATTCACGCTGCCCTTCTTGGATATACTTAGTTATTACGCCCGTTACAGAACTCAGTATTGGAATAATTGAGCTTATTGTTGGAGAGCTGTCGGTGCAAATCTCTAGTGTGGCTTCATACATTGGACGCAAGAACTTCACATACCCTAGAATAAACAATAATCAATAATCAATAAGGGCGTAGCCTAGGCCTACTAACTTCGATTTGAAAGCGTGGAAGGTGGAAGTACTGAAGCATTGCTATTAGCTAGTGCTAGGCTTTCCCAAACATAAAAACCAAAATCTCACTTACCCTTAGCAAGTTGCCATTCAACAAGGGTTAGCGAGTCCATTTTCCCCTTTTGTATAAGGTCAGCCGATATGACTTCTTGTTGTTCTATTAATCGTTCAAGCATGAGATACTCACTATTCCAGCGTGTTTCAACGTCTTGGATTAGCCTATGCTCTGGTTTATTTAATTGTTTTTGAAGAATTGTGAGACGCTCAGATGCCTGTATAAATTTACAAGGTGATGTACAATTCATAGTTATTCAGAAGGCTAAATAGGTAGTAAATATTAAAACAAATTATTATTTTAAAGTGCTGGACATCAAGAAAATAAAATGAGTTTCATATTTTAAAATCACAAATAATAATAGGTAGCCCTACCTAGGCGGGCCTATACTGACCTTTATGCTACGTTTATAGTAGCCTACTATTGACCGAGCCTTTTGGCATACACTTGCCATGCCTGGCACTTGATCTTTAGTGTCTTTGATTGCCAGCTGCAACGAGTGGGCAAAACAAGGTATGTGTGTCCAGTTAGATAATGCCACTGCGGCCACCATGTTTCGGGCATTATCAGACACAACGTAAATTGGTATAGATTGATCGTCTGGGATGTGCCATTGTTCCATAAGTTTAGTCAATTTTTCATATATGTTGTTTGCATCATGGTCACCAGAAAACGGGCTATTGCACAATGTATACTTTTGAAGTTCAAAGTCCTCCGTTATAAAGTGCACTGATAGGGCAATATAACTACCTCCAGCCCGTGACGACCACATATCTGTGGTCAACGACAATGACTTTAGGCTAGGCAAACAAGAATAAATTGCTGCAGAAACGTCTGCTGCTGCTTCACAGTATAACTCGGGTATAACAGATCGAGAAAATGTGTGCCTAGATGGGATTTTATAACCCGGTTCCAAAAAATTTATAGTATCTTGAAAACATGAATCCTCCACGAAATTATATGGAGTAAAAGTTGAGCACAGCATTCTCCCTATCAGCTTAGTTATATTTTTAGCTCTTGGATTATTTGGTCCCATAGCTACATCTGTTTTAAAAAATGATGAAATCTGTTGTTGAACAGGTTTCAAAGCCAGTTGATTTTGTTTCTTTTGCTCGTCTTCTTTGGCGTACTTAGCATGTTCTCTTCCATGTTTGTTTTTGAGATGCCTAATTAATGTGCTAGTTGTACCACTTGGAGTTTTCAATATAGTTAAGCACAGGTTACACCTGGCACTGGCACTGGCACTTTTGTCCTTGGAGTTATCATTGATTTTCGAAAAGTAATGCCATAAAACATTCTTTTTGCTAGGCCTAGTACCTGTATCAGTAGTAGAAGTTCCGGGCTCAGGATCATCTTCATACTCGTCACTAGTAGTGTTCATTATTAAGTTATTAACTTTTGTTGCTTCTAAAAAAACTTACGAAACTCGGAAACAAATCTTTTAGGCCTAGGGCCTAGAACTTGACGAGTTGATGATCAGCTGTGCGAGTATGCGGACGACGCGAAAGTCGATGAGTCGAAGTCAAGCAAAGCACGGCCAGTTGGAACTACGATAAAGTCGATAATAACAGTGTAACACTCTTATCGGCATGTGCAGTTGTGCACGCTCGCGGACCTAGCGTAGATCCAATGAACTAACACACACCCGACCACAAGACGTGCAAAACTGACCGATCCGGCCAATCACAGCCACGCACAGCCCACTATGAACTGCCACACGGGACTAGATACATTTTCAAGGCATTGCAATTTGCAAAGTCAGCTGTGATCATTCTATTCAATATGGCGTCGTTCAGTCGTGTTTTACGTGAACGTTGTGCGGAATCATTATTTACGACGGGATTTGAAGTCAAAGTTCGATTTAAAGTTCGTAATTTTGAAAAATCACGAACTCGAACCTTAAATTTCGAACTCGAACCGAACCGAACTTCTAAAAAAGTTCGGTTCGAGTTCGGAATTTCGAACGTTCGCCCATCCCTATTTTTTAGCATTGGCAGATGAACTAGACTGTTGAAAATTGATTTGAAAGCACTCATAGGCTATGTAACTAACTTCAAAATTTAAAATTTTACCCTTAAAAAATAATCGAAAGTCTTTTACAGCTAGGCCTATTTGAGAAAAGCATTGTTTCACTTGAACCAAAATTTCACATTTGCTCACATCTAGAATCGTCCATGAAAGGTGTATTCCAACGTAACATACCCGCTCTGGTTGCGTGCCAATAGCTCGTTGTATCGTGTCTGACACTGCTCAACGGAAGTAGCTGCGATGTCCGCGCAAATGAGGTGCGTAGCGTTTCCGCGCCGCCATTTAAGTAGGTCGCCGCCCTTACCGCAGCACATGTCCAGCACTCTAAGAGGAGCGCCCAGGGTCTTGCCGGTGTCGATCTTGGCCATATACTCATCTGAAACCAAGTCAAGGGCTCAGGGTATTACGATTTCTGTCGCTGTTAAAATGTTAGATTTTTCTTCGTCAAAACAATTTTATTTTCATTACCTACGGTAGCCTACATGTTGGCCACATTTATATAAGAACAATAATTAGGCCTACAAATAAAACATGATACCTACAATTAGGGCTGTGAACGGGTACCCGGGCACCCGGGTACCCGCCCGTTGATAATAGCCCGGGTAATGAAATGAGTCGTCGGGTACTCGTTTGACCGTTTTTCCGTCTCAAATTCCGCTCAATTAACGCGGCCGCCGGTCAGGCTTGCACTCGTCGGCGCGCAGCGGCGGCAGTAAGTGATTCGTCATTAATACGCGCTCGTATTTCGTCCGTCGAGCTCCAGTGAGTGACGTCACCAACACGCTGCGCGCGCACCCTTATTCATCGTAATCGCCGATAAGTGACTGGCGGAGATATTTATGCATTCCGGCAACATCAATTGCATGTGTGCATTTTCAACAGCTGGACATTAGAAACGAGCATCTCTGGCGCCCGAGACCGTCGACATGTTCACGTTTATGAGAACGTGCGTGTTAAAGTGATGACCTGTCAATATAAAGTAGATAAATTACTGAATTCATTTTTTTTTTTTTTTTTGGTAATCGTAAAAAAAACTTAAAATTTCGTAATTTCGGGTACCCGCCCGTAAGATCGACGGGTACCCGGGGAGGCATTTTTACCAATTTGCACAGCCCTACCTACAATGAAAGATAATTAAAGGTGCAATTTTTAGTAGGCTTAGGCCTACCTGAATTTAAAATAAATACTGGTAGGGCCTACGAACGAGAAAGGGGCATAGTGGAGATAGCACAATGAAGAGTGCACAAAAACTTAGATTAAGTGGCAAAATATGAAAAAAATGACAAGTTGGTTTGTGTTCTGAACTTGAGCTTACAGTCCAAACTGAGAAGTGATATTAGTACAGTAGGCCTAAACATTTAGGCCTAAATTGGAGGCTTAAGTAGAAAGGATCTAAGCTTCAACTAAAAAATGTAGAGGGTTTGAAAGGATGCTAACAGGCCCCAATGCTAAATTTCTGATGGCAAATAAATAATACCGGCATGTTATTAACTTACTAATAAGCATGCTCTTGACCCAGTTGTTGAAGTTGCGCAGGAAGAAGATCCGGCTTTTACATCGTTCTTCTATCCCCGACTCTTGCAGCATGTTGTAATGTGCTGCAACCACCGAGCTATTGCCTGGGGCGTCATCAGTTCGAGCCTTAGTTGACAAGTCTGATGGAATAGATGCATTCTCTATTCCAACCTGGAAAAAATGAGTAACCATCATTAACTCTAGTTTCATAATGAATTAGGCCTAAGTAAAGATAAAAAGTAAAGAGAGAAAGAGTAACTTTTCTGAAGAAGAGATAGTAGCCTAAAGTAGCTTAAATATGGGACTTTTCACGTTGCCTTCAAACGGGAAAGTTGAAGCGTAAAAAGTAAAATCTCTCTACTTGACGGACACTGCTTGAGAGAAAAGTGACCTTGAAGAGTTAATTGGGATTGGTCTCCCTGTTGCCATTGAATACAACGCCACGCACACGATAAATATTTGTGTCACATCCAGAGTAGCCGTAACTTTACCGAAATATCTAGCGACTTGCGAATGCAAGCCTACTAACGCAACTATCTTTGTGCATACGGTTTTTATAGCCCTATGATTTTTAACAAATGGATTTGTCTAAGACCGCCATTTTTAACAAGACGCAACTTTGCGCCGGTAAATCTTTGTGCATGAGATTGAGGGGTAGAACTAAGTCTATTGATCAACTGTCTATCTATAGTTCAAAATAAACTGAAACAATGAGACAGCACAAATGTAGGCTTGGCTTGATTGCTACCATAACTGTTTGATGAGGGTCAAGATGCTAGCACCAGGTGGCAGTTGAGTTTGAAATCTTACAAGATTTTGACAAGATGTTGTCCAAAATGTCCAAGAAATCCAAGATCTTGGTAAGACGTATGTTTTGTTTCTCTTCAAACAAGTTCTTGGCAAGAAAAAACAAGATCTTATTTAAAAGGCCTTTTACACAGGCAATATTTATTGCCAGCAGTTCAGAAACATTTTGTTGGGCAATGTGTTGCCAGCGTGTAGGGTATTTGGCCTGGCAATTAATTGCAACAGTCGTAGTGTCACCTGTTGGAATAATTGTTGAACCACTACACAACTCATGGCACTACCTATGCACAGTACCTTATTATATTGATATGGGTCAATGAGGCATTTAGACTTTATGACTTATTTGCAATCTTCGACCTTTTTAGTTCCACAACAACACAAGACCTAACCTGTAAATTGTAGGCAAGGAAATTTGAGATACGTAACGAAATTGTTGCAGCTGCGATAGCTACTAAACCGTGTTCATCCTCTAGATCCATTTTATGTAGGATATCACTAATATTTAGGACCTACAAAGGTAAACAACAACACAGTAGCAGTTGACACAAACATAACCTGAAATATCGGCTCGCAAAAAGTTACGTCGATGTAATACGACAGTCTATTTTTATTCTAACTCTACAACATGACATGTTATTGTGTTCGTTGAAACTCGATAGTCAAAGAAATGTTCACGTGACATCATACAGTTCACCCATTGGTTGACTGCGAGGAATATTGCTGAAAAGTAGAGAAGTCTCCTACTTTAGACAATTATTGCTAACAATAACAATTTTTTGGAAGGCAAGTAGGCCCTACGCGTGATAAGAAATGCATGTATCCAACATGGAGGCTATTAAATGTGGCAATGCCAATTAATTGCTCTAGCCTAGTAAAGGACCTTTAACACAATTTCTTGTCAATATCTTGACAAGGTTTTTCAGCCAGGATTCATAGCTCCTTGAAAAGCTCTCTAGGCCTAGAAGTATGCCTCTGACCCTAGGCTAGGCTAGCCTAGGCCTAGTCCTAGGGCCTAGTACACTTACTGATATTGTTGTAGCTTGTTGAGTTGGAGTAGGCGTGCCATCTGGGCTGCTCTCAGAAGCACTGTCTTGCACATTTACTTGGCTCTTTTCACTTGATGATTTCATAGGTCCCTTGTTATCGCACTTATCTCCAGACTCTTCAGGCAAACCAACTAACCCTAAAACCGAGGGCCCAGAAGAACCTGCACTTATGGAAGAAGATTTTCCACATAGATCCCCAGACATCCTACAGTCTATTTGTGACATGTTATGTTAACACAAAACATACGTAAGTGTTCAAAATATAATTGCATTATAGTCCTTATACCGAGATGTAGGCCTACTTGACCTGTGTCATCAACCCCTCCTAGGTAGGCAGGCTCTGTCAAACAGGGGCCCGGGATGCCTACAGCAACCAACAATCTATAAGCAAAAACTGTCCTCTTGTTGGCCTATGTGAACTAAGTGGGTCGTCTTCAATTCAAGCATATTTCTTGCATAATTAATATAAGATCCTCACATCAGAGTAAACTTTGATAATAAGCTATGAAATGTTAATAATCTGGACCAGACACCACACAAACCTGTTCACTTCACTTGGCCACAGTAGGCCTAACACACCGCCTTGTCTACGAAGTTCACAACAAAGAAAATTTTGCTTTGAGTTGTCAGGTTTGCCAACGTTACATTGGTACTCCTAATATTCACAACACTTTTTTATGCTTACGTGACTCGTGACATCACGCACGGCACGGCAATACTTTTAAAATGTAGAATATAATATGTATATATTTACAAATTATAAAATTAATTAGATAAGCTGCAAGCAATAGGCCCAGGGCCCCAAACCTGGAGCGAGCTGATGTTGCGTCAGTGGTGAAATTACGATGAAGGAAGAAATGAAAATGAAATAAACTAGTCCGCTTCGCGAACGCTTTTTCCAGTCGCGTTGATGGATGAGCTTTATTTGGAATATTTCTGTCCAATGATTACGTTTTTAAGTGGAATCTCATAGCTTTTTCTGCAGTTACTTGATATTACTTGTTAATTATACACCTGTAAAAGGCTTATATTAAAACCTTTATTTCTATGAATTTTGACCAACTTTTTCAACTTTTTCTTTCAAGAGGCACTACATCATCATAATTTTTATGTCAATGTAAAATATGAACGTTGTAGCCCCACCCGTTTGGTCAGCATCGCCCCAAATATCACGAAAATATCGTATTAAAAACCGTGGGGAAAAATCGTAAAAGTACGATTTCTATAAGAAATATTTTTTAAAATGTTCATAAATCATAACATATATAATTTCGGTGATTTTAAACGTTCCCATAAAGTTTCATCAATATCGGAGTGCCGTTTGCCAAATATCACCAAAATATCTCATTAAAAAATGAAAAAAATCATAAAAGTACAATTAACATAAGAATCGTTTGATCGATTATACCAAAAACCTTGGCAGGTCTAAAGTTCAGAGATTTCGAAGGTCATCAAGATCGCATATGCCGTTTTCCCGGTAGAGAGCGAACAAACAGACAAAAAACTAACAAAAAAAAACATCCGAGCTATTTTTCTTGGGGTAACGTAAGTAAAAAACAAACAAAAAAACACAAAGTCAAATTGAAGTCTTCGCTTCGCTCATCCAATCACAGGGGCGAGTAGGGGACACTATTATGAAGCAAGATTTAAAAAACTGACATTAAAATTGACAATCTTTACAATATAAATTATCGATATTTTTTTCGAACTTAAAAAAATCTGGGGATATGCCCCTTACAAAAAAACATGAAGTGAATGGCCTGTACGCGGACCTGAAAGTCTATTGTCGAAGGGAAAGAATCGGATGACTACTGACTGGTGACTGACACACCTTGTCGGTTAGGAGAAGAAATCCTGCTATCGCGAAACAATACTAACATAATATCATAAAACAAGATTAAATCATTTGGGAAATCAAATCAAACCAAAATCAAAAGTTTACGACCAACGTAGGCCTACACCATATTATACAGCGCGGAAAAGCTTCAAAGATGTTGATATTCCTGTCGGCTTAAACATAAAACATTTTAGTTTCAGAACTATTGGGAATACCTACAATGGTGGCTCACGCGTGACGTGTAGGAGTAGCTCTGATTTGGAGTTCACGGCTTCGAAGCCGTCACCGGTAATCTTGAATACAAGTTTTACTCTTAGGTTTTACTGCAGGGGTTTTTCTGTAGTCGTTAATACGATCGGAGGTTCCCTCCTATTATTGACCAAATTCCAAAAGAGGAAAAAATTCCGGGGGGTAATCCCACCGGATCCCCCAGTTGGGGTTTGGTATAGAGCATTGGTTGAATTTGATTTATATTGCTTAACGTTTCATATTAACTAAGGCTATTCGAGACGATGAGTGGTGAATGGTGATAGATGAGGATGAAGGATGAATAGAAGGGAGGAGGGGAAAACCGGTACCGGCACGTAGCCTACTCCTTTCGAAAAGTACCAAGGGGGATCAACTACTTAACGTCCCATCGGAAAGGACGGTGTAACCTTGACAGTCATGTGGGTTTCTCCACTAACCTGGACTGCCGAGCAGACGTCGAGGAGAACGAAGTCGTTGCACTAGCTCTCGAACCCTCCATCTGCTCTAACCAGCGGTATACGCGAGTTTCAGGGCTCAGCGGTCACCCACTCTCCCCTGACCACGCCCCAGGTTGCTTAACTTCGGTGTTCGATTCGAGTGGGGAGCGGCTAAGCGACCGCGGCTAAACCGCTGGCTTCCACTGGCTGAAGTCCCCATTTTATGAATTCCTGGATACGCCTAGAAGCACATTTTATAACGTTCCGAAAATAACCTTGTTGAATGTTGGAACTGGTGACACAGTGGCACAATCAGCCACTCTAAAACTCTAAACAATGTTAGTGTTTTTCAATAGGCCACTCTAGCCTAGGGGATATGGGGAAGAGGGGCACATGCTGGTCAACAGAGTACGAATTGACGGGGGGATGGGGGGGATTTCCCCCCTCTGGTAATTTCATCCCTGGCTCTGTTTTACTGAAAGGTATCCCCGCCGGGGATGGCTAAATCCCCACCTCTGGATATCCATCTCATCTCATATCATATCAAATGACTTTATCTCGTATAAATAATGCGTCAATTTACACATATTCATTTCAAAATAATACCTCAGATCGCTTCTAAGGCCATCTCGAGGGCAATAAACCTGATGATACTTCCTTTTTGCCAAAATCTGAATATTCATAACTTCAATATCATTTATGTCCAATTGTTTTAAGGGTTAATGCTTATAGTTTCAGCGTTAATTTAGGGTTAGGGTGCTGTTAATCTTTTTTTCGTTTATTATTATTTTTTCATTTATATATCCCCCAAAAAAATCCGGGGCTATGCCCCAGACCCTTTCAGCCCGCACAGATACTACCATCGCCCCCTCTGACAAGCAGTCAATAATAATTTAGTTAATTAATTTATTTTTAATTTTTAGTCTAATTTTAGTTTTTAGTTTGGTTTAGTTTTACTAATTGTATGTATTTTTATTATATGTATATTGTATGAAATATTAATATGTCTGTATGGCTACTAGCGCAGAGTCGCTAAATACATTGAGTTCGCACCCTGCAGCTGGTCAGAACAAGCAACGAGTAGGGGAGGAAAGGGCAAGTTCTCACGTCGCGGTCGTCATTGTCTTTCTTATGGTTTGTTTTGTCATGGTCGTCGTCGTCGGGGAGGTCGTAAAGAGAAGGGGACAAGGTCCCCGACGACGAATGCCACAGCTCGCATCTAGTTTCGGGGAGTAATAGCCTACACTCCCCTAATTCCTAGCTGATGTTTGCGAGATGGTCTTTTTCTTTTTCTTCGCCTTTTACGATTAAGACGGGGGTGGGCAGACTTTTACGAATTCGTTTTTATTTTTAGGGAGCGAACCTCCCCTATAAGTTGCACTTTGCTGTTCGCTCATCGCTCGTCTATGCGTATTATGTCATGTCTCACGATAAACACGACCTCCGATTTACATTTTGTGTTATTGACCTAAGCATTTTTATGTACTAGGCACCTCGACCAAAGATTTTAATACACGATAATATTTCATTTGTGTTTTCTTCGACAACCCGTTGATGAAGAGGGACAAGGCATGCCCAGGGTGCAATTCATGCCCCTCTTAAAGTGCGTCTAGCTATAGGTATGTTGCGGAATGCGGATAGGACAATTGTGAAGGGATGTCCGAGAACTGTTTAAGAGGACTCAATCCCTTGCATTCGCATTAACGACTGAGGAAAACCTTGGAAAAAACGTTCTGTCAGGATTACCGGTCTCGATGGGATTTTGAACTCGGGACCTTTCCCTCCCGCAGGCTCGAGCCAATACTGTCGGTTCGCTCCATGACTCGCTCATAGCTCTTTGTTCGGCCAGGAAGCAGTGCATATAGAACACGAAACTGTGCATGGTTGGAGCATAGTTGGATGAGCGTAGCGAGCGAAGCGAAGATTCCATTTCACTACACTGGAGAAAAAAATCAGGAATGTTTTTTTCCTTTTTTTTCTTTTCTTTTTTTTGTATTTTTGGGATTGCGATAAAATTTTATGGAGACCTTTGAAATCTCTGAACTTAGAACTGTCACGTTTTTGAGCGCAATCGAAAAATTATTTCTCATAAAAATCGCAATTTTACGTTTTTTTCGTTTTTTAAAACATTTATAACACCTACATGCTTTATCCAATTGTAATGATTTTTTCACAGAACCTTAATTTTATGAATTAATATATTCGTGTAAAATTTTAGCGCAATCAAAAAAATAATTTCTTATGAAAATCGCAATTTTACGATTTTTTTCGATTTTTTAAAATTTCTTCGACTTATAACACCTACATGCTTTATCCGATTGTAATGATTTTTTTCATAGAACCTTGATTGAATTGATGTATTAGTGTGAAATTTGAGCACAATCAAAAAAATATTTCTCATAATAATTGCAATTTTGAGATTTATTTTTTATTTTTTTAATTTCTTCGACTTTTTACACCAACATGATTTATCCGATTGAAACTAATTTATTTTTTCACAGAAAACGAAAATCTCAATTTAATGCTTTTTTTCGTTTTTAAACAATTACGCTCATCCAACAACGCGCCTGAAAAAGCGTTTGCGAAGCTTCCTAGTTAACAAAATCCATGTCAAAACTTCAACATGGCAGGCAAATCAAAATAAAATATTACAATACATTACAGGTACTGAATCAATTAAGAGTCCAATTAGAGTAAATGAGAATATTATATGAGAATAAAAATATCTGAAATCTGAATCTGGAACGGAGCCCATATTATATAATATACACATAAACTATAGACCTGCGATGGTAATATACACATAAACTATAGACCTGCGATGGGTGAACAAAAAATTTATATAAATAATTTTTATTATTAGTTTTAGCTTCTTGTTTACTTGTTTGGATCAACTTATTTCTTGAACTCAATCTTGAAATTTGAGACGCTAAAAAGATATTTTAACAGTTTTGAATCAAGGGGGGGAACCAAAATCAGTCGTGAATTTAAGAAGTCCCGTAACTTTCACGATCAGAAATATTTTTGTTGGCAACATTGTTGGTCTCCACTATTATTATCCCGAGTTCATCGTTCGCTTTTACAATACTCTTTTCTATTAATTATTATTTATTGAAATGGTCATAACGTTGTTGAATTACAATAATGTGTTTTAAAACTCGGCTGTAACTGCTTCAAAATACTTCAGCCTCGTGGCCCCACAACAGGAGGTTCAACAGCATTTACTTCCTGCTGTCTGGTAAACTAACCTCAAAATCTGTCCCAGGGGCCACCAATACCTTCTAAGCTAGATCCTAGTTACACAGATTGTCCTACCCCGACAGCTTGGCACAGGCCTTATTCACAGTGAATATATTTTAAAGCACCCACTCGAGTGATGTCTGTCTCTAGTTTAAAGTGTAGTTTTGTCATTACATCCAAATGTCTCCTGTCAATTGGTCGACCATCGTTTAATCACCCACCTTGCACAATCGTTAGATGGCTAGACTTAGGGTCAGGGCTAGGCCTACAAAGGCGAGCAGTCAGTTCCTGTATGTCCACCCGCATTCCTGGATCATCATTTCCCCCTTCTGATAGGCCTAGGCTTAGACCTAATTGTGCTAGCCCAATGCTTAACTTGCTTTGTGGATGTAAGCAACCGTACTTATCACACTCTTATACGCTGACTAAATTCTCCCAATACTATTCTACTGACAAGCAAGATCAAGAACCAGAGAAAAAACTCTCTTTACTGGCTCGATTCAAACAGATGTATCGAGATTACTGGTATGTGCTGGTACCTGTTCATGCTGTTACATCACTAGCATGGTTTGGAGGCTTCTATTATCTTCTGACAAGGTAAATACCTAGGCCTAATGCATTTAATGATCACAGTGCAATTGGGCTTTGCACAGGTCGTGCCACCGTAGTAGCCTACTAGCGGTATGTTGAACAGAACGACTTTATATTGGAGGATATCTTTCGTATTGGGCTTGTAATAAGGTGGCGCTACGAGTGTGAGAAATTGGCAGTGCAAAGCCAAATTGTATAAACGTGAAATATGTAGGGCGAGGCGAGGGTCTAAACCTTATGAGAACCTACCATTAGTTTACCAACCATTTTTACATGGTGAAATTCTGCTTTGAAAAATAATGAAATGCGTCATGATGTTCAGTAGATAAATAAATGTAAATAAACTGCTGTCATGTCAAACTTTGTGTAGTAGGCTACAGTAGCCTACTACTAGCCTAGGCATAGCAAACTTTGTTAAAGTAAAGTTAGGTCCTACTTGGCCTCGAAAGGTTAAAAGTTGTCACTTTAAAAAGGTAGCCCTAGTAAATACGTACCGGTACCTACCTAGTTATTTGAAGCTATCACACTGGATTTTGAGGACACAATTTCCCTGGAGATCGTAAATACATACTTCATACATCGGCCTACAGTGCACTTTTGCGCCTAATAATTCCTGGTCTATATCAGGCTATCACTGCGTTCCTCATGGTCGTTTAGAAATCTAAGCTAAAACAGCCTCCTACGTATGTTTATCATGACAATAAAGCCTGCCTAGTCCTAGGCTACATGAGGGGCGGCTAATTTTTTCCTACCTTTTGTTAGTACAATTATCCACTTCAAATTTTCAAGTCTGTGATTTTATCTTATTATCTATCTTATTATATCTACTATAACTACTATAAGTTAAAATCAATCTACGCCTATACGTACCATTTTGTAGGATTAAGATGTATTATTTGTGATTACAGTGGAGTGGACGTAGTAGGGATTCTCGAAAGCTACGAAATAAGCGAAAAAATCCTCAGTCCCATCCGAGACTCAAGTGCAGGTTATCTGGCCGTTGCATATGCTATGTACAAAATATTCACGCCCATACGCTACACCGTTACTGTTGGTAAGTAAAGATCGACGTTTTGTAGGCCTACCTATCTGTAAGTCTTGTTTAGGCTAGACTCTAGAGTGAGAGCATACCACTTTTAACCACTGACTAGCTGGGGCTGAAAATTCCAGTTTCAAATTCCTGGGTCACCTAAACAGTGGTGGTCCCTATGTGAAAAAATGTGAAAAATGGGACATGTGAAAATGTGTGTGTGTGTGTGTGATGTGTGTGACACTATGTGAAAACCTGTGAAAAAGTGCTACTTTTTGCTATTTGTGTGGAAAAATGTGAAAAATCAGAACCTCAACCAGTACCTAAAAAACTAAGGAGTTGGTAATGCAATATGAGCATTCATTAATCCTTTTTCTTAAATATAGGGCCTATGACGCCAGAAATTGCGTTTTAGGCCACCAAATATAACACAAAACCCCAAAAAAATTGAATCTAGCGGCTGGGGGCTTCGCCCCAGACCCAGTTTACCCGCACCACCTCATTACGAATGGATATTACGCTTTGCGAGCGTGCTGCCCTTGGATTTATCAAGGGTTGGATTTAAGGAAAATGTTGTTTGAAAAAATGTGAAAAACTTCATTTTCCAGATGTGAAAAAATGTGAAAATTTTCAATTTTCAAATGTGAAAAATAAGTGAAATTTCACAAATGGCTGGGACCACCCCTGCCTAAACAAAATAAACTCTATAAATTTATTTATTGATAGGCCTTGACGACCTGTTTAGCAAGAATCACAGTAAGCCTATCTGGTGCAATGGTCAATGAGCCTTCTCTTATCAATCTCGGAGTAAAAATATTTAAGTAACCGTCAGGTCCTATATATTTTTGCAACCCCTATGCCTTTGCAGAGGTTTCACAATTGGATGACTTTAAATTAAAAAGTCTTCCCCACTGAAAATCAGTTCTGTGACTGGGTAGACTCAAAATATTAAACTTGATTATTGTATTTTATTTACGATCCTGTAGGTGGCACCACGCTCACTATAAACTACTTGAAGAAGTGGGGCTACATTCGGCCGATTCCCCCCCGAGAGAAGCTGAAGGAAATGTACCAGGAGCGTCGCGATAACCTTAAGGAACGAAGAGCAAGTATCATGGAGTCGGTAAGAGGTGGGACCATGTTGTCGCAGCTAGGGCAGTGCATGGTGTGGGGGACTCAGCTGTTTTACACCTTCAAAACATGGATTTTATTGGAAAATTTAACAATACCAAATACCGATACATAAATAGTTTTTAACATTTTGTTAACTCTTGCATGAACGTAGAACTGTAAATTTAAAACATACAGTAGTTTTTATGTACATTCAATAAAATTATCGGTACGTATATAAATTCAGTTTTTATTTTAATACCTGACTAGGCTTTGCCTAAAATTATGTTAGAGCCGTATATTGTTGTTCAAGCAATTAAACAGTTTATTGCACCCCTAGTGTTGTAGTGCATGGTGTGGTGCTTTAGCATGGTGGCCGGATATTCCAGATCCCTTCAGCTTTGTCCTGCTTTGCAATGTAAAGATAGATAGATGCCTTAACATTGCGTAACCAAAAGCTGCATGCAGCTCAAGTGACAACCTTTCTTCGTCATAACACATTTCCAATCTTTCAATGCTCTCCCCAATATTTGTTGCCTGCTGATGTTGTGTTCATAAGAACTTGGGCTACACGTAGAATTCTGAATATGAATTTCCTAAAATGCAATGTGTGAATCAGATGTAAAAATACATTCAAACCACTCTACTAACCGCGTTTAAACGTGACCCTTTCTACAAATACCCAGTCACCTAGATTGTGAATAGTCTGTAAAATAGTTTCCTCCTTGAGGGGTTGACCTTGAGATAAAGTCCAGTGACAAACATAAGAAGAGGCCATACTCGCACTGACGACTGGGTCATATAACACTGGGACTCAGCAGTTTCTCTTGGTATATTACAGGGAAAAAGGAGAAGACCTCTAGGTTAATTTGCCAGTGTCTTTGTAAAGCAGACGATTAATTTTGATCACAAATTAGTAATTACTAAACATGGGGGGGGGGGGCGAATCCTAGACGGAAGGAACTGCGTCTGCAAGTTGTTTACTAGGTTGAGTTGTCATGTTTATTGCACAAAAATCTAATCAAGAGATGGCTCGACTATTTGCTTGAGTCACACAAGTGTCGTAGCCTATTCACAAGTTCGGGATGGTAACAACGTTGCACCACCTGCTTATATTAACCCATCAGCTTTCTTTTCAAAATTGTGCTGCACTACCCTTAAAATTCAATAATTTTTGCAAAAGGGGGTGTGGAGCGCATTCCAGTATTTACTGCTTCTACAAAAATTACCCGATTTACAACAAATCAATTATGAAATATAGCCTAAATAAATGTCAGAGGTTATGATCTCTCCTACAAATTTGTAATGTTTCAAAATATCACACCCCTCATCTTTGTCATAAGCAAAATATTGTACACTGCCGTCACCGTCGATACCCGCGCCCCGAAACTTGACCTGCAAAAACTTGACCTAGATACAAGCCAAACATATCATTGGATGCAGCAAAGTGCGTAGAGTACATCGAGCGCGATCTCTTGGTGATAAGATGAACCATTTCGATTCGACGGCCAGGTAATTCGGCGGGCAGTACATGCACTACATGTCAAATCGACGCTCGGGAAAGCCGGTGGATTAATACAAAAAAAAAAACAGACCAAACTAGTCACTCTATAGGTTTCGACGACAGCTAGCTAATCACCAGGAATACCAGGCAGACGACAAAATGCTTCCCACCCCCCAACAACTATGATTAACATTTACCACTTATTAACTTCTCCCCTATGGTATTTTAACGCAAAATCGCCGCTCTCCATCTTAAACTGACGACGACTTGAGGCTCGTGTCCTTAATCTCTTTGTGTTTAGTTTTACCCGGCGTTCAATCCATTAGCTTAAAGAATATTATATTTGACAACCTTTCCATTACTACTCACACTTAAAGCAGGTTATACTACTTATAAAACCCAAGCTCTTTTAAAATCTTTTGCACTTGTTTTCTTAAACAAAATGGGTCCTCTTTTACGAGTATTTTAATAATACGTATTGTGGAAAGTGGAAACACATTCATCCATACACCCAGATAAATTGCCATTGAGCATCGGCACAAATATAACTTAATTAGTTCTCGAGAATATAGTGATCTCTGCCCTAGAAAGCTTCACACACGGTTGCTCACTAACTGTTGGTAATGGATGCATGTTAGACACAGAGTGCATGCATGAACATTATGCGCATGCTTCTCTACGCCTACATTCATCGTAGACTTCATTCAAGTCGATGGACGGCGGGACAAAAAGTGATTGTTTCTTCTTCCTCAGGTTCGTGGTACAAAGGAGGAAATGATGGAGCGCCGGGACAACATTCTGGAGTCGGTCCAGGCGACAACCGAGGAGCTCAAGATGCAAAGCGAGTTCCTGAAGAAGGCAGTGCCGGTAAAGAGCTCCGTTCGGAGGGAGAAGTAAAACCCAGGTACTGGATCGAGAACAATGATGATTCATTTCATTTACTATTGTTGATTGTCTCATCATAGGCCTATAAAATATAATGTCTTATTAACTAAGCCTAAGACTATTCAAACTACTAATATCATAATAACCCTCCCTTCCCTTCTAAAAAAATTTGCATAATTTAGGGATGGGCAAATGCATGTACTTTCCTTAACAAGTACACTCTACACGTATATGTATGTTTTGGATAGCTTAAAAATGTTGGTTTATTATGTTTAGTAGTATACAATGCTAATCACAGTAAAAACAAGGAGTTGTAGACCTCAGCCGCAAACTTTCAGACAGCCGGTGGCTAGTCGCACACAATATAATACTACACATACGTTTATTGTTTATAGAGAAACAGTCAACATGTACACGACACCCATAAAAAACATGTAGGCCTACATGTTTACACTGTACCAACCCTATTTTAAACTAAGACTTTTTAAACTATTATGATAAAAGCCTCCCTTCCACGCTATTAAAATGCATGGCATAATTTATTAATTTTCCCTAGGCCTATATTATATCAAAATGTCATCTATGTTTCTTTAGGGTGAGGAAATGATGGCTTGGCTCGAGAACATCCATCTTGGTGTAGAACTCTACGATAGAATGGAAATGTGTGCTACGTTCTCCTTGCTGTCTCAACTTACCCTGGAACTTGGTCGTTACTCATCACTACTCACTATAGTTCAGCGTGTGTATGCATAATGTACTGGATTATATGTCACTTCTGTGAGTCTTATGAATACCTATATAGGCCAACTTAAGAAGTTGGCCACAGATGTTAGCGTTTGGAAAACTAATATGTAGAGGAAATTATATAACGTGGATTAAAGTTTTATATATTTTCTTGCTCTTTAAAATAAAACTATACTACTAATAAATACTATTAAATATGTCTTGTGTTGATGATACAATATTTTACCCTTAGTGTCATGGTTTTATTCATCGGATGAAATTCGTCCGTCTCCGTACTTAAACAATTGTGTGGACTGCATCATGCTTTGATCATGGAGTTATAAACAGTACTGTTGTGCTGGGATAACCGCAAAATATAAGGTTTTGTATAAAATCTCAAGAATGATAAACTAGACAGAAACAGTTGTAAGAATTTATTTTTTATTTTTTAAAGGGGAACGTATTCGATTGTAGATTGCACACGATTGTAGGTCACACGCCAATGTAGGTCGCTCGCGATTATAGGTCACACGCGAATGTTGGTCGCACTTTTTTTTTATCTTATCGTGAGACCTGTTATAGGGTGCAATTAGCCCCTCTTCAGGTGAACTAGGTATGTGCGGATAGGAAATTGTGAAGGGATGTCCAAGGGCTGTTTAAGAGGACTCAATCCCTTGCATTCGCCTTAACGACTGAGGAAAACCTCGGAAAAAACCTTCAGTCAGGATTGCCGGTCTTGACGGGATTCAAACCCGGGACCTCCCGAATCAGAGTCGAGCGCTTAGCGCCCGAGCCAACACTGTCGGTGGTCGCATTATTGTAATATGTGGGATTGTGAGTATGGGTAGACAAATATCATACAATTCTTCTTCAAAAGTTCAAATAAATAAATATCAAGTTAAAAATAACAAGGTAAGTCAACATAGTTCAAATAAATAAATATCAAGTTAAAAATAACAAGGTAAGTAAACCTTCAACATCACATCAAGCTGGTATCCAAAGAAGTCCTACGATGTTGCCAAAAAAATATTACACCAGTAGGTAAGTATGTTATTTTGTTATAACCTGGAATTCAATATTGGTAAATTCTTATTATTGCAGACTTAATGTATCACTCACTATTGTGTAGTGTGTCGCACTCGCGCAATCCTTTTTATACGTACCAGGTAGGACTTATTTTATTTACTTATTAACGTCTACCATATTCTGTTAAAAAAACTGATTTACAAAGGACTAAAAATTTTTGCATGTGAATGTCATATGAAGGACATAAACTAAAATCAATGTCAATAAATACACATTTTATTTTATAAATAATAAAATTTATTATCATCCTATTGGAGAAGGGTTGGACATTAACACGGTAATACGGTAAGTTTCATATCGTACCCTATTAATATTATATACTATCATAACAACAAACTTTAAGCCTTAAACATTTACTACTGGAACAAATTAAGTAGAAAGTCAGGACAAGGGTAAACAACACAGCAACAACAGCGAGTAACTCAATGCTGTTTGGAACGGCATAATACCTACACACCTACTCTTCCTTGCACTTGTAGGCTGAGCGGAGTACACCGCTCTCATAGATGATTAGCAGTGGAGAATTAACCTCCAGACAGCTGGTAAATAAATTTATTATGAATATGAATAAAGTTTAATGAGTCATAATTCATTGTGGTTTAGGCTACTGTTTACATTAACTATCGTGAAGGCCTATTGTATCAAACGACAATAATGTAAATTGTTGCAAAATCGGTGATACGTTTGAATTTGCATACACTTGGTAGATAAAGTGCATTAACCAATAGTACCCTTCCCCGATATCTTTTATCCGTACGTAGTCTACTAGTATTACGTACGTTAAGGTATTGTATAATACATTTAAAGCTGACTGTAATTTCACTAATGGCATGTAGCAGCTACATAGTGACCCCCCTCCCCACCAACCTTGGAAACAGGCATTCCAGATAGTTTCTTGTAAGCAGAACACTGGCAAGCTTAATAATACTAAAGTATACACATATCATAGTTTACTAGTTCCCTGAAAATGGATATTCAATGGGGGTTTCACCAGAGTTGCACGTATGTATGTATAGGCCTAGACCATATTTGTACAGATTTGAGAAAATGTTTTACAACATTTATAATAAAATAACACAAAAACCTTTCGACGTTAGCATACCGACGTTCTTAACATGGAGAGCGATTCCATGTACGTAGGCGATACTGTACATAATAAATGTTGGTTCCCAATCAACCGAACTTATCCACACACCGTCCTACAGTTAACATTATTAACTAATAATGAAATATATACAGGTATACTTGAATTGAATACATCTTATACAGGCTGCTACGTAGCGCACTTGCACAGGATCAGATTCCCTCTACGCCAAGTATTGGTAGCTGGCCGGAACACCCTGAAAAAGAAAAAGAAAAACACATTAGTGATGGCAAGTATGAACTTTATTTTACCCTTAGATCTACAGGGTGTTTTTTTTTTTTTTTAAATCTGATTTAAATCAAATGACTTATTAAATAAAAAAACATTTATTTAAATTTTAAATCAAATGCACTTTTTCTTCATTTGGAGTAGTGATGACATCAGGTACCCGGAAACCGGTTCTACAGAGTCCCGGTTCCGAGTTTCCAAGCCGGTTCCGTTTTTTCAAGTTCTATTGTACGGGAATTCATGGTCACCTACTTAGAAAGGTCGTAACTTGCGCACTTCGGCAACAGAGGAACATTAAATGTGTGATATGTGTACAATATTTTTTCAGTGGAACATCATGAAACTTGCAAGATGGACTCCGGGAACAAACCTAATGTTTGGGTTTAGGAGTACAAAGTACAAACCCTGTCGACCAGGAACAAAATGTTGTGAAGAGAGAGTGCTTGACAGAAAGAGGAGCTCTGTATTAGAATGGAGCAGAACGTCTCCATCGCATTACTTGGAGCTAAAGTAGACGAACATGATTGTGTGTGTTCAGAGGGATAGGAACTCATTCAGAGATAGTCTGGTTAAAATGCCAACTAGGCATGAGTGTCTTACAGTTGGAAATAAAATATGAGGTGCTGAAGTACTTTAAAAAGAAGAAGAAGTCATGAATGCTAGGTGGGATTAAGTTTTTCTGTCTGCAAGACATCCCAACCACTACTAATTACCAGGAGAGAGAACTAATGTCATTTTCCAGAAAGTGTGCACTGAAACGTCATTGCACTGGCCAAGTATTGCAGTCGTGCAATCTAGTTCAATTCCCAATAGAACAAGACTTGTAAAAAATCGAGCAAACATAGCATCAATCAAATAAAGCACGTCAAGGGCCGCCATATTGCACTAACTCCGTTGCACTGTCCTTGGACCAAGTGCGGCTCAGTGCAGCTCTCGTTCCTAATACACCGTCAATGGTTTCCGTGCACTGGCGCCGAGTTCACACTGGTTCTGACTAGGGATGGGATAGTGTACACGTTTACTGTTTCTACGAAAATAATAAACGCAAAATCTCGTCGCGCCGTACAATCGGTGCAGGTCAGGGCAGCTGACAAATTGATTGTAGCATTGTTATTAGTTGGGCCTTCTGCCTACCCCTCGCAAGATCTTCTGGTATCGTTACCGCTTATCCCCCCTCCTCCCGTCACAACAACTGACAGATACAAGAAGCAGACTCTCCGTCTTCAGGCATGTGCTTGCCCGCTCGGCCGCTCCGGTCAGCATTTTATCGTTTGTCTCTCACCGTTACATCATGACGTGTGTGAAATACAAATAATTTTTTTTTTTTTAGAAAGTGGCAAACATTACACAGCGTACGTGTACACGCGCTGACAGCCAAGAGTGTGCACGTTTAGGAAAGTACACGCATTTGCCCATACCTAGTTCTGACGTTAGTTAACATTAAGTGTGCACGAGTGCGGCCAATGGAAAACACCACAAGATAGTTATTGGTCGAGGGGGTTATCCCATGGGCCATTTCCTATTTTAATAATGTAATGTTCAAATTAACTGTGGAAGAAATCTTTAAAAAAGCTAGTGGCTAACCTGCAGTTGTCTGGGATGATGACTCAGCCGTTGAATGTGACATGACCTGCACATCAGGTGGCCCTCGAGAGGGTAACAGCGTTTGTCTGGTTCATCCGTCAGTTGCATTCCGCAGTCCTGCAAAACATAAAGACATACATCATAACATAATATAGGAATTACATTTTACTTGCCCGCAGAGGAAAAACAACACTGTTTGAAGGGAACTAAATCAAATACTAGTTGTAAAAATGTTCCACTTAGTTATACTTGACGGCTACTGGGGTGGGGTAAAGATTATCATCCTTGTGGTTCTAGCACAAATGTTTGGGAGCTCTTGCTTAATTACCAAGGCAACTGAAGACTGCACAATATTGGTTCTTAGCACATTTTAAACCTGTTTGGCATTCTTATTTAAGTGTTTGGTGATTGAACTCATAACAAATACAACTTTTTAGAATGTTTGAGTGAACACAACTTCAACCCTGACCCCACAAAAACTGTAGACCCTGCGATCTACAAATTCAGATCTAAATCGAGCTGGGACCCGCCCCCCCTACCGCCTGACCACCCTATAGAACAATACATCGCGCACGTCATCAGTGCAATGTCGTCGCCCAGACTAGCCCTTGACTTACCTAAATCACCCAACATCACACCTGAAGAGCGCGCAGCAATTTCGTCACTTCGCAAAAACGAAGGGATCGTAATTCTGCCAGCTGACAAAGGATCAACCATAGTCATCCAGAATGTAGAAGACTACATAGGGGAAGCTGAAAGACAATTAACGGCACCAGACACCTACAAGTTGCTTCAGGATGACCCCACCACAAAACATCTAAACACCATAAAGGACTTCCTCAATCATAGAGGCCCAGCCCAAGGACTAAACTCAGCCACCATATCTACACTCACACCCACTGAAGCTTGCACACCAACTTCTACATGTTGCCAAAAATACACAAAGCTGGCAGCCCAGGAAGGCCGATTGTTGCCAGCTTTGACTCGCCTACTGAGAGAATCTCGGCTTACGTTGACCACCATCTGCAACCGTTGGTGCCCAGCTAGACTCTCATACACGAGACACCTACCACTTCTTAGAAAAGCTAAGAGCCCTGGACACTCCGTTGCCCGCCGACACTATCATGGTCACTATCGATGTTAGTTCACTTTACACCAACATCCCAACAGGCCAGGGTCTCTCAGCCATGGAACATTTTCTAAGCACCCGTCCCAAGAAACCAAACCTGACACACAGTTCGTAGTAGAACTAGCCCGCATGGTACTCACGATGAACAACTTCCGATTCAGGGACGAGCACTATCTCCAAACCAAAGGTACAGCGATGGGAACCCGCATGGCCCCTTCCTACGCCAACCTCTACATGGGTAAACTGGAGACTAACTTCCAGTCCCGACAACAACGAAAACCGTTGTGTTGGCTGAGGTTCATCGACGACATATTCACCCTGTGGACCCATGGGGAGGAAAGCCTACTACAGTACCTGGAGGAACTCAACTCATCATATGCAGTCAAGTTCACGTGGGAGATGTCACGCATCCGGATCAACTTCCTAGACGTTGACATCTCTATCGAAGAGGGCCAGCTTCGCACCAGCGTACACTTTAAACCCACCAACAGCATGCAGTACCTACACTTCAAGAGCTGCCACCCGAAGTATACCAAACGGTCCCTGCCCCACTCGTTGGCTACCCGAGGCAAACGCATCTGCTCAAACGAAGAAGACCTCGCACACTATTGCCAACGCATTGTGAATGCTTTTGTTACTCGAGGTTATCCGAAAGAACAAGTAGAACAACAAGTGTACCGCCCTACCACGGACAAACCTATCAAGGGCCTACAACTACCCAAGGAGACACAATACCCTTGGTGACACAGTGGCACCCTGGCCTACACATCCTCAACGGGATCCTCAAGAGAGGTAGCCACCTCCTTGCATCCTCTGCTACCACGCAACACCTGGCCAACAACATCCCCAGAGTATTCTTCAGACGTCCACCAAACCTGAGCAACATGTTAGTGAAACATGACTTACAGAGGAGACAAAAAGAGGACACCCTACCCAGAGGATCCTACCCCTGCCAGAGCAATCGCTGCCACACCTGCCCGATAAACCTCCCAGCCAAGACCTTCACGGCCAGAGCCACGGAGATGACATATCCGATAAAGGGTCTGTCCATTGTTTTCTCTTGTGACCGTTTGCAAGAATTTTGAGTATTACTTAGATCACAGTTTTTTTATGTATTGGAGCATTTTCTGTCAAATTTGTGTAAATAATTCAAGTTAAAAATAATTTAATTAATGTTCAAAATCTCAAACAGATTGGAACATCCAAAGACTTACAAAAAATTAAAGTTCATCAGTTTCCTCTTGTGACAAGGTAAGCACACTGAAATGTACATGTCAAGTTTCAAGTCCTGGCCTATCAAATCTAATTTAATTTTGAAATAAAAAACTTGTCTGATCACCAATCCCTAACTAATGTATTAAACAACAGTTGATTTGTTAACATTGGGTTAAAGATAATGACATTATTCATATTTATACTAAACATGTATGGTTTCTCTTGTGACAGTTTCTCTTGTGACATATGTGAACCAGTATTAAGCAAGGTTAATATTAGTTACAAAGCATTGGTTTTTATCAATCAATAGTCATAATGTCATTAGAAAAGCAACAAGATAAATTACAGGTAGAGTGGATTAATATATATTTACAAAACAAATGGTAAAATGTTGACAATCAATTGGTTAACTACTGAAATACATGAGATCGATTATTAGCTAAACAGTTAAAAACAAGTGTAAAAGTGCAAGTGTTAGTAAAAGCATTTATGATGGATTGATTGACCATGTTGAATTATAAGATTTATCAACATCAAAAGAGCTTAACACAAAATATTTATAGGGAAATGAGCAATGCAACAACACGCTGAAATTCCGCAGCTTCAACGCAAAAGATAGCTACACGCGGATGCCCTGCATACCTACGTAACTAAATTAGGTGCTGCATTCAGTTTGGCTAAAAGAGTGTTCTTTGCCAGCAGGCCTACAGCAAAATCATTGATAGCAGGCCACATAAATCGGTTTGGCCCACAAACTTTCATAAATATAACTCAAAGTCAAAACGGTTTAGTTTTAGCGTTAGTTTTAGCCATTTGATAGGCCTAGAGCTGTAAAGTGAACCAGTTATTTGATAAAATTTGTTTAGGCTATAAAATTAACAGGCTGCTTAGTTTTCTAAAACAGTCTAGACCTAGGTCTAAGCTCAACACCTCTGGACTTGAACCTACCCCTACCTAGAATCATAGGTCTTTTGCCTACATTCAAACCACTTAGTTCCCGTGACTAGGCTTAGGCCCAGTGTTTATAAAAGTATGATCTCTAAAAGTTACCCATGCCATGTCCCTACCTAAAAGTTGTTATCCCTACTGTTAAAAGTTCTACCTTGCCTAAGCCTAGCATTTCTAACCCTATTCTGGCCTGGATTCCATTAGTGATTCTGAATCTAGATCTAAGTATTTTATAGTAGGCCTATTATAACATGCATATTATTTCAATAGAGCCTAAAATGTTGATGTTTTACTATACATAATGGGAATTAAACTTAAAATAACAGCTACAACAAGTAGAACCATGTGCTTAAAAAATGTGGTTTCTCTTGTGACAAGTTCTTCGGTTTCCTCTTGTGACTGATATTGAGATCTATCTGGAAGGCTGTGTATTGAACTCAGGTTGATGCCACTTACACCATCTATTTAGTGTGGCATGAACTAGCACTGTGCCAAGTTTTGAGTCGATAAATGCAATACTCTGTTTTTACAGCTAGTTGAATCACTATTTGGTTTCTCTTGTGACAGCTTCAAATACAGATTTGAAAATCATATTTCCACAAATCTTCTTTTATTTTTAGGGGTTTAAAGATAGTAGATTAATAAAATATACACTTTGCTGAATAACTGGGTACAATTTTTTTTTTATGTAAGTCAATTAGAAAACTTTTGATAAACATCCAAAGTTGAACATTATTTTCCGGCGTTTTTTTGTTTTAAAAATTTCCACGTTTAACTTTGTTTTGAACACACATGTATTAAAATAAACTTCACAAGGCATAATAAATAAGATAGTGTGATCTTTTGTGATTAATTTGATGTATCATACTTAGTTGTAACATTATTTTTTATATTTTGTTATTTTGGATACTTTCTCATGGACACACCCTTAAGCACCACAACACCTGCACCACCAAAAACCTCATATACCAACTGAGATGTCAGCACTGCCCTGCGGAGAATATAGGCCTAACCACTAACACTCTGAGGCAAAGAATGAATGGGCACAGGCACGACACAGTGAGGCCAATGACAAACCAGTGGCACTACACGCAGCCACTCATAACCTTAGCTTTAATGACTGCTTCAACGCCAGCATCATAAAAGCATTACCACATAACTGCAGTGAAGGAGAGCTCAGGAAATGGGAACTGGCACACCAAATGGTCACCAGCTCCCGTGAGCCTCCCAACCTAAACCTACGCTAACCTTGGACTCTAGAGGGGAAACAGAGAACTACCTTACCTGGCTGACCTTCCCTAGTTCCCCTCTCCACCGCCAACAGCGCCTCTTGTACATATTTGTAAATAGTAGCCATTTATTTAGTTAGTAACTCTCTCAACTCCGACGGGTGAACAAGGCTGTGCAAGCCGAAACGTTTCGTCGTAATGTAACTTGTAATTTGTGTATATATTTGTGTGATCTTCAACTCTACACAGCCGCCGAACTTTTTCAAGGTAAGCTGTTGGCTCCCAGCCTCTATCAATCTTTCCCCAACCAACACTAAACTAGCCTCTAGGCCCTATCAACCCAAGCAAAGAATATTCAATAGTTAGCCTTAACGGTATACTAAAAAAAAATGGTTTTATTTTTCCATAATTTTGATTTTTAAATTGCAAAAAGTGGTGGTTATGTTTTTATTTTATTTTTGCCTTCCTTGCATTGCAAAACAGTGATGTTACAGTACATTTGTAGTACATTTGTACTACACGTATCATATTATTATACTTAACTAGGAAAACGCTAAAGTCCCGCCGCGTTGATGGATGAGCTTTTTTAAAGTTTTAAAGTTTGCTTGGGATATCTTTACTTTTGCAAGTGCTTTGTTTTGCTGCCTACGCATTGTAGGTGAATGTTGTCAAGTTTCTTTTGTTTCTTGTCAATTGGTATTATTTACCGTAAAAAACTTATATTAAAACCTTTGTTTCTGTGGATTCTGACTAACTTTTTCAACTTTTTCTTTCAAAAGGTACTACATCACCATAACCTTAATGTCCATGTGAAATCTGAACGTTGTAGTCCCACCCGTTTGGTCAGAATCAGTCCAAATGTGACGAAAATATCGCACTAAAAATTGAAAAACTAATATTAAAACCTTTATTTCTATAGATTCTGGCTAACTTTTTCAACTTTTTCTTTAAAAAGGGTACTTCAACACCATAATCTTAATGTCCATGTGAAATATGAACGTTGTAGCCCCACCCGTTTGGTCAGAATCGGCCCAAATGTGACGAAAATATCGCACTAAAAATCGGAAAAAATCGTAAAAGTACGATATTCATGAGAAATATTTCTTCGATTGTACCCAAAAACAATACACCTCTAAGTTCAGAGAAAACGAAGGTCCCCTCAAATTTTCATCAAGATCGCATATGCCGTTTGCCCGGAATCGAGCGAACAAACAGACAGAAAAACAAAAAAAAAAAAAACAAAAAAAAAAACATTGGAGCTAAATTTTTTGGGGGGTCAGTGAAATTGAAGTTTTCGCTTCGCTCGCTACGCTCATCCAAAAAGTTAAAATGCATAAAGAATTCCAATGTGCGCTTAAGTCGCACCTGTTTTCATCTCACAGGTACCACCTAGTGATCGCTCCTGCAGCGTTTGCTGACAAAAAATTGGAACATCACAGCACAATTTGATCAGAGAAAGTAATTTACAATTATTTATAGTTTTAAACGTTTTGTTTTCATTTTAGCTTGTATTTATCAGCAAGTTTACGGTGAAAAGTGAAGTACAACCAAATTGGAGGGACTTACAAATAGTACCTACACATTCATTTCATAGGTAGGAGGAACTACCAACCTTTTCCATTTCAATTCACCACTGAGGGTAGTTGGAGGTACAGAGATATATGACACAGCTGTGAAGCACAGCATGTCACGAATTGATGGTAATTTGAGTGATATATATGTATTATTGGTGATGATAAATGAGGATGAAGTATATACTATATAGTATTCACAAAAACACAACGAATGGGGGCATTTCAATCTAAGTTTCTTGGGAATCTAGCCCACTGGATGTACACCTTAATCGTAAGAGCCAGAGCAGACAACTTCAATAAAGAGCCAAATGTGTTGAATACACGTAGTACTACTAGGAGTAAGGGTGCCATTGGTTCCCCGTGTACTGGATTCCTAATCGACTCCTGTTTTAGTCGACTCCAATTCAAGGAGTTGATCTTGATATAGTGGTTCCAATGAAAGAATGCAGATAGGCTAGCTTGGTCTCAACTCTATTCACGCACAGGGAGGAAGTCCGTGGTCTAGCATAGATCATTTTTTGTGTTGGCTTCACATATCTCATACACAAAGGTGGCATTCCTTTTATCGTGTATCTGCATTCTTTGATAAGAGCTAGTATACCTTAAAAGTTCTGTGTTGTATGGATATGAACAAGTCACAGCAATCAATGGGCATTTATCACTTCCTTTCTAATCCATCATTATACTGCTTTTATGTACTTTAATCTTGATTAAAACTAAGTGGGATAAGTAACTATTAACAACATATTAATGGACGGGGAGGTGTATAAATATATCTACGTACCTCGCAGATATAGCAGTCTACGTGGAAGTCCTTGTCCATGGAAACCACGCGAACCGTCTCCTCCGTCCCTTCAACAGGAGTTATCCCCTTCCCGCAGGAAGCACACTTGGGAGCGAACATGCGGTGGTAGTCGTTGACGCAGTAGATCTTGTTGTCGACGTCTACGGTGAACGGAACTCCGTCCAGGCACTCGTTGCACACGCAGCAGCGGAAACAGCCGGGGTGGTACGACTTGCCCATGGCTTGCAGTATCTTAAACAAAACATCAAACAAATAGTATGAGAATAAGAACAAGAAATAGTATCAGAATAAAATAAAGAATGATAAAATTAATAAATAAAGGTGATAACAAATTCAAAATTAGGGATTGATTTATGCTTTAGGCCGATTTGAAAATTTTAGACTTGAGAGAATTAAGGTCCATCAAACTCCAATTTCCGATCATTTCGGAATTATATAAAACATAATTTTATTTGAGTCCATCCACTCAGTTACAAAAAAGGATTTTCAGTCATTACAATATAACCATATGCTTTCTTGCTAGAGGAGCTCCAAAGTTAGCATTTGTAACCTAGTACATCATAATAGATACCTAGTTTTATTTGCGTATTTTTTTTGGACTCTTTACATAGACAATGGTCCGAGTATATTACATGTCATTCTTGGTATAAAATTAGTTACAAAGTACAAAATTTAAAAAAGTACAAAATTTAATACAAAAATATTTTACTACATAATTATTTTAGTACTACTGCTACAATACCAGTTAGCTATTTTACATTTTTACCATTAAGCTTGCATGTAACATTCTTCAACTATAACATCAAATCAAATACTAAAATTATAAGCAGCAATTAAAAAACCTTGCCTAAACCAATTATTTGAACCTAGGATCTTCCGCATCGGAAGCAGAGATAAGCACAAAGCACAACAAACCACACAAAAAATCATCAATAAAATGGTCAGTAATCCATTCTTGAACTTTTGGCCATTTGAGGTTAGGTTAGGTTGAAGATGCTAGCCCAAGAAATGGAGTAGTGCACAGATTCCCCCAACCTGATTTATTGTTAAGAGGGTTAAGTTATAGAAATAAGTAGTTGAGGTGTTTTGTTTTTTTAACCTGACAATTTAATTTCTTCCCATTGCACCTCATTCATGAGATCTGGGGTTTTAGGAGATAGATGTAATAAATGTAATCAAGGCAAAGTCAATCAGTAGCAGCAGGGTACGAATTGACGGGGGGATGGGGGGATTTCCCCCTCTCTGGTAATTCCTGGCTCTGTTTACTGAAAGGTATCCCTGCCGGGAATGGCTAAATCCACACCTCTGGATACCAATCTAATCTCATTTATCAAATGACTTTATCTCGTAATGTTGATAAATAATGCGTCAATTTACACTTTCCTTTCAAAATAATATCTCAGATCGCTTCTAAGGCAAGCTCGGGGACAAAAATACCCTAAATAAAATTGCCTCCGGTAGGTGCAGACCCCTTACACCCCACACAGATACTATAATTGGCCATCTCTCCCTCTGCCAAGCCGTCAATTCGCACACTGAGTACCAGTAACAGATAAGATGGTTTCCTTACTAAACGCTTAACACAAACTATCCACCTACCATTTCCATGATGAGATGACCGCAGATAGCACACTTCTCTGCCGTTTGTTGGAACCCAGAATACTGAAAAGAAGGAACATTGCAAAATTAATTAAATGCGTTAAAGATTTTTATTTTATTTTGTGACTGTTAAAAGATTTAAAATAGTCCGGTAATGTTGCAAATGCATTTAGTTAGTCCCAGTCATAACGACACCACAAATATTTTTTAATGGCCAGTGCTGATCCTGTGATGCCCAAGATCAATGGTGGAAACACACCTTTACCCCAATAAATTGTTGGATCAAAGTGTAGTGATATAATATGCACCATATTGATTTTTGAGCCATGTTTCAAGATTTTTACTTGTCACATAAATAAATGACTTGTAATATGCCCCAAGCACATGGTGTGAGGGATCGATATTATGTGTGATATTTTTTTGTTACATTAACAAGTCGTCTCACGTTCATCCTGCCGAGCAAGTCCCAGAAAGTAAAATTACTTGGTTACCAGGTAGTTGAGCAAGTCCCAGAAAATAAAATCACTTGGTTACCAGGTAGTCCTCTTCACAGTAGACCCGGCCGTGAACGTTGTAGAACGCCTTCCCTCGGAGAGCCCGGCCGCACGAACAGCAGATGAAGCAGTTTGTGTGGTAGAGATTCCCCATAGCCTGGCACGCCTGGCCGGCGCCCGTCACCTTCTCCCCGCATGTGTGGCAGATACCTGCGATGAACATGTTCAGGATTAGAACACAAACCAAAATAACACGACAGGAAGAAATAATTTGTTTATAGCATATTTTAAAAGTTTCATTAGGCATACTATTATGTTTATATCATCAATTAAAAACTTCAAAAGCTACTCAGCCACTTCAATTAATTTGTCATCGGAAAACTTATTATTTGTGATGTTTGATTTGATTTTTGATGTTTAATGTCTCTATTATTGCAATATTACAATTAGAGACGATGAGTGATGATAGAAGGGTGAAGGACAACAAAAAAAACACATGCCTTATGCGGGATTTGAACCCGCGTCCTAGTGTCATACGCTTCGGACCGGTACCTACCCTAATCGTATGGCCTGAGATTTGACAAACCGGCTAGCACAACAAACTAAAACCACAAATGCTTATAATACTGTAAAATGTAAGCATATTTAAACTTTAAATTAGCTGAATCAAGTAATTAAATTGGGAGTGACTGTAATGATTTATAGTAATAAAAAAAAATTCAGAGTGTTATATAACTAATGAGAAGGTATTGCACTTAGACAGTAGCCTAAAACCCTTCAAACTATTCCTGAGTCCCGACCATCTCCTTGCGCGAGTACAACGTGTGGTAATTACAATGTGCTAACGGCAGGACGAGCGCTGCCATCGCCCAGGGGTTAGACCAGAGATTGCTCAGAGCGGCCACAGCGTCCCCACGGGCCGGAGTGCAGATCATCTTCAGTATCTTCTCGCTGGCAGTGTCTTCATCTCTACCCACGCACTGATGCCACACTTCCAACAAGTCTTCAAATGTTTATCTTTAAATTTACATGTCTGATAAATTAATAGAGATACTTTCAGGATGTTGGTTGAAAAATTTCTGCGGGTCCATAACGTAAATTTTAAAAATATCTTTGGTAAGTGTATAACTTGATCAATCACACAATCAGCTATCCAGGGAAAAATTTCCTTTTTGTGTTTATTTCCTACTACCAGGCCTATGGAACTCTACTCCAAACTAGAAAAAATTTCAGACAGCCATAGAAATCTTTAAACATTACTTAGCAAAATCAAAGAAAAATTGCTAAATGGGCAATTGTGCCTAAAAGCGTGTTTGCTCATCTATGCAGAATAAAGGTTGAGGTACAGGGTATTATATTGACACTGTGGTAGTCAGCAAACAGGGTACTTTAACAAGCATCTATTGCTGTTTTTTTTTTGTAGTATGCGTAACGATTAATTATTCCATATCTATATCGAGTCCTAATTAATCCATATCGATTTGAAAATAATGTCTAAAAATTTGTTCACAGATATTCAATAGGCCTAATCAATTAATCAGCATTTTAGCATTCCAGTATTTTATTTTATACTTTTATAAATTTTATAATTAGTATCTTTGTCATACTTATAGCTCTTATAGGGTTGGCTCACCCTCAACCCACCCCCCTTAAACAATTTCATTTCATTATCAATCACTACTCAATGCTTATCCTCTCGATTAGCGTCAGTCAGCTCAATCTACATAATAAACTGGTCTGTTTCTTGAACGCTTCTCTTAGTTGCGTTGTCGGACGAGCTTATGGCCTATCTATCTGAATTTGGAGGGGGGGGGGAGGGGGGGCGGACGTAATAGTGCGATTTCATAAAAAATATTTATTTTGTACCAGATTCACATCATATCTAGTCAAAGGTTCTAAAGGTCCCCTGAAAATTTGATAAAGATCGGTGAAGCATAGCGGTTGTCTGGTACAGAGCTATAAAAGTTCAATTTAAAAAAAAAGCTAAAGAAAATATAAAAAAGTCGAAAAAATCGTTAAACGTAACATTTGAATGCGAAATATTTATTTACGTGCAGCATAATTAGTAGCATATCTAAATTTAAATATTTAGAAGGTCTCCTGAAAATTAAAATTGTGAAAGTAAGATTTTCGTGAGAAGTATTTCGTCGATTGTGCCCAAAAAAGTGACAGGCCTAGTTTTAATAGAGATTTCGAAAGTCCACAGAAAAATTACTTCGAGATCGGAGTAACAAAATTTCGGCAGAGAGCAAACATAACAAAAAAAAAACACTCGAGAGCTATTTTCTGTGAGGGTAGTCAAATTAAAGCTCTAGCTACGCAACGCTCATCCAATCAGTCGCTACTCGAGGGTGACAGGTGGATAGGGTGTGAGAGGGGGGGGGGGCGCACGTGGGTCCGTCACTCGTCCTCATTCCACCAGTGACAAAACAGAACCTCGCTGTCCGTCATCACCGCATTGTCTGGCCGGCCGACACCAACACGTCTAATAATAGACTTTCGGTGCACTTATTGAGTCTAATTAGCATTGAGGGGCGCCCGACCCGTGGGTAGGCCCGCCTGCACTACTCTACTCTTTCGCAATACCCAATAGTAGTGTATGTGCGTGACCCTCGTCTTGAAATACACGGGCCACAGTAAAAACTAATGTTTTATTTCATACGGGTTTTTATTTATTAATAGTTTAGTTTAATGAGGTGCAAACATACGCGGGGAAATGTACCAACGCATGTCAAAGGGGCCTCGTTTCAGGGAACGAAAAGTGCTTGGAAACCATTTCCCCGAACTTTCTACAAACAATACATTTTCTTCTTACACTTATTAGTATAGGATATCAATTTCCATTGCCATTTCCAAGTTTTAAGACATGGTTTGATTAAATTCCAGACATTATTACGATTTTATAAAACTAATAAATCGAGGAGAAAATGAGAGAAGTTGTGCACGAAAAACAGCCCTGTCATGGCCTAAGGTCACTAATCAATTGTTTAAAGAGCTTCACTGTGTAATAATGATCCTAAAATCTATGGTTTAAATTTTAATTTTTGCCTTGTTTATGTGTATTAATTAAAAATTGTGAATAAATTAATAACTGATGACACAAATGTCATCAAGTAATCCTACATAAGGTACCGATGCTCAGTAGTTTTGCGGCCGAGTAGGCGGCAGTAATCTGCAGCAATGAAAATTTGGCTCCGATATCTAGTGCAGTGTTCAGGGGGGTCTAATGGGTGTAAAAGTGTGCAACAGAAGCTTCAGTTTGCCGTCTGATAGCGGGCAGCCGGGGCGAATCACCGAAAGAATGTAGCAAACCAAAGGCGATCACGTTGAACATCCAGTGATCCAGGGCTGTTAGCGTATGGCAACCTGGTCAAGCCAAGGATATGCAGAAACGGCAACAGCGGTCCGCCGGAGACCTTGGAACAGTTCGCGCGGATGGTAAGAAAAACTAGGCCGGGAAAGGCGAGTTCCCTTCAAAATGAACCCAATCACCGCCACCAACGCCAGAGGAAAGCGTCGGTCGGGGGGTGGAAGCTGACCGAGGGAGAAGCGAGTCAGCGTCCTGGAAAGTGCTCTCAGAGTAGGTCCACGCCGGCAACTACAGTTTTTGTGCGAGCAAAGTACCGAGATCTCGACCAAGTGTTAAAATGTGATACTAAGGAAGCACCGACCGCTCGGGGAAGTTACCCCAGTTAGTAGCTAGGGCGTTTATCATTTTTTTAATTAATCCTACATTTGTCGGCAGTGAGCGTTAGAAAGCCCAGAGCTATGGGGGAGGAACCACGCTCCGCCGACGTCGACGATCAAGCACGAACAGGTACAGTTTTTGTCTCCATCGTAAGATATCGATGGGACATCATACTATCATAAATCCCGGCCTAATGGCTAAAAGAAGTTGTATGAAAACGGAAACACAATCCGGTCATCCACTTAGTCTTGACACCCAACCTCCTCATGCCAGTCTTGCCACATCCTCAGGCTGCGACCCTAATAATCTTGCCACTCGCGCGCAAGTCTAAACAGCGCCAGAGAGGAACCCCTACCCGGAGAACTCGCAGGGTTCCTGTCGAGAATCAAGGAAGGGGGGAATTGTTTTTCCCCCACCCGGAACCACACCGACGCCATGAGGAGATCGTCCGCGCGCAAAGTCGACCTCCATTGAGGGAAGACCCTACGCATCGTCGCCATTCGGGCCATCGGGACTGGGTCCACCGACGCCGAAGTCGACAACCGGAAAACGGTGTTGAGTACAAACACCAATGTTAATTTTCTATTGAACCTGTAACTGTATTTCTCGATGTAACATTTTAAATTATTTGGAATAATATGTGGGGAACCTGGATCCAGTAGGTTGTGGTCACCTATCATGGAGTACTTGCCATATGCTAATTCTTTGAAAGACATGATAGAACATTGTCAGCCAGAAAATCAAACCTTTTTCAATTCTCATACATTTAACGACCTAGTCCATTACTGTATCCAAAAACCGTAAACTTATTTGGGGCAACGTTTAAACTTGACTTGTGCATGCATAATTATAAGTTGGCATCACCGCGCCGCTAGGAAGTCGCTGTTGGCCGCCGCTGGCTGTGCAGAGCAGGGAGGGTTGAGCACCTTCCCCCCTCCCTACACCCCGTGGTAGCATTCGAAGTGATGACCTTTCGAGGGCGGTGGACGGCTGAGAGTGCCGCCTGCCAACACCACACTGCCTACAAGCTTACTTAGTTTCTACGCTCCAATTTTAAAACGTAAGTTAATTGGGCCCATATAAAATATAAATAAATTCTAGATAAAATTTTGGTAACCTGAGAGAGAGAAGTGAGAAGTAGGTGTTAGTTAAGGAGCTTGTCGCTTCAACTGGCAAGAACCAAGCCGTGGGGCTTCGATTTTTAACTGCGCTAAAACCGGGATTAAGAATTTCGTTTGTAGGTAGCAAGAAACGATAGGCTGTCCATGGACATCATGGCAGGAAGGGAAAGTATAACGAGTGAGCTAGGGCGGCGCGCCTACAGCGACCACGAGTGCGGGTCAACAAGCAGTGCAGCGCAGGCTAGGTCGAGGTGGCCGGCGATGATCGTGCGAGAAGGCGTACAATACGTCAGGGTAGACGATAACGGAGAGCAGGAATGTGTTGCGCGATTTATTATATAGCGGAAAATGAATCAGACGAAGAGTCAAGTAGAGCACGGTTGCTCGTCGGAACACCAGCGGGAGCCGGAGCGAGGAGACACTTGGTCGATGCAGTCGGATGACGCAACCCGGTGCTCAGGTCGGAACTGAGACAGGTTGAGGGACGAAATCATCAATCATCGAAACGACCGTGCGTGGGGGGGGCTAATAGGAGCATTGAACGCGCAGTCCGCGACCCGCCCGAGAGGTAGAGAGACGGGTAGTAGAAAGGAAACGATGGACCGAGGACCAGTTCTGGGCGGAAATTCAAGGCAATGCGTGAGGAGAGGCCAAAGCTGGCGGATGTAAATAGAAAAAAGTAGGAAGAAATGTAGACCAAAACTATTTGATAAAAAATGGCCAGAAGCAAGCTGAGCGTAGCCAGGAGCGAGATAACTGTGAAAACCACCATAATAAACAAAAAAGAAGAACAGGTAGGAGGGGGTCGTGAAAAAGCTATACAGGACTCTCAAACAAATCGCCTCTCAGGACACATGAGCGGTAATGTGCGCTTAGAGATACGCAAATCAATCCGGCCGTCGAGCGAGGACGCGAGGGCGGAACAGATGGACCAGCGGCGACAGCAAAGCGGGCGAGCGTAGAGAAGGTTGTAGGGACAATAACCATCAAATACGCAAGTTGCTATCGCGGACCTCAAAAGTAATGTCGACGGACTCGCAAGTCAGCTATCGGAGGGACTAATCGTTGGCTAGACAATAGAAACGTAACACCGAGGCCGTCGATCGGGCAGAGGCAAGTTACGCGTGGAGAAGGGAACTCGATGAACGCGTCGCGCGCTCCGCACGAAAACAATAGGAACCGTGACGCCGTACGCGCCCAAGACGCGCCGGAACTGTTTGATAATGGGGGGTGGATTGTCAGTAAAGGTGTCAAGGAGATATCGATCAAGCCAAAGCGTACCGAGGCATTCGGGTATGGAATGCGACGACCCGGAGAGCACCTGGGCACGATTGGTATCCGAAGAGAGGGTATAGTGGGGGGAGTAAAGAATAACCACGTCACAAATGTTTTTATGCGGGGAGTACCTAGGCCTAAAGGGAGGTCGAGTTCGGCACCGAACAGTACCCCGACGAAACAAACGCGTGACTATAGTCGAGTATGTCTTAAACCCAAACCACCACAGCAGTACTGCTTTGCCCAGAAAGAGAGTGATGCTGGGGTTCGAACCGACAACCGCGCGCCGACGCGCAGAGAGAGAGGCCAGTGGCGGACGTATACGAGGAAACGAGCGGAATGTAAGCCTGAGTGCTACGTAGATGGGTAGCGAAGGGCGAAGTCAAAATTGAAAAGTTTCGTCCGAAACAGTTGCCCGCGTACTACTAGGAGAGAGAGAGAAGCTGTGGGGGTAGGACCCGGGTCTTTAGGTAAGAAAGCCAGGAGAGTCACCAAGATCGCGGAGTCGTTGTTGTGTAACGTATTTTTTTTGTATTTTTGTTTTTGTGTGGTCGGTCTCCGAGAGTTTTTGTAGCTGGTAGAAGCTGTTTTAGTTGTGGAAAAGCTCAACGAAATGTATCGCGGGCACTGGTAGGACCGATAGAGAGCGAGAGTTAACGCCTCAGGCGATTAAAGCCACCACGCACGCTGCTTGACAGGTTAGCGACAGGGAGATGGATTACCGTCCATACGGCCCGTCGCCAAGTCGCACTTTGACCGAAGTTGTTGCCGGTAATGCAATACCAAAACACTGGAGCAACAAGAGTTGATCGACGTAAAAACCACCCCATCATCGCGGGACGACGGGGAACTTTTCACGGCAAGGCCTCTTGTAGTCTGTCGCTGTCACAAGGACGCGGACAGGACTTTTGGTAGGACCCTACGTGACATCGGACATTTCGGTTAGGACCCACGCCTGTTCTTTTGTGAGATCGCGTGTGATTTGTGGCTTAGGACATGCCTCCGCGCTCGGACGAGGCGCCGCCCAGTAGGATGTACTGTGAACCCTCAGCTATTTAGCTCTTTGTTTTTACGCGATTGAATCTAGGACCGCCTGTGTCCACCGCGATGTGTTTTTTTGTTGTCGATGTTTTTGTCCTGTGTAACGAGAGAGAGGAAAGTACGCTAGGGTTGTTTGAGCGGAACTTACCACCCCGCGGCAGTTGCAAGTGAGGAGGAAGTTGTTGAATCAAGTTTGTGTTCCCGGGCTTTTTTGAGTGAAGTTTGAGTTAAGTTTGTGAGTTAAAGTTTTACGCCATCAAGTCAGAGTACCAAGTTGTGTGTAGGTGTTGTTCTTAATGCGCTTCGGTTTTATATTTGCCGTGCGTGTTGGTCACACTCACCGGGGTTGACGCGAGCAGGCCTGGTAGCTGTGTGTGAAGTTTTGTTTGTGGTATTCTGAGTGAAAAGTGGACCAGTCTATGTCTCCGGCTTGTGGCAGGGAGAAAGCGTACGAACTTACCGACGAACAGGGGAAGGTCAAAGGAGTACAATGTAAACAATTTGGAAAAAAGTACCATGCCGCGGAAGCATCCTAAGCTTGGACACGATAGGAATACAGGGCCAGTTTGAAGTGTGGTAGGATCCACGTATTTGGAATTTTGTTATAAATGTGCTATCGTTTAAAATTTATTTGTCGTGTAATCCCATCTCGGAATGTCTTATGTATTTTTGTAGGCGTGTAGGCAGAAGAGGGTTGTATAATTCGAGATAAATTGCTCGTGTATTTTGTGTGATGCTATGTACCCGGTAATTGTAAATGTTTTGTCATAATTGTTTCATAATGTACTGTTGTTGTTTAAATTTTCGTCAGCTAATGTTGGCATGAAACGCTCATAAATTTAACACTAAGGTAACGAGGAAGTAGCCTTTGAGGAGAAAACGTGTGTAGGACCGTCCTTGGTCTGTGGGGGTAAGCCCGTGTAGGAAGCAGCACGCGAGTCAGTGGTGGAAATCGAACCCAGGACCGCCCGCGCGAGGGGATGTCAAAAGATGAGCAGCTAGCGCGAAAACACACAGGACCTCGAGAGAGCGAGAGAGCATAAGAGCAGTCACAGATTGCACGCGACCACGATGGCATCGAGTGGAGTAGGCTATCGCTAGGCGATGCGGAGCTACGCGCAGGTCAGCGACCTAAGAGGTAAACAAAAACCATGCAGCCAGGCACCACGAAACAGAAAGTGACGGTCGACAATAAGAATAGATAGGGACAATCACGCGGATCTAAACTTGGGAGGTTTGCCACGCCATAGGCCTTCTGAGGTACTGTCAGCGGTCATAAGGACGCGACAAGGATTATTTTGAGAGTAGGACCTACGATACATCGAACAGTTAAGTTAGAGGCCACCCTGTCTTGGAGCCAAAATAATAGTTCAGCATATTTTTTTTTTTGACCACGGGTCTGCGTCAGGATTACGCCCTCACGTTGGAGATGGACCACGTTAGAGCTGGCAGGGTTCCTCGGGACTGACGCATTTCGCCTCAGCGACTTTTGCCACGTCATTATTTGTTATGAAAGCGTTGTATGCGAAACAGCTGGGATCGGTGGGGTGCTAAACAGGTATTGCGATGTATTTGGTTGTAATGAGAAAGAGAGAGAGTAGCGTAGGGTTTCTGTCTTTGAGTAAAAAAAATGATCAGTTTGCCGGCCGCGCCTATCTAAGTTGGTGTTTGAATCAAGTTTTAGTTGTTCCGCTGGGAGTAGAAAGATTTATGAATAAAGGTCGATGTTATATCCGAGTATCCGACTCCAGAAGAAGGTTGGTTTGTTTTAATTTGTGTAAGCGCGCCGTTAGCGGAATATTGAAAGTGTTAGATCACACACCGACGGGAACGGGCTACGCCACCTGTGTGGACAGGAACAAACAGGAAAAGTTTTCTCGAAGAAACGAGTCACGGATACTGCTTCCACGGATAAAATGAGAGTCAGTTGACGGTCAGGCCGTCAGTAGAAAATGTCATGTCGTTTTGGGCTAGGCAATGCCCATCCGAATGTAATTAAGTGGTCTGTAATAAATTTTGTTATACTCAGGAGGCGGCCTGGTAGGGGAAGGCGTGAGTGTTAAATCCGCAGTCGTCGTATCGTTTTGTGTTTATTGTATTAATCTTTGTATGCTTGTTAAGCAATAATGTTTTGCGATATTACGAGGGACTCATGTCAGGTGTAAACGTAGTTGATTAGGGATTGTGTTCCCGTGACGAGCCAGGAAGAGTGGTAGCGCCCGATTTAATTTTGTGGTCATTGGCGCAATTTGTCGGTTATTTGTTTTGTCTGTCAAAATGTTAGTAAGCGACAAAGGGCAGGGAAAACAAGTAATTGCGAGGGATGTCCGCAGTTTAACTGACCCAAGGGAGTCACGAGAGAGAGTGTAAACCAGGCTCACATAAGTGTTTCCACAAGAGTGTAGGGAAATAGTGCAACCTTGTTGTGTAGCAGGGTAGGTTTGGTGCATCGGCGGCACACTCCGATAGGTGAAAAAGCCCCTAGGCCAGGCTAGTGACGGTTGCCAGCTGGGCCACCGTATTGTGGGTGGTGGTGGTAGGCGGACGCGGGCCCGAGGCATGGGGGAGGACGTGCTAGGCGAGGTTGAGCGAGCCAGTGTGCGATGCATTTTCCAGCGAGTGCACTACCGCCAGTGCGTAGTAGCGCCACAGCCCAGTAGGAAGGAACTGCTGAGAGTTATCAGATGCGGGGATTCTGTTTAGTGTTTGGTGACACCTAATGTAGAAGCCTTGGGGGGATGGAGCCCAGGGAATCAGGGGGTTAGTTGATTTGTTATTTTGCGTGGCTTGGCGGAACCGAGTGTGTAGGTCTCAAGCGTAGTTCATTTCCGGGAAAAGAAAAGGCATCAGGGGATGTGCCAAGAGCAGATATGTAAATAAAAGTAACGTAAATGTGGACGAGGATGATCCCTACCCACAATTTCTTTTAGAATAGTAAGAATAAAAGAATAAGAAAAAACTGAAAGTTCAATCATGTAACTAAAGAGGTAAACTGGACTGAAGTCTGTCCAGTCAAGAGAGAGGAGATTACTGCTGCGTTTGGCTTGCAAGCAGGCCAACCAAAAGTTAAGTTGGGGTGAGCTGTGCCCGAACAAGCCTGTCAGTGGCCAAGGTCACTAACAATGGTTAAATAGCTTCACGTGTTAATAAGGATTCCTAAATCTATGGTTAAATGTTAATTTTTGTCCTTGTGTATGGATTAATTAAAATGTGTGAATAAATTAATAATTGATGACACAAATGTAATCAAGTAATCCTACATAGGTACGAGCTCAGTGTTTGCGTCCGAGTAGCGGCAGTAATCTGCAGGCAATGAAATTGGCTCAGATATTTAGTTGCAGTGTTAAGGGGGGTCTAGGGTGTAAAAGTGGTGCAACAGAGCTTTCAGTTGCCGTCTGCTACGCGGGCAGCCGGGGCGAATTTCACCGAAAGAAGTAGCAAACAAAAGGCGATCACAGTGAAACATCGGGTGATCCAGGGGCTTGTTAGCGTATTTGGCACCTGGTCAAGCCAAGATATGCAGCCCGGCAACAGGGTCGCCGGAAGACCTTGACAGTTCGCTCGGTTGTAAGAAAACTAGAGCCCGGGAAGGCGACGTTCCCTTCAAAATGAACCAATCACCGCCACCCACGCCAGAGGAAAGGAAAAGCGTCGGTCGGGGGGGTTGGAAAAAAAAGACAAAAAAAACTGGACTCGAGGGAAGAAGAATGCGGAGTCAGTCGTCCTGAAAGTGCTCAGAGAGGTCCACGCCGGGCAACTACAGTTTGTAGCGCAGCAAAGTACCAGACGCGACCAAGTGTAAAAGTGTATACTAAGGAAGCACCGACCGCCGGGGAAGTCCCCAGTAGTAGATAGGTCGTTTATCATTTTTTCTAATAATCCTACATCCTTTTCGGCAGTGAGCGTTAGGCAAAGCCCCAGTAGCTATGGGGTACAGGAACCACGCCTCCGCCGACGGTTCGACGATCAGCAACGAACAGGTACATTCTTTTGTCTCCATCGTAAGATACGAGGACATCATACTATCAAAATCCCTGCCTAATGGCTAAAAGAAGTTGTCCTGAAAACGGAAACCATTTCCGGTCATCCACTTAGGCCTTTGACACCCAACCTCCTATGGCCAGTCTGCCATCCTCAAGGCCTGCGACCCTAATAATCTTGCCACTCGCGCGCAAGGCTAAACAGGCCCAGGTAGACCACCCTCACCGGAGTAGTCGCAGTGTTCCTGTCGAGAATCAAGGAGATGTCCGGACCACAACCGACGCCATGCCAGGAGGATCGTTCCGCGCGCAAAGCGACCCTCCATGAGGGGACCCTACGCATCGTCGCCATCTTGTCATCGTGGACTTAGGTCTCACCCGACGCGAAAGTCGACACCGGAAACGTGTTTGAGTACAAACATCCAATGTTATTTCTATTGTAACCTGTAAACGATTTCTCGAGTAACATTAAATTATTTGGGAATATATTGGGGGAAAACTGGATCAGTAGGTTGTGTGGCACTATCAGTATTGTACTGCATATTGCATACTTCTTTGAATAACATGATTGAACATGTCAGCAGAAAATCAAAACCTTTTCAATTCATACATTTAAACGACCTAGTCAATTCCTTCGTATCACAACGTAACTTTAGTGAGGCACACTTTAACTTGAAACTTGTGCAGCATAATTATAAGTTGGCATTCACAGCGCCGCTAGGAAGTCGCGTTGGCCGCCGCTGCGCTGCAGAGTCAGGGAGGTTGAGCACCTTCCCCCTCCATCACTTGGTAAGCATTCGAGTGACCTTTCGAGGGGCGTGTGAGTACTGGGCTGAGATTTTGTTTGCCGCCGCCAACCACCACTACTGCCTACACAGCTTACTTAGGTTTCTACGCTACAATTTTAAACGTAAGTTAATTGGAGGCCTATATAAAAATAAATTAAATTCTAGATTAAAATTTTTGTAATCCTGAGAAGATAGTTGAGAGTAGGTGTTAGTACGGAGCTTTGGCGGTTCAAAGTTATATTATTTGCACGACTGTTGTGATCTGGCGTAAACAAGATAATATTGTACAGTGGTTGTACGGGAAAACACAGTCTTTTTTGAAAACGTATGAAATAATAGAAATGAAAATGTATATTACACACACGCCTGGTTGTATTATTTCCGTCTGCTCTATCGCAGTCTCGCAGATGGCATAAGCACGTGTCTCGACTGATCACACACCAAGCAATTAGATTCGCGTAATACTTGACAATTATGTACTCAGTCTGGTACGGTATTACATCTATCTGTCTGTGTAACACGCGGTCGGCGGGACAATCGCGCCAGACAGTCAACAAACTGAATGGCGAGAGTCTAGTTCAAAATAGAACACACTTTTTAGTTCAAGGGGTTTCAATCGCGTCTTCAAAACGCGAAAAATGACGTTTTGAACGTCTATCAAAAGTACAGACAACTGAAGATATATTTCGAAAATTTCTCATTTTATCCGAATACGAGTAAGCCCTACTTTCACATAAATTTTTAGTCTCAAAAATTTATATTTGCAATAGCGTGTTTACAATACAAACGAAAAACTGATATTCGCTAACTTTCAAGCGGAAAAGAATCTTCGATCGTGTGTACCTTCAAGTTCTGTTAATTCTGTTAATTTTACAACTAGAACACTTTTATCAGTTACGTCATACAATTAACTAAGCGTCTCGGTAAAATGTCGGCTTTCTTTCAACTTCATGCGTATGAGTCACTCGAGAAATAAAAAACCTAAGCCACAAGACCAAATCGAACCCGGAGCCTTCTACATTGAAAGCGGGGGAGGGGGGGGGGGGGTGCTTGGGTAATGTAGGGGTTTCACATTATAATGCGTTGGTCAAGTATGTTTGCTATTTTTCACGTACAAATGCGTAGTAGAAATGTAAATAATACGAAGTTGATGACAAGTAATTAAAAATCCGTCAACTCTTTTCGTATAAGAATCGAGGTTTTTGTTTCTCCAGATGTTCCAGGGCTAACCAAAGAGATTCACTATCCTACTCAAGCTTTGGACTCTAGAGCGTTCAAAGCAGAGGCTCGAGTCCCGTCACAGGGAAATATTACTACCTGCTAGTCCTACGAACAGACATCAGACATCACAACGATGCAACTACCGTAGTTAGAGACGACTGAGAAACATATCAGTGGCTGCACAGGGTCTAAAAGAGAGAAAGCAAGTAAAATACGCCAAATAATACATATTTTAAAGTTACATATCAGTTATTGGGTTAGAAATTTGTAAACAGTGACTTTGGAGCCGTCCTAGCAACGAGGCACATAATAAATTTAAAGTTGTTCTGAATCGGCCTTGTTGATTCCGGCGTTGATCCGCGCGGTTACAGAATGTTGGATGATGTGTTGTGGTTGGTCGGTTATCGCTCACTCGTCGATTGCGTCGGGGCCTACAGGGTTGGCTTTCGCATTTGGTTTAATGTCCCCCCAATGAAAATCAGTTATATGACTGAGTGGGTACACCAAATACGAATTTATTTATTTTATTTATTTATATCCATATAAATAAGTTTTTAGGAGAAACGCGCAGAACTTTGTAAACTTCAGTAGCCAGGACAGGGTCTAATAGAGAGTAGAGTAATCCTCATAATTATATTACATGTACAGTCAACAAAATCAAAATGACAAAATATATTCGAAAGAAAACCGCAGAAAATTTTCTCATTTGCACTTTCTTGTAACTAACCCACTAGAAAATTACAAGACACGAGTACAGTCCGCGCACACACCACTTTTCGCGTAGAAACTCCATCGAACTAACATCGTTCACTGCCACATGACACAAATGATTTGTCAAAAAACAACACAGTTTACGCGGGAACACGGCCGTCTCGCCAGAAACAACACGCGCGCACACACGCGCACACACGTGTTCTTGAAACTAATCTGCCGGCTCATCCGTCACTGTCGCGTCGCACACACAAACTAACCAATCTACCACTCACTCTCAGGCAACTAGTAATTACCAACTATTATAGTTAGATTTTCTAGTCAACCATGAAATTACCCACTCAAAATTATCTATTAAAAACGTCAAGAGTTATATTTTTGAAAAGAAATTGATTTGGAACGAATTTAATTTATTACACTTGAGTTTAAAATCGCGTGGGTATTGTTCGCGGTGTCGTAAGCGTGGTGCCGGTCCGTCATTCGATGGTAACCTTTACTAGTTCCACTACCTTCTTCAGACAGATTTCATCATGGGAACTAGATCACTACGCGCACTCGCACTCGCGCGACACGATCAAAGTGAAGTGAGGAACAGTGCGCGAACACATGTGTCAATTACAAACACTACACAGTCATACACACACTGGCGGACCAGACAAGACAACAGCGTTGCCATTTACGAGAGTGCTCGAGTTAATTGTAGAAGCTGGAACAGAGCCAATCTGGCAACAAGGCAAACTCTCTGCGGGGGGGATGATTGTAGGGGGAGGGGGGAGGGGGGGAATCATGATCTGTCAACAAGACACAAGGGAGTCGGTGGTTGGGATGGGATAGTCACCGGCTGACGTCACACCACGTGGCGGACGTTGGGGGGGGGGGCAGTAAACATCTACACGCGGAAATTGTTTAATTAAACGTTTAATGAACTTAAAACGTTTTCTCACGTTGTCAGCTCTAAACGATACACCGGTGCACGTGCACTAACGGACCGCTTGCCTCCAGCAGCTATATAGTGCAAATCCGGAGTGCAGTGGTTTGGAAACCAATAAAATTGTTAGAATACATCATATTCCCCATGGAAGTGAAATAGACGTTCTGAAGGTTCCATAGACCCGATATTAAATGAGAGATCACCATCAGGGATTTGCTCGAAACTGATTCTTAAACAGCTATGTACGAAAGCGACATCACTATCAAATTAGCACTAGGACACCTCACAATCGTGCCCAAAACGTGCGTGCGTACTTTTCGAAACGTAACTTTCAAATGGAAATACATTTTATGTGCATACTCATATCAGTGGTGCCTATGGTACAAGGGTGGTGCCTATCTGCGTACCGTTGTACGACTTGTTTTTTTACAATGGCCCCGTTTGGACACAACACATGTGAGAACATCCTAAAATGATACTTTTCATTACGTTTTTGGATTCGCAGAAAAAAATGTGTCAAAGTGAAAAGGGGGGTATGTACGACTACGAGAAGTAAGATTATTGAGTTGTGTGATATCCAGCTGGGAGCGTGTGCGGACGTCCGGGAGACGAGCGCACCCACAGTTACGGGCGAGAGAGTCAGGCGGGCTTGGGGGGAGACGATGGCGTCTGTCTACGCGTTTATCTAGTTATTACATTCAAATTAATTCCAACGCATTTAACAACAATCGTTTATAGAGTTCAAGACGTGCAAGTCATACTCATATCATGCGATCTTCATAATATCATTATGCTGATCATGTGTCCGTGACGCAACGGAACTCTACAATACTTGGGTTGGGAGTACTCACTACTCACAGTGGTGTAAACGTCCCCCCCTAGATTGAGGTTACAGAACACTAAAATGGGAATATATTTTGTTTAAGAAATAAGTAAAGCAAAACTATGTTTAAAACTTACATAAAGGTCATGTAAACTCTTGGAACATCATATTTTTAAAAGATAAACCGCTCTTTATTATAAATATAGCAGAAAACTGCAACAAAATTGTCGGCTGGTACTCTAAATAAAAGGGCACCCCTTGACATCACGTGACCTACTGGTATGTTAGTGACGTGACGTCACGTGGGCCGATACGAGAGGGATGTAAATAGAGCATCCTTCGCATAGCCACCTTGAACTACCACGGGTCGCCATGCGGGGCACTGAAATATAAGATTCGTTTCCAGATAACGAGTGGATGTGCTCCTACGAACATCCAATTAAATTTATCTACGGTTTTATAATTAAAACCATAAAACACGAATCTCCAAAACACGAAAAAATGCATAAACAGGTAACGAAAAAAAACGGTTGTTAAAAGATGATTATGAAGTGTAACACCCACTTGTAGAGTGAGTTGCTCGGGCGGCCTAGTAGTCTTCCTGTCCATCAACTTCCTAACAAGTTACGGCATCATTCATTACCGAGTAATTACTCTGTTCTGTTGTGTTGTGAGCGGCTACTATCAATCACGGGGAGCAGGCCAGACCTCTTCGGCCTCAGTCCCAGGGCCGAGCTTATTTCGGTACTCCTTGTAGTAATCTGCGCGATGATACAATACAGTCGATGCGTCTATGAAAACACAAAGTTTCTGTATGTTGCTTTACGGAATGCTATAATGTGGAGTGATGGGATAAGACGTTTTTCACGACATGACACGATAGTTGTTTTGCAACGCAACGCATACACTAATAGAAAATAGATTATTTTTCTTCTTAGGTATTATTGCAATTTTAAAAGATTATATATGGTATTGATATACCTTCTTTGCGATTGGATGTTATTGGTACGCGTACGCACAAATGTATCAGAAAGTAAGACATATTTTAAAAAATCTGAATTCAGGCAAGTTTTTTTTTGCCTTTATCATTGAATTACCATATGTCATAGATTAGGACATAGGTCATAGATGCGGAGGAAATGCAATGGCGATTTCGTGCGGGTGGTGGGATTCGAACACAGTCCCCACCTCACTATGACTTCTAGAACTTCGGAAAGAACAACTTTTTAAGTTGACTAAATGGAAATTCTCACCTATTATTTTTGTTATCTTACTTAAAAAATCTTTATATTATTATGTCGATTTTTTTCAATTTGAGGCCATTTCATATCTCTGCTGGCAGCCGCGTGTTTAAGGTCAATCACGCTAAAGCCTTCGTGCCAACTTTCAGTAACTCCTTATAAGCGCAATGTTCATCAATTTTCTGATCATTTCAACGCAATATACTAAAAGTTGGAGATTGCAGTCACGCAGCTTTCAAGCAGATAACAGATGGACACCGACTCGGAGCGAAAGCGACGAAGCCTTCTTTCTACCCAACGAAAAGACCATCATTCGATTACGTCCACAATAAATTGTAAATGTGGACACGTATATATATTCCCCCTACCCTAGCTAATAAACTCACCCTCTCCGTTCCAACCCCTATACTAAATAAATTAACAACCCTAACGCCTCTCACTATAACCGAGGGTCTTAGTTTTCATTACGTCATCGTTTCTGACCCCATCGGATGTCGGAATCCATCACACTAAAACTGGGGAATTGACAGTTTTTATGCGACATCGTGACGTCATTTGCAAGAAAACTGGCGGCGGCCGAGAGAACTATCAACTACGGTGCGACTGACGATAAGATGGAAGAAGTGTGCATGACGAAATACAAGACTAAAAAGTAAAAAATGCAGTGGTGAATCCAAGCAAATTAAAGATTATTCGTAAATTATACGATATGAGATTGATGGAACAAATTTGTTTCACGTTCTTTTGCATTGAACCAAGAATCAAGTACGAAAGTCGTGAAAATATCCAAATTAGCAAATAGACTAGCAAAAATATTAAATCGGCCAACATTAATTTGTGGATCTCATGTATATTAATTGGGGAAAAAATCCATTTTTTTTTTTTTTTTACATATTTCACGTTTTTTGATAAGTTTTAGTTTTAGTTTTTTGCTTTACGTCATCAAATTTGTACTTTTTTTAAAATTTTGCTTGGAAAACACAATTTTTTTCACATCTCTCCAGCTGAAAGACAGTCGCCCAGTGCAATCAGGAGAGGCTCTATAGTTCGAGAGGCCGCGGTCGATCCCGCCACCGGCAATCCTTAGTGACGTCACATCCTCATCACACGTGGTGCATCGCTTGTTCGCGGTGCCGCCCGATGCACAAATATACTACGAGCCAGTCCATCACTTTCCCCTACCCATCCAGCACAAATAGCGCCGCTTCATGGCTACATGCATGGCCGACATTGAAACCAAGAGTGAGGCCCGCAAACAACAACATAGCAGATGCCAGGAGCTATGGTATGCGAGACAGAAATAAAAAAACTGGCTCCACCGGGGATTGAAACCCGGGACCTGCGCTGTCCGGGCAGATGCTAATAGAGTAGTTAACAACAATGCACGGTATATGCCATCAAATTTACACAATCGATATCGATACGACACATATAGCTAAAGAACGAATCGATACAGAACGCAAATATCACAATATAAATAAATATATATATATAGTGCCCTCTTCTTAAATAAATTATTCGCGGCAAAAAGCTCCAGTAAAAAACAATATGTTTATATATATATATTATATATATATGGATTGTTGTAGGTTTTCGCGGCCCGTTGTAATGTACAATATTAGGTTCTTGGGTTAAACCGCGTCGAAATGATGAACCAGTGCAGAGACTGGGCGTCCATCGACGTTTCGTCTGATCTACGCCAGACATCTTCAGGGTGACTGTGACTTCACGCGAAGGTTAAAGTCACTGTGGCTGGCACGCGCGCGCGACCGCCTCCTTATATACCTGAAAAGGTGCGGGGCGGCGAGGTCAAATCTAAAACCTTGATCTCGTCCCTACTGACGCAGATCAGACGAAACGTCGGTGAACGCCCAGTCTCTGCACTGATTCATCATTTCGACACGACACGGTTTTATCGAAGAACATAGTATTGTACCATAATTATATATATAAAAATATCGATATATTGTCTATTTTTAGTAGAAATTACTGTAAATCGCTGTTAAATCTTATGTCACGAATGTACGATGGTTTTTTCTTCAATCCTTGCAAGTTTTGTGAACAGCCTCACTGATCTCAATGTTCGTCAAGTAGACCGAGGAAACCTTGGCTGGTGCAACGAACGCAGGCCCGCACGTGTGTCTGCGACTATGATGGTGATGAATGCTACGCCAAGTGTGACAAGACAGGATGGAGAGATGACAGAAGCTAAACCCACCCACCCACCCAGCAAAGGTCACCGACGCCGGCGAACAATGAATGACATTTCGCTAAGAGGGATATTATACGATCAGTCAGTCGGCGCGGAGTGGGGCCGCTCTACAAAACACATCATTAGCAATCATCCGTCGAGTGAGAGGCAATGATGAGAAGAGTGAGTGAGTGAGTGAGTGAGAAGGATTTAGTGAGTGAGAGTGAGTGATTGAGTGAGTGAGAGTGATTGATTGAGTGAGTGAGTGATAGTGAGTGAGTGGGTGAGGAGGTGGGAAATGCAAATGGCTTCAAAGCCCAAGTCTGGATTCGAACCGAGAGTTTGAACTTATGAAGATGTCTAGCGAGTGTTGTTTCTTAGCCTATACCCAAGTCACTTTCGAAGTATCCCCTACCTGGGAACTCAACCAAGGACCTCTACATCAACGACGAGCCTAGCGAAGGAAGTCACCCCAGTCCTTTAGAACCCGCGCAGTCAGGAACCCATTAGTGTCCTCGCGATATTATAATCTAGAAGTGCGATATCAGTCAGCTGGGCCGGGGCGGGGTCCATGTCTCGCAACACTTGGCATCCACACGGTGTTCCGAGCACTTTTATCACAGTCAACCCACTCGCCAAGTAGGCTGCAGCCAGGGGCGAAACAAAACGTTATTTACCTCATAATAAAATATAAACAGCGATAAAACGAACAAAGGCAATTTTTAGTAATTGGGTTAATTTATCTTAGATCATGGATGGATGGCTGGTTGAACAGGGTGACCTGTTCTTGACCACGTGGTTTTGAATAATTGTGCTTTTGCGATTCATGATATTTTAGTTGGAAGGATGCACGATCAAAAACAGGCTCGTCAGCTCATCCATTCCCCCTAACTCGAAAAAGAGTTCCCATTCGCGCCAGGGTTCAGGTGATTTTTAAAGCAAATTCCTGTTCGCTCTGCCTACTGACACCAGTTGTTTGCACTTTTGGGTAGCTGTCACGGAAGCAGAAATATATCTACAGTAACACTTAAAAAAAAAAAAAAAAAAAAAATTGATTTAATTTTCATGTTTTGTATTTTCTTAAAAAGTACAAAATCTACCATATTCATTATTGATTGAATTTTGAAAATCTACCACTGTAGGGCAGTCCAAGTATGCTTCATTGACCACTATGTAAAGCTGCATCTACGTCGGATTCATCCTGGCCGAGCGAATAGCTATATTTGTCAACATTGTGTCCTATTCCGCAATAACCAATAGGCTGGTATCGAACCGGAAACCTCCTGCGAGTCAAGGACAGGTCTCGAACCCACACCCTCCGGGTTCCGGCCACACCAAGGCGCACGTGCCAGAGACAATCCCAAGAAGAAGTTTCTGACATCTGACTCATATCGGTACATTCGTCATGTCGGGCTGGGGTGATTCACATTCGAAGGTGTTTTGCGATCAGCACGTTTCACAAAATAATAAAGAGAAACTAACTTGGTCTCATAAACACCCGACAAACACACGGATGTCTTTTGTAGAGATGAATATTGAATGGTTCGTCGGCTCCGACCTAATCAAAGGTTTTACGATATCTTATTTGGGATCATTTCCTCAATGATTCACACATTTTATCGCGATTATTCGGCGACACAAAAAAGTATCGACAGGTTAATTATTGTTACACACTAATCTTCGTTGATGACGAGATACTAGTGACTCGGACATCTTTTATACAAATTGGGACCACCCACCGGTCATTCGGTTGTCCCATCAATATCATTGTTGATCACGACGAATAATTACATAGTATTTAGCAAGGCGCCCACGCCCCTAAGTTATGTGAGATTCAAACGTTATTTATTTGTTAACAGAGTTATTATAATTACATTAAAAAATAAATAGAGTTAATATTTAATTAATTTAAAAATGTGTAATTATTTGACATGAAGCCTCATCTGGCCGTGTTCAGCGTATTGTCGCGCTGCCCAAATCGTTGTTTACGGCTGTACCGATATATAATGGACTCGACGCACGGCACGCCTGCCTTCCAGTCACAACATATAAATCAGCCCGAAATAGCCAACAAACGCCTGACCAACGACCATCGTTCGAACTAATGAAGCATTTAGAAACAGTCGCGGTCCCAGGACTAGGAGGGCGTGGGTTCGAGTCCCACGTGGACGCGGGCACCTCTCTCTCTCTCTCTCTCTCTCTCTCTCTCTCTCTCTCTCTCTCTCTCTCTCTATCCACGACACATAGCCCGTATAAGGCAGGGTAGGCGTCCGGTCCAGCAGACATTTGGGATACGAAATATACAATTTACAACATGAATGATTGGTGATTGATTGGACAATGCTTAACGTCTCATATTTATGCAACTTGGCTAATCGAGACGTAAGGGATGACGCGGGGGGACAAGACACACCCGGGATTCAAACCTGGGTCTCCCTAAAAGGAAGAGTTTTAAAAATTATAACCATAAAAATAATTTGTCACGCTAAATTGGACACAGCACAAAGTCGAACACTTTCTAGTATCGTTTGTTTTTATTTGATATTCATTTATATTTTAATTTAGTTAATTTTGATTGGGCGTAATTTAATTTCCCATTTCGGATATGTTCTAGGCCTACATTTAAAATCGTATATTGTTGTAAAATTATAATTTTTAAATTTGTTTACTTACTGTTTATTATTTTGTGTGCATTTATGTAATTTTACTTTTTTTTTTGTGATCTAATTAGAAATCAGTTTTCAATTTCATAACTGACAGATTTGGATACACAGAAAATAAATAACTTAAACATTATCACTTGAAAAACAAAATAAATTACACAATTTAAATACCGTAAAACAAAACGTGACAACAAAATATTGGTGTAAGTATAAAAAATATAAACACAAAATAAACTCAAAGATGCAAATGCAACTAGTTATTATAATGACACACATGTGAATGTGAACGAAGTCAATGACATCGGTGTTATATATAATATATAATAATAGCAAGCGTGTGTGGCGCACTTACAGTGAATGACTAGCCGCGTCATACCAGTGGCGTATTCCTCTGTCGACTGAGCGTGTGTCGTGAGTGTGACGTGCCGTAGTGTGCTGCCTACGCCACAACACAACGTCACGCCATCGGGTTATGCAGATTCGCGTGCGTGTGTGTAGGTATTAGGCGGTGCACTCGTCACCCCACTCAACGTTAAACTAGATGGCTACCGAGACACATAGGTGGCCAGGTTATCATGCTGGTATCTTGAGAAGGTGGGTGTTCAATGTCGAGTAGGCCAACTTCGGCCGTATTCAATGGATTGTAGGCTACATGGAAATGAAATAACGCCTAATAAAATCGATGCCCGATCGGGTTGTGAACTTAGGTCCCTTTGCGCCAGCTGGCAAAGCTGTGACATCGCGGTGTTTTTAAACTGATTCTCTAGCAAAGCCCGTCTGGGTCCGGGTTAGAATTGGCCCAGAGCATGGCTCTGCTATCGTATAATGCGATTCAAGAGAAAAAGTCCACTTCACAAACATCAGCTAGTAAGAAAGGAGGATTCCCCGAAAGCCGAAACTAGAGGCGAGCTCTGGCAATCGTCGTTGGGGGCACCTCCCCTTTCCCTTGACCTCCCCGACGATGACAATGACATAACGAACGATGACGACCGCGACGTGAGAACCCCCTTTCCTCCCCTACTCGTGGCTGGTTCTGACCAGCATGAGTCCCTCCTCCCTATATCCCTTACACTAGAGTGGCGCATTATGACCTAACGGTTCACGCGCCCTTAATTAATCCAAATAAACTAAATCTAGTAAACAACGCTCATTTCAGGCGGATACCGGCTCAGCAGATAAATGGTGTTTGAAAATCTGAGGTCGGACGCAGGAGAGACCCAAGATACCTAGGTCGCAGAGATAATTTCGAGGTGCCCGTGTAGGACAAGGACAATGTAATATGGAAAAGGAGAATTGCAATAAATAACACAATGAACAGAAAACGCCTAACAACTTTTGAATATTTTAACGAGTAGTAAAATTCAACCAAAATAGCACCCGATCAACTAACAACTCATTATGTTGGAAGATCCCTCCTCGTATGTACCCCCGCCCAGGGAAAGAGCATGGTGCTGCTAATCGTATAAAGGGCGAGGAAGAGATAAAGTCCATCTCGCAAACATCAGTACTCCCTGAAATTAGGGGTGAGCTCTGGCGGTCGTCGTCGGGGACCCTTCCCCTTGACCTCTCCGATGACGACGACCATGACAACACGAATGTTGACTAACACTATGACGACCACGACTTGAGAACCTCCACCCTGCTGGCTGGTTCTGATCATTAGACTTTCCTCCTCATATCCTCTTGCAAGGCTAGAGGGGCGCATTATGACCTAACTGTTGACGCGCCCTTAATAAAAAAAAAAAAAACAAAAACCCCACAACTCGTCATTCTGTTTCCATGGCAACTCTAGGGCGGGTGGTATCTGTTTCCGACAGTGTCGGCCCCTCAAGCAGGAACCTGCCTTGTCCCCGCTTCTCCAATGTGGACCCGCGCGTGTTCGCGCTGTCACTGCTGGGGTTACAGAGCACAATGGCCCGCACTGCACACGGCACCACTTACGACAATACCTCGGGGAGTTCACACGGTGCGATTATTCCGCAAGAATGTGAAAACTAAGTATTATAATATCTACTGCCACTAGTCTCCTCCTTTGTCGTGTTTACCGTTGGCAGAATCCCGCATGTTCAAGTCAAGATAACATGAGAATAAAATGCGAAATAAGTTTTAGCATCACATCACACAACAACACACAGAAGATTCTAATATTTATATTCGGTTCCGAAGTACGAAAAACGATATTCCAATAACAATAATGCCTGGGTTCTATGATAATCATTTTTAAAAGCATACCTTGTAGTTGGTTATTTATTTTTAGTCGCATTGAAGGTTGAAGGGTTGAATTTATAAAATACGTTTAAATAATGAAAAATGCACAACAGTAACGGTATAGTTCCTTGATTGATTGGATATTGCTTTGGCTTTCGAGACGATGAGTGGTGATAGATGATAATGAAGTATGAACAGAAGGGAGGAGGTTGAAACCGGTACCGGCACGTAGCCTACTCATTTCGAAAAGTACCAAGGGGACCAACGCTTAACGTCCCATGCGAAAGGAAGGTGTAAACTTCAGTCATATAGGTTCCTCCACTAACCCGACTGCCGAGCAGCGTCGGGAGAACGAAGCCGTTACACTAACTCTCGAACCCTCCATCTACTCTAACCACGTTATACGTGAGTTTCAGGGCAGAGATTTCGAAGCTTCCCTGAACATTCCATCAAAATCGGAATTGTCGCCTGTACTGCAAAGTGCAAAGTGGTACACTATGAAATACGAATTAATTAATTAATTAAATTAATTTTATGGGCAACATTTGTTTGATTGCACACAATAGTGGCAGGTCTAAGTTTAGAGATTTCAAAGGTTCCCTAAAAGTTCATTAATATCGGAGAAGGCAGAGAACAAACAAACGGTATTTTACTTTCGTTTTACCTATACATTGATAATTTAAACTAAAATTAGCTGCTGGGGGCAAGGGGGGCTAGGAAGTGCCCTCTTTCCTGGACGCTACGCCACTGGACTCCTAAAACAAGTGTCAAGCTGGCAATGAATGATTCATAAACACGAAGCCCACAAAGCTATTTCCAAACCAAACAAATAACCAAGTCAGTGGAATGTGGAGTATTGTAATCACGGCCTCGTCTCTGTCAGCCAGAGAAGACACATCTGGGTCTTGGATCAGCTCAGGAATCCCCCACAAAAACATCCATTTACATCAAGTGTATACAGGTCATTAAACTTAACCCCACAAATAATGGCAAAAACGAGTTCGTCCGCGTCACAATTTCAAACGTATAGTCTTCTACTTTGGCGAAATATTATTATTTGTGTTTATACCAAAGTGAATCAAGAACTTGCACATTTTGTCACTTAATTTGTTGTCGTAATTATTACGTTGATCACCAATTGAGTTGAAAACTAGCCTACTCTTTTCTACCAACTACACCGCACTTATTCTATTTTTAAGCATACCAAGCCAACCCGGCTGGCGCCGACACCATCGACGAGCGAACAATGACCAACTAGATATACCCACAACTACAATACAAACAAGTAACCAGTCCGTCCCAACCTAGGTCACAAGTCAGACTCGAGATGTACAAACTTCCCCCCCCCCCCCCCCCCCCCGGCAATTCTGACTGAAAGTTTCCCCCAAGGTTTTCATCGTCGTTATGTTGGCAGTGAGAACCACCCTTGCACATTCTCTTCACAACTACCCTACACCCAAACACACACTCACTACTTGGTTAGCTCCAGATGGTCACACCAGGACGTGTACCCTACAGCGAGCATCCCTCCTCAAACCAACCCATGCTAGAGACACCGGGTCTTGTCTGTCGGACGAACACGGAAGAAATTAGTTTGCATATTATATTGGTTTGAGTATGATTGCTGTAATGAGAGGGTGGCACACGACTGTGATTGCCAATCAGGAGGCGTGGCCAGGCCAGGGGGCGTGGCAGATTGCAGGAAGCTTCTTCCAGATAATAATACCGCGGTGATTACGTCGTGACCGACTGATAACAGGAAAATGTCGGTGGTGACTGGATGTCTGCGATGCGGAGTCCACAAAACCAGCAACATGACTACTCGATATGATAAGAACACAGCCACTTTCAGCCATGTGATAAGGTTATGTATGGTATGGTCTAATATAAAAAAAAAAAATAGGTTGGGTCGAGTCCGCGCCAACTGGGACAATGTTGTGAGAGTGCGCGGTGGCACAGTTCGAAGCGTATTGCTCTAAGTTAAGAGGAAGTGGGTTCGAATTCTGCATACGGCATGATTTTTTTGTAATCGTTCTTCAAAGTCATCTATCACTATCACCACTCATCTTCTTGAATAACCTTAGTGCATAAATAGAAATGTTAGTAAAAAAAATCCCAGGCCTGTTTAAAGTGGGAGTAATTGTTTGTTTGAAGTGGTCAGGCGAGGTGTTGGAGCATCTGTGGTAATCTAATTAAATTACTACAACCGATGCTTTTTCCGGGATTCTTGCCAACGGCCCGTCCTCTTACGCCCCCCCCCCCCCCCATCCACGACGGGAAAAACTTTAATACGGCGATTGTTATCATATAGAACAGCATGCCCGTGAGGCATGAACATAGCTTCGAGCATAGCGTTTCTTTCTACCCCTCTCCACAAAACAAAAACCAATTGACGCCCGGTATTCTTATTCACTGGCAAAGTGCCCCAATGAGACACAGAGTGACTGATGCACATCCAAAGCCACCTACAAGTACCCTATGTAGTATTGTGTAGTATGTAGAGTAGTATGGTGTAGTTCTGTGTGTAGCTGTAGCACGCAATGTCTGGGGTAAACTACGGTCACTGGAGTGAGTGTGTGGCAGTAGGCTACCGACTACTACGTCATGGACACTCCACTCACTCGGATGGTAACAAGTAATCAAGACACATTCCAAGAGGCTTATCTACCGGCGATCCGATTTGTCAACCAGGAGCGTCGGCCTGCTGTGCCGGGAGTTTTAGAGTTGGACTTTGTGTTGTACACTCGAAAAGTTAAGAGTGAGTGTGGTAGGGCCTACACATTTACATGATGAAAAGTGAAATTAAATAAGACTACACTTACAGATTAAAACTTAATTTAATAAATTTGTATAATACTCGCACTTTCTTTAGGTAGCCAGCCATAGCCAACTTAGGCCTTTTGATTTCGGAAACGTAATTCTATAAAAAATAAATTTTCAAGTTGAGACACCCATTATTTTATCCAAACTGCTAAGATTGCCGATTTTAATTCATTTATTGCAAAAAGACATAATGATTCTATCAATGAATATAAATACATACTAGGAAAACGCTTAAGTCCCGCCGCGTTGTTGGATGAGCGTATATGGTGCATTGAGCTGCCATGTGTTACGCGGATTTTCTGTTGTTCTGTGAAAAATTCATTACTTAGTCGAAGATTTTTTTTAATTTAATTAAATTAAATAAAAAATTAACTTAATTTTTTTAATTAAACTAAATAAAATAAAAAATTAACTTAATTTTTTAATTAATCGTAATTTTTAAAAAGAAAAAAATCGTAAAATTGCAATTTTCATAAGAAATAATTATTCGATTGCGCTCAAATTTAACACGAATATATTAATTCATAAAAATAAGGTTCTGAGAAAAAATCATTACAATCGGAGAAAGCATGTAGGTGTTATAAGTCGAAGAAATTTTTTAAAAATCGAAAAAAATCGTAAAATTGCGTTTTTTATGAGAAAAAATTTCCCGATTACGCTCAAAAACGTGGCAGTTCTAAGTTCAGAGATTTCGAAGGCCTCCATAAAATTTCATCGCAATCGGAGTATCGGTTTAGCCGGAATCGTGTTAACAAACACACAAAAATACAAAAAAAAAAAAAGAAAAAAAAACATTCCGGATTTTTTTCTCCAGTGTAGTGAAATGGAATCTTCGCTTCGCTCGCTACGCTCGCTACGCTCATCCAACTAGGCCTCTTTGCAAACGCTTTTTCCAGCCGCGTTGATGGATGAGATTTATGGTTGATTATTTCTGTCCAATTATTACTGTTTTGTGTTGTCATTGACTCATTGTTGTCATTATTAAGACAAGAGCAAGAGTCAACCATGTCTGCCTTCAACAATGCGAGGCAACCGACTGCAAGTCTGAAAGAGACCAAAAACCGACATGTACCAGCGGCGAAAAGATGCGGGCGGAGAGTTCATATTGACCAATCGTTGACCTAAAAGTAGGATTTTAATGAGAAATATTTCTTTGATTGTTCCAAAAATCATAACATATTATATAAGTGCAGTGATTTCGAACATTCCCATAAAGTTTCATCAAGATAGGGGTAGCTGTTTGCCCGGTCGCGGGCTAAATATCACACAAATATCACATTAAAAATTGAAAAAATCGTAAAAGTACGACAGTCATGAAAAATATTTCTTTCATTGTACCCAAAAACTTGACAGATCTAAGTTAAGAGATTTCCAAGGTCCCCTGAAATTTTCATCAATATCGCATATGCCGTATGCCCAATAGAGTGCGAACCATAAGACAAAAAAAACTATTTTTCTCATGGTAAGTGAAATTGAAGTCTTTGCTGCGCTGCGGAAAATATGTTTTTGTATTCTTCTAGAAGATTGGCCTGCAGATAGCCATTTGAAATGGCCAACAACTTCAAAAGTAATAATCACTTTTAGACATATTTTGCTGGATATATTTAAACGAAGGAGCGGAGCGACTGAGTGTCTCCATTCAACTCAAACGACGCTTATTCTGTGATTCTGTGTGTCTGTACGTCGAAAATCAGCCGAATCGCTGAACAGATTGCGCTGAAATTTTAAACAGACATCCGGGACGAGTTTATTGAGAACTGTAAACAAAATCAGCTAGATCCATTGCGATTTAAACCTACAAAAAATAAAAATGTGATTTTTTAAAAATATTGATAGTAATAGACGATTACGTAAAGTCTCTGCGCATGCCCGAACTCTGCAAGGAATTCTGGGTAGTGTGTTGCAAGCACAGCCAACTAAATCTTAAATTTTCAACAAAAGCCATCAATCATTGTTTACATTGAAGAAAACACAGCCTTCTGTTCAGAGGTTTTTATAAAGTTCTGAGCAACATGATTCCCAGCATGCAATGCGCGACACAGAGTGCGCTGATGGTTTACGAAATCGTCTATTGTTTAGATTTTTCATATGTACTCAACACATGGCTCACTCACTCGTTTAACAACGACTTTGGCGTTTCCCTAGTTTATTCTATACAGTATTTATTTATTGCTGATCAGTACAAAATTGTAGTTGGCCTATTTGACTCGTCTAAACTCGCCATAAATACAACAATCACCAATCAACTGCAATAAAAACCTAGAAACTCTATTGAACATATTTCACTAGAAATAGAACTAACAACTTGCTGTGTGTAAACTGGTTTTAGAGATTAGAATTATAATTTACCAAGAACATCCTGTTTGTACAGGCTGGCAGAATCAAATTCTTAGAATGTGTGCAGTGATAGCCTAATCAAACAGAGTACCTACTCCAACCTAGGGCATACCTCAATATTGTGACTCATGGCTACCCTACCCCTAATACGTATGTTCGTTGAGTGTAATAATTTTTGCAAATTCAATTTGCCCAAGTTTGGTTTGTCAAAGGGCAAAGTTAATTCAGTATTCATAGTGCAAAGATGTAGAAGGGTAGGCCTACATTGGCTTGGGCCTTCTTTTCAACCTCTGTGCTTGTATAAGGATTGGCTTGGCAGTCGAATTTAAGCAGTTACTTGTACCGTATGCTTGGGATTTTATAAGGATTACCCGGCCCGACATAGACGGGTGAATTGTGACCAATAAGCAATCAATATTTTAAACTGGAGCTCACTGATTGGCCAAGATTCACACACCAATCAGCAAGTTTGCTTGGAAGAACTTTAGGAGGCCAACTATAGGCCCCAAGTTAAAAGCTACAAGAGGTCTTCAGGGATGGGAAGACAGTATAAAAGTTTTTATGGGTGCGCAACATCAGTGAGTTTGAAGAGTGAGTCCCCGCTGGAAGGAACGGTAGTAATTATGATGGGGAAGTAAAAGTAGTAGATAGAGCTCTGAATAAATGGAAAAGTACCAGAATAGGAAAGTAGTTAATATGTTGTAGGCTTTCACGACCCGTAGAATTGTTCTGGTTGCTCACTGGGTTATTTCGTCGTGTCGATGTGGAGTTGCAGCTCAACGTTTCACCACCCATGTTGGTGGCTTCTTCAGGACTAATAGCCTAACTAATAGTCCTGAAGAAGCCACCAACATGGGTGGTGAAACGTTGAGCTGCAACTCCACATCGACACGACGAAATAACCCAGTGAGCAACCAGAACAGGAAAGTAGTTATTTTGATAGACTGTAAAGCAGCTACAGAGGAGATGGTGAACAAGTAAAAGCAGACTATGAAATTAAAAAAGTGTCAAGTTAAGATTCTAAAGTTAATGCAGACTGGAAACACAATAGTTCTGCAATGGGTGCCTGCCCACTGTGGAATCAATGGGAATGAAAAGGCAGACTTCCTGGCAAAGATGGAAAGTAAGAAGGAACAAACGATGACCTCCGCCCACCCCTCTCATGGCTACTAGACAAGCTTTTTCTGTTCTGTATGCCCCGTTTAAAATAGATTTTTAAATCCGCTACAACGTTTGAACAGCTAACCATAGGCATCCCTCGGTAAGTTACCGTAAAGTGTGAATGTTTAATTACTATCGTACTCTTAACAACGATGGTGGGGGGGGGGGGGGGGGGGGGGGGGGGGCAGCATTTGCATTTTAACACTCAGCAGAAATCACATCAGATGAAAAATGTTTTGCTTGTCTTAGCACAGTTATCTATATATAGGCCTACTAACTCTTCTATACTTAATTTCATCTGGTCCCTCCATTTATCTCTTGGTTGGCCACTCTTCATACTAGGGATGACGGAGGAATTGATTAATCGATTACGGATCAATTTCTGACTGAATCGGTTCCAAATTTAACATATCGATTCATCACTAGACAATTTAAAAGTTTGCGGGGCGTGATTTTGGCCGTGGCAGAGCGGTGAACCACATGTCTACTGTCCCTCCCTCTCCCCAAATCGCCAGATGCTGATCGCATACAACGGATGGCGGTAAGGTCGATAGATGGCAACGCAACACTCAAGCATAAAACTAATGTTTATCACTATATGCTTGACGGAGAAAGTTTAGAGTATTGTGAAAATTGTAAATACCTTGGAGCACTGTTAAATAATAAATTAAATTGGGGAGAGCACGTAAGCCAAGTTATATGTAAGGGAAATAAACAAACAAATTTTGTTATGTGAAACTTGAGAGGATGTAGTGAAAAGGTAAAGGAGAAAGCATACATTGAAATTGTTAGACCTTGTTTAGAGTATGCTGGGTTTGTGTGGGACCCACACTCAAAAATACATACTGAAGCTATAGAGCTGGTGCAAAGAAAAGCAATTAGAAAGGTACTAGGTAAATATGGAAGGAAAACATAGTCCAAGTGAAATGATGATAGATCTGGGATGGGAATCATTACATGAACGTAGAATAAATGCTAAACTGTGTGCTTTTTACAAAGTATTTACAGGTCAACCGGCTTGGGATGACCTAAATAAAAAGATTATTTTTGCACCATTTAGAGGTAGAAAAGATCATAGTATGAAGATATTTGTTCACAAATGTAACACGGATGTAGGTAAACACTCCTTTCTTGGTTCTGTGACCATGAGTTGGAATGGTTTGGATGAAAGAGTTGTAAATCCATTGCCTAGAAATGTCTCTGAATTCAAAGAGCGCATAAGAAAATACCAAGGTTGTTGTTGACTCTTGTCAGTGCCCTGCACTAGTGCAGAATATGTGGTTATTAATGTAAATGTTTGGTAACCGAGTTGATGAACTCAAAACTGAACTTAATAAATTCAATCTAATTTAATCTAGCAAATCGCACGGTCAATTGTGCAATATCCCCGACGTGTGGCGGACGGGAGACGGGGCCATTAGGCCCTACATAATCACAGGCTCCACGGAAATGGACGGTCAGAATAACGGCTCTTAGTGTTTAATAAAAGTTTATGAATATAAAATGGGAAAAGATTTTGGAGATAAGTGAGACGACCTTCGGAAGATCATCGTATCATAATTATGAGCTGTACAGCCCCAATCAATTGACGTTTTATTTTTTAACTTGGAAATTGATTGTTACGACACAATGATCGATTCCAATTTACTAAAATTTATTTGTTGATATTGTTTGATTGATCAATTCAATATTATTACTTCTAATTTGTGGACATGTTGTTGAAAATAGCAGCACAATTTTATGGCCAAAAAAGGGCATACAAAGTGCCAATCAATGAAAATCAGACTTAACTGTAGGCTACGGTAGGTAGGCTCTACAGTAGTGAAAGAAAATGCATTGGAAAAAGTTAGTGCCTAATATTCTTCACAAGTAAGCAGTAATTTAGTAAGTTACCTACGTACTTAGCAAAAATTATCCCATTTTGCTACAAATAAGCAAAAACTTGCATTTAAATTCTCTAAGCTCTAGCTCTACTTTTTGACTAGATCTAGCAAGATGGCATAGTAATCCTGTCAAATAAGATCGTATATTGACGTTTGGAGGAAAAAATTGCGATGTCGCTGAATTTTTGCAGAGACCTTCCTTATATAATACTAATCAACATACTAAAACTCCCCTACAATCGGACTGGAGCTTCGGCCGCCATATTGGAAAATGGCGGCCAAACGGTGTTTGTTATCGAATATCTCCAAATTGGTTTGAGATAGACAAAATATCTCAATTGCAAAAATATTCCCTATTTAATTCCCTACAAAACAAGTGTCTTCTATAGTTTTGGTAGGGGCAAAGGTTAAGTCATAAAATCTTGGTTTATATGTTGCTTATTGGAGTACCAACTTATTTCCAAATTTTCACGCCCAGCATCAAACAATGCCCGGTAAATCCGTAAGAAATCGATTTAAATACAAAAGGACTTTTGTACGGGGTTCATGAAAGCTTCCATTAGTATTTTAAAAAATCCGTTCTACGAAATCGGATTTTGCATTTACCCGGAATTTGAGTTTTTCCATTGTTGGCATTTTCTCAAAAATACCCTTTTTGACTGTCCATTATTAAGCACTAAATAGCATTGGAGGAAAAATTCTTCATACGCACATTGAAATGACTCAAATAATGATCCGATTACAACCAAAGTTTAAATCCAATATGGCTGCTAATTCCTAATATCCACAACATCAAAGTGAATTATGTAACAAAAAGAGTGTAAAAAGAGGACGAAAACAGTATTCATATTGTGAATATTAGGAATTAGCAGCCATATTGGATTTAAACTTTGGTTGTAATCGGATCATTATTAAAGTAATTTCAATGTGCGTATGAAGAATTTTTCCTCCAATGCTATTCAGTGCTTAATAATGGACAGTCAAAAAGGGTATTTTTGAGGAAATGCCAACAATGGGAAAAACCCAAAGTCCGGGTAAATGCAAAATCCGATTTCGCAGACCTGATTTTTTAAATACTAATGGAAGTTTTCATGAACACCGTACAAAAGTCCTTTTGTTTTTAAATCGATTTCTTACGGATTTACCGGCCATTGTTTGATGCTGGGTGTTAAAATTTGGAAATAAGCTGGTAGGTACTCCAATAAGCAACATATAAACCACGATTTTGTGACGTAACCTTTGCCCCTACCAAAACTATAAAATTCACCTGTTTTGTAGAGAATTAAATGAGGAATATTTTTGCCATTGAGACATTTTGTCTATCTCAAACCAATTTGGAGATATTCGATAACAAACACTTTTTGGTCGCCATTTTCCAATATGGCGGCCGAAGCTCCAGTCTGATTGTAGAGGAGTTTTAGTATGTTGATAAGTATCATTTAAGGAAGGTCTCTGCAAAAATTCAGCGACATCGCAATTTTTTCCTCCAAAAATTCTTATTTGACAGGATTAATAGGTAATATAACTCAGGGTAGCCACCAAGAAAAAATAAAAATCCTGTTTGAGCACACGTCAAAAATCCTTAAAAATCCTGAAAATGAAACATTTAATTCCTTAAAAATCATTTAATGCCTAAATGTACCAATTTTGATATGATATTGATACATCAAAATCTATTAGTAGGCCTACCTAATTGTTGTGATTTTTATTTTTTATGATAGGCCTAGGCCCTACCGGCAGTGGCGGCGCCAGACAAAAATCATTGGGGGGGCAGAGGACGGGCAAGGTAAGAAAGTGGGAGGGCAATCAGTGGCGGGTAGCTGGGGTCTGGGGCGAAGCCCCAGCCGCCGGAGGCTCTTTCGCCGAAAGCGGAAAAAATTTCACCATACTACAGTTATTTCGTCATGTTTTAACTGAAAAATGGCAACTGTGGGGATTACCGTTTTTTTTTATGAAGGATAAACACTTGGTAAAATAAACACAAATATGTACAGTTTGTTGTATTTAATTTGTGATTTGATGATTTAATTTTAGTAATGTTACAGTGCAAAACAAAACAAAACAAAAAACTCGTTCTGGAACAGTCGCTTCTTTTATAATTATAAGCATTACTGGAATTACGGTAGGAACAATTTATTATAAAATGCAATCGATATACATTAATTTAGAACAGTGTACTACGACTGGGGGGGGCAAGAGGGGGGGCAGGCCATATTTTGGGGGGGCAATTGCCCCCCCATGCACCCCCGTAGCGCCGCCACTGCCTACCGGTATATAAAAATGAAAAGAGTAGGCCTATTTTTAATGGTTTGAGGCCAAATAGAGTTGATAAAGTATCACCAAAAATGCATTTTACGATTTTTACGATCTCACAATCGTGTTTTATTACCTGGCACCTCCACCAAAATTACGAAATTTAGCATTTATTTTGTTGTGTAAATTTTTATATTTTGATATTGAACATATTCCCACTATCGATATATCGCATTGAAATATTGATTTTTTGACCAGCCCTAGTTGGAAACATCATAAAACGGAGAATTAATTTTTTTTTAAATTGTTTTAATCCTTAAATTGGAATAAAAATCTGTCGATCCGTTTTGCACCCTAAAAAAAAAAAAAAAAAAAACGCAACCCTGATAATATAACAAACCAAATGTAAGCATTTGACAGAAACCATAACCATAGATTCCTAGTTAGGTACTCCCAAAAGCTGTCAAATTTAAGCACAAAGACAAATTTCTATGCTGTCACCATTTTCTAGTACCGGTAGTTGAAAGTTAAAACTAGATTTATGGGACCCTAATTACGCCTGTTGGTCTATTCTACAAGCCAAAATGTTCAAAAGTTGTCCAACACTGGATAAAGGAGAAGACGGAACTACGTACCGTACCACTCTCAGTCCCATGTGCATTTTACAACTCACAACCAATAATAATCTGTCAACAGAGGTTGAGTGATTATAGGTGGAACCAGTTAAGGTGGCGGTCGCCGAGGGATCGCAGCACTGTCGCACAGCTGATGCCCTCGCAAGTGGCCAACGGTAAATAAACAAATATGCTAGCGTCCCGGGCGCTGCTCATGCTTATGAAGCAGAACAACCGCTTCTTGAAAATGCCTCTGAAAAGGCACACCCGGTTTACGAACTTTTTAATTGCTTGCCACGATACAATATGTAATAAAAGAATATTTTGAAGGCGAATGAGACAACTTTCATACGTCAAAAAATCTAGCGTAGCCATGAAAATCAGAGTGTGTTCGCAGCAGAAAAGCGGTAAATTTGAAATGGCCATTGCCAAAGAGCAAAAAAAATTTTTAGTAAACTCGTTTATAAAATCAATATTTCACTTACCTACTTTTAGTATCATTACTTAAATCTCGTTTAATTATTAAAATATTAGTTTATTGGTGGGAGATAGAGAGAGATGGTGGGAAGACAGGAAAAAGTGGAGAGAGTTGATGTCACGACAAGAGAAAGAAATACACGAAGATCATGTAGTTCAAGAAAATGATGTGTCGAGCTTGGCAGACCGATACTGATTCCGGGGATGCCCAAGAACAATGGTGGAAACACCCCTTTACCCAACTATATAGTTGTTGGAATAAAGAGTAGCGATATATGTATATATGTACCATACTATATCAAATAATATAACAATTGATTGACAAAATCTCTTATTACTTAGTTTAGTGATTGTGTGCAAATTGTTGATGTTGGCATAGCCTACATTCTATGGCTTGACCTTGATGGCCGCCAGCTTATATCTGGTTCCACCTATACATTGCTTGTTAGGAGACTCTCAGAGGTAACTGAAAGAAACAATTTGTTATAGACTTACCGAAATATTCTCCCTCCTCTTCCTGTTTTTCCATCTCTTCCTCTAGCTGACGAGTAAGCTCTTCGATTTTCCTCTCCGCTTCCGTTGGGCCCTAGAGACAAAAAGAAAAGGTCAGCTGATATATTTTGGTTTAAAACAAACAAATTTAAATGTTCATCACGTTACTTGGGTTGGAGTTGGCTAGAGATGAAAGTGTAACAGTTTTGAGTAGAGTTTAATTCATTCACTGCCAGATGCTTAGTAGGCCTACCTCTGATCATAGATTTTAAACTGCCCTTTTGGATAACCTTTTAACCTGTCATTGGTTTTGGGTTAGGTACCTTACCACATTATGATTGTGTTTAAGGCAGCTTTAGAACTAAAAGATCTGAACAGATTATTAGGGCCTAGGCCTAATTGAAACTTTGATATAATTCAAATTTGTTTTTAATTCAAACATAGTGAATTCTGAACATGAGCTTTGAGTAATTTTTTAATTCAAACTACTAGTTTCGAATAGGTAAGCCAAGAGGCCTAAACACTAACCAGGGACTACTGCATTAATGCTACATTGCAGAAGAAGTGTTGTGGTACCTATAACTTCAAGCCAGGCCAGGTCCCATTAGCTACAGTAGCCTACAGTACACACTTGATTCCAAAACTCCCAAAAAAAAAAGTTGTGAGTTGTGAGAATTTAATAATACCTACATCCCCGACTTTCAAAAGTGTAGCCTAGGTAAACTATGAGTGAGGTGAGAAACATGCACAAATACAAGTCATTATGGGTGCCAACATTTACTGCTTAAATTCTAGAAATTTCAAGGGCTCAAAAATAATTAAATTGCTTAAATTGCATAGGCCTATATCATCAGATTTTGTGATCTAACTTTTGCCACCAGGGTACAGGTACTAATACTTTTAATCTGACTACATACAAGTGACAACTATTTTGGCTACCTACAACATAAAAAGGGTGTGCACTTTGTTTCTTGGCCACTTTCTATAAGAGACCACTAGTCTTTGCACTAAAGTGTGCATTTAAAAAAATCAAAGCTGTTCAATATGCATTGCATCGAGAGTCGAGACACACAAATTTGTGATTTTGTTGGATCATTCAGTTAAAATATCTGCCATTAAATTATGTAAAGCCCAACTTTATTGTCTGTTGCAACACACAATTAAATTGTTTGTTGGATCAAACAGACATAGGTAACATGATAACCAAACCAAAGGAATAAACAGATCAGGGCTTGGCTAGCATCGCTATAATCGCGACCTCCAAACAAGACCCTTCTGTTTACAAACCCCATAAAAGTACGCCTTACTAACCATGGGTCTTGGTGGTGTCACATTGTACGGTAGTAATGTCTTTCCACTCCCGCTCATTGCTTTCACCATCTTGCTGTTGGCGTGCTGTTGATTCGGAGCTGGGCTGGGACTTGACATGCCTTGTCTATCATGTGTCGCAGAGCCCACAGTGACGGCACTGGCGATACCCGTGGAAGCTCCTCGTAAGTAGCTGGTGGCCAGTTGCACTGGTGCCATCTGGGAAGAGAAAATAATAGCATTAAGAATCAAAATTATGGATGTGACAATATCTTTGTTCAATTATAACTTTACTAAGGTAGATAACTGGATGGAAGGTAAGACTGCTGGTGGCCTTCTAAGGTGGTTGGTGAACGTAGATATCTATGCAAGGCTGTGCGGTAGGTCTAATGTTTTATTCAGACAATTTTTACAGAATTTTGTCTAGGCCTATATCAACTTCCCCTTACCTACCAAAGTCAGTCAATCTCTTTATGGGCTGCCCGCTGGTGGGTGTAGGCTACCATGTAAAGCATGATTTATGAGTAGGGCTAGTTTCAGGGCGTATTGATTTGTACGAGAATAGATGTGACCTAAAGAGCATACCGTCAACCTTATTGTTTTCTGGTATCAACGCAAATCGATGTATAAAGCACAGAAGCAGTAGGATATAAATGTAGTCTACTATAACGTAACTCTTTTCTGCTTCTTTACCAAATTTATTGAGATAGCACTAGGGCTAATGATTTGATTTCTGAATTGAATGAGTAGGGTTTCAAGGTTTCAAGTCTTAATAAATTATTCATAGGTTGGCCTAATTAATAACTCAATTTACCTGTGGAGACATGACGACATAGTCACTGGTGCCATTTGGTGATGAAACTGGAGTAGCATGGTAATAGTTAGCCACTGGTGGCCTATCGGCTGGCTTCGTTGTTGCGTTGAGGAACCTGGGTGGCAATGATTCCACGACTGCAGGTTGTCCCTGAGGAATACTATGGTTAGCGGTTGCAAAGTAAGGCCCATGGGGGTTGTGAGGTGCAGGGGTCGGGACGGTGGGGTAATACGGCCCATGTGGATTAGAACTACTGGTGTTGCCAGGGTAAGGGGGTGGGGGATGATTTATTGCCACGTGGAGACAAGGGCTGTGGTAGAACCGGGGATGTCAATGCAACGGCAATCTGTCGGTGCTCGCCGTAAGCCGCCACTTGGGGGCCAGGTTTTGCCGGCTCGTAATTCTGAGATTGTTTGAACTGGGCGTTGCTCTGAAGGTCTTGTATATTCTCATACACGGGCGGTGCTTCGTACGGAGGGTATTCTTTGTTGTGGACTGGAGTGTACTTGTTCTGTCCTGTAGGCACCTGCGGCTGGGCCTTGCGGTAACTTGCGTCAAACTGGAGACCTTCGGCTACCATGCTGGAACGAGGGCTGGAATGTTTGGAGTCTTGGGAGCCTAGACTGGAATGTGGGCTGTTAGTGTGCTGGTTTATGGGCAACTGGTGGTAGTACGGAGGGGTGGCTCGTGTACCAGCGTAATAGTCTATGTTCTCATACAACGGGGAGGAACTGTAGCCGGGAGGGCCGCCCGCCAAACTTGCCCGGGGACTGTTGGAATGTTGAGAATCTTTGCTTGATCCGCTAGCACTGTGCGTAGGGCTTGGGGCTCCAGGCTTGGTCACGTATTGGCCGTTGTGTGATCGGCTAGGGCTCTGAGCTTCGGCTGGTTTCCCGGTTGTAAGTGCGATCGATTCAACGTGCTTTGGAGTAGCGAACTTAGAAGATGCAATGATATTACCTCGTTCATAGATCTTGTAATCGGGGGGGTGGCCTTTGGACGGGCCACCGTCAACGGCAAAACTCTCGATTGCCCCGACTAAACGGTTTCTGTTGTCTTGTTGTTGTCTGTGCGGTGGTCCGTTCTTATCGTGCACTGTGCGAACTGGAGATGCAATGTTGCTAGCAGGAAGTGACCTTGAACCTCCTGTCATAATGACATATCCAGGGGGAGGATTATTTCCTATGCCAGACATTGCTGTGCTTGATAGAGAACGACCCTGGCTATCCACAGCCTTGGGCATTATTCGTCCGTAGCCCGACTCCGAAACAATCACGCGATGATTATTACGGTCACCTGTTGGGCCTGCGCTGGGGTCATCGTTGATGTGCAGGTAATTTAATTTATGTAAATAAGGATCCATGATGTATGGGTCATGAAAATCGGTGCAAGGGTGTGGTGGTGGATTATGGCCAGTGGAATTCTGAAACTCGTAAGAGATTTTAGGATCGAAAAAACCTAACTCTTTGAAGTTCCTTGAGGTGTCCTTCGAAATGTCTTGGTCAAAAGATGTTCCCATTGTTTGCCATCAACAAATGATGCAGATGAACCGTCACTCACCATCACACTTTTCTACCGGATACGCCAAGAAAACCGAGTAATCACCAACCGCACCTTCTAAAGAACTTCATTCATTTCTTCTGGGAAACACTTTACAGGCCAAAGATTACGAAATGGCAAGTGTTATTGTTGGAAAAAACACTAACGATAACCACCTGCAGCACCGCTACTCCGGGAAGCTGCAGACTAAGAAAATAGTTCGTTTCCAGGTCGGAGTGATACAAATGTAGCTGAAGAAGAAAATAGTCCATGGGAGCAAGTGGATTAACATACGCGAGGGAAGTTCAAAATCATAATTAATGACGAACAAGATAAAGTCCAAACAATATACATTTGTACGCGTACTCATGGTTTGTACTTGATAATTACTAGGAAAACGCTTAAGTCCCGCCGCGTTGTTGGATGAGCGTAATTGGTGCATTGAGCTGCCATGTGTTACGCGGATTTTCTGTTGTTCTGTGCAAAAATCATTACTTAGTCGAAGATTTTTTTTTAAATTAAATAAAATTAAATAAAAATTAATTTAATTTTTTTAATTCATCGTAATTTTAAAAAAAAAAAAATCGTAAAATTGCAATTTTCATAAGAAATAATTATTCGATTGCGCTCAAATTTAACACGAGTACATAAATTCATGAAATAAAGGTTCTGTGAAAAAATCATTACAATAGGATAAAGCTTTGTAGGTTTTTATAAGTCAAAGAATTGTTTTAAAAAAGAAAAAACCCGTAAAATTTCGATTTTCATGAGAATAAATTTTTCGATTACGCTCAAATTTCACACGAATATCTTAATTCATAAAATAAAGGTTCTGTGAAAAAATCATTACAATCGAATAAAGCATGTAGGTGTTAGAGGTCGAAGAAATTTTTAAAAAATCGAAAAAAATCGTAAAATTGCGTTTTTTATAAGAAAGAATTTTCCCGATTGCGCTCAAAAACGTGGCAGTTCTAAGTTCAGAGATTTCGAAGACCTCCATAAAATTTCATCGCAATCGGAGTATCGGTTTAGCCGGAATCGTGTTAACAGACACACAAAAATACAAAAAAAAAGAAAAAAAAAAAAAAAAACATTCCGGATTTTTTTCTCCAGTGTAGTGAAATGGAATCTTCGCTTCGCTCGCTACGCTCGCTACGCTCATCCAAAAAACGCGATTCTTCTTAACTTAACAGGAAATCGAAATCAATGTGGAGAGGGAGAGGCAAGCTCTGTTTTAGCCGACACGCGACCGTACCCAAATTTGAATCTTTTGGAGGTTAATTTCTATAAGGCGCATGTCTTTACCAAAAAACGAACACGTCCATAAAATTGTTTAGTTTTTTAAAACTTTTTCTAGTTTCAGTAACTTACCAGCAGAGGCCAACCTTCTATGAGCGATGAGCCGATGACGAACCAAGACAGAGGGTGGCTATGTCTGTTCTCCACTGCCTTTTTTTTTTTTTTTACATAAATACAAACAATGAGTAAAATGTCTTATTTTTGTGAGATAAAGTTTCTTTTAAGCAATTTATTAAAGCTTTAGTGAAAATTATAGTACAAATATTCAGTGTTGGGTAGGACCTTAAAAAAAACGCGTTCCTATTTTGGGAACTTGTTGTCCTCCTTTGTAGTTGTCCTCCTTTGTAAATCGTTGTCCTCCTTTGTAAATCAGTTTTTATAACTGAATAGGATAGACGTTAAATAAATAATAAATAAATAATTAAGGAACGCGTTCCATTTTTAGTTAGAGGAACTTTCAACACATAGGTTACAAGTTTTGGGGAACTTTTAATAATAAAAAACCATGCCTCTACATTTGAAAACGGATTTAGCTGATACAGATGTGAAAATCAGTTGATAAAAACCTATCATTTTTGAGGCGTTACCTCGATTGATGAACCTGTCATATTAGCTCGCAACGACGCGGCTTAAAAATCGCAACCAAAATCCCATGAGAGGTACCGTACCGTACGTGAAAATAGCGTTTTGTGAATAGATGCTACAAAACGCAATTTTTCAATTAAAACTATGGTTTTCCAGACCTATTTTATTTTACATCGTTCCTATAATTATTTGTTTCTACACATTTTTATTCAGATGATTTCAACCTTGGTGACAATTTTAAAAGACAAAATATGAAAAAAACTTCATACACAAGATTTTGAAAGTGACCAAAAAATAGATGCTACAAAACGCTATAAAATGACACTTGAAAATGCTTTACACACGTATCTCTAACCATAATTTATCTAGTAAAGAAACTTTTATTACATATTTCAGGAAATCAAAAAGTTCCTTTTCTGTGAAGGAACTGCAACTTTTAAAGGCTCCTTTTTTTGCGGGGACTTTGATCCAAAAAGATTTTTCTACAGTTAATTTCTAATGAACGAGAAAATCGTGGCCAGGGAAGTTTTTTAAAATGTGGTCAAAAACGTTATAACTTTTGACGAAATGTGTTGTGTTGGCGAATGTCCTTCATCAAAAATTTTTTTGAAAGGTGTCCTTTTATATCACGTGGATTAAAGAACCAATCACACGACGTGCAGCGATTGACTTGCGCAGGCGTCTTGCAGGCGCAGCCGCAGCTGTCAAACTCAAACAAACAAGTGTATTCAAAGATGGCGTCCAATACTAGAAAAGTTCCCGCTACTGAAGAAGATTCAACAGAAAAAGACGTCAGTTTCTCGTATCCTCGAATTAAAACGATCATGAAGAAACATCCTGAACTTGTTAACATAAGCCAGGAATCTCTTCATTTGATCACGAAGTGTGCAGTAAGTGAACACAATTACAAAAGGTCTGGCCGGCCCTAGGCTAAGCCCTGCCAGAGGTAGAAAAGCATTAAATGATGAGACCGAAGGTTTTGTGTAAATCTGACTCGAATTGGGCTAGTAGGCTCTTTAAATAAAGACGTAGTATATTAGTCTTCGCAATAGAGCTCTTGTTTTTTATAACGGATTTCAAATTCGTACGACAAGCGGACCGAATCAACCAATGGTCAGAGCACTCTACGTTTAGGACAGGTCCGCGCGTTTAGGCGCCAAACACCTTGACCTATGCACTCTAGGCCTAGGCCTACCTAGGTTAGGTAGGCTAGTTGAAAGCCTAGCCTAGGCTAGTGCCTTTGTGTTGTTGTGCTATCCCTGCAGATGACCAATTACTGAACGATGGCAGGTGCTGTCATGTTCCGTAATAAGCTAGGTTATAAGAATGAATATAGCCTACCTACGCATCGTAGGCCTAGGCCTAGGCCTAGCCTATTTCAAACACCAGACCCTTCATTTTGACAGTTTGCTAGGCGTCGAGGGTGACAAGAGTCGAGCTCTCTGTTAGAAGCTAGGCCTAGGCCTAGACTGTGTGAGTCCCTCGAGGAAGTCTTATGAATCCATGTCTCTTTTGTAATATGTTGAATGTGGAAATCAACTAGGGCCTAGGGCCGGTGCGCTTAGTCGCGGTCATAATGAATTACTGTAACAGTCCTGAATAGCTTGACCATCAATACAATTCGTATAATAGCGCATTTGTGAGCCACCATGCTCGCCCCCGTGCTTGTAACTATCTCTCATCAATCGTTCAAAACGTCCCCCCCCCCCCTTTGAGTGGTTGACATTGAGATAAAAGTCCAGTGGTAAGAGGGCACACGGACAATAAATGGCTCAAATAACACTCCACAACAGATGGTATTACAGCTGTGTTTTGATCTCGAGGGTGGAAGGGGAAATCACAGGTTAATTTCCGAGTGTCTTGGCGAAGCTGCCATTTAATTTTCGTTGCATTACTAGGCCTAAATGTGTTGTCACCCTACATGTATCAGCGTCAGTGATGATAGCCTATCCATTTCTATATCAAATCAAAACTTTTCTGTGATTACTAATTCAAGTGGAAGCCCTGCAGCAAGAAAATGATGTTGGCCTACAGTATCTCTTGATACCTATTTGAAAATAACGGATCACAATCAATAATGCTTCTAGGCCCACTCAAAGTAGCATACCTATAGTCAGCTTTTTGTGTTAGGTAGGCCTAAGCCTAATTTCTTTAATTTTCTTATTTCAAGTAGGCCTAGGCGTAATGTTCATTTTCTTCCTTTGGTCAGATACAAGATCCAAAATTAAGAATGTCAAACAGGTTAAACGACATTAGATGCATAGGCCTAGGCCTACATAAGATGAAAAGTAGGCTAAAACAAATATAGTATATAAATTACATTACAATAAGATGATCTATCAAATGGTTTGCACCAATTAGGCCTACAGCAGGGGTGGACAAATCCACCAAATAGTTAGGGTCCAGGAAAAATAAGTAGGTGCTAGTAGTATTGCGGTGTAGCCGGGGTCAGGGGCAAAGCCCCAGCCGCCAAAGGCAAATTCGAAAAAAAAATGAGTTTTGCCTAGGTAACGTTTGATTGTCTAACACACTATTTAAAGCGAATTTGTATCAATAAGTAATAACTTAACTTGTGAAAGTAGTTAGTTAATGTTGCATTGATAAATGAAAAACACCAAAATAATGCTGCAAGGTATTTTTTATTTTTTGATGATCTAGGGGCCAGCGGACACCGGTAATTGTCCACCCCTGGGCCCAGATACATGCTAATAGAAATTGCTATTTAGAATGAAAATGCAATCATATTTTCAACTGTTAACTAGTCTTACCCTTGCTGATTTTGTAAGGCCCATTTCCCCTCACTGTCATAAGAATTAATAATAAGAGGATAGGACTTGCATGTTAAATAGTTTTTCTTTTAGTCATAAGAAATTGTTACCGGTGGGTAAACCTAATACGAGCTTAAATAACAACAAAATTCTTACAACGGACCAATCGGACGTCAATAATCCTTACGACCGACCAATCAAAAGGAGTTAGGCCTGACTTCATTATGACTGGCCAATAAAACATTACAAAGCAATCAGGATGTATAGGATAGGATTTCTTATAAGCTAAAACAATGGTTTATTATGATGATGGGAACTGTGCCTAATAGTAAATAAAAAATAAATAAATAATGCTCTCATGCCAAGGCCTAACAAAAATATTTTCCTCAGGAACTATTCATTCAAAATGCGGCACAAGGAGCTCACGAAGAGAGTGGTTTGGCAAAAACCATAGATTATTGTCATTTTGCAGCTTACATACAGAAACAGGAGCCAATGGATTTCTTACATTGTAAGTACCGATACCGTACACCAAATTGTTAACAGAAATATGTAGAATACAAACTAAAGCTGCATTGTGTATTATTGGTAGGCTACCATGGTACGACACCTACTATTATTATTAATAATAATTCTTCATTAATTAATTACATTGGAGAAGGGTTGACAGGTTGGGAAAGCAAAGAGAACATAAATCCCTCCCAGAAGGACGAAACACGTCGTGGATTAAGGTAACAACTTTAAATTAGCTGCAGTTGTCATCAGCAGGTGAAAAGTTTTGTCGCCCCCAGCTCTTCGGGCTGGGATTTATGTTCTCTTTGCTTTCCCAACCTGTCAACCCTTCTCCAATCTAAGTAGCTGATAGGCATTTTTCAGACTAGAACCTTCATTAATTACATATTGAATATTTAGCCATAATATTATTTGAAACAAGTTTTAAAAGTAGAGTGCCTAACGTTTCCCTACCCCAAGGCTATGTTAAGCTACATCTTTAAAAAATCTATAAATTAAATATTTTCAGTAATTTCTAATTAGGCCTAGTCTACAGAAGAAGTGTTTGAAATTGTTAACTTTCTACCATATTACCTTACCGACCGACATTGATGATTGATTTTATATAGCGTAGCAGGTTCTAATCTCTGCCATTGTCAGTGCACAGTTAACACAGACTTCTTTAATGTTTTGTGCAGCAATGGTACCGCACAAGATTACCTTCCGCCAGTACAAAGACTTCATGAAGAAGGAACGTGGCGTGACAATCTCGTCGGAAGACTCGTCTTCTTCGTCGGAATCCTCTTCCTCATCGCATTCAAGTGACTCTGAAGACGACAAGGGCGAGAAATGAAATGCCAACAAATCGTCTGTTTAAATTTTCGAAAGAATGCCCTTCGATTAATTAGGTGACAGAAATATTCTTGGCATAAAAGTCTGCTAGTTTCTTGAGTTCCAGACAAAATGATTACACGACCGCTGAAGTTTGGAAGTAAATAGCGAAAGAAGAGTGACTGGGTTCCGGTTGAATAAGAGAAAGAGAAAAACAGACATTCAAAGCAAGTTATCAAACATCATCAGACTAGCTATGGGTGGGGCTCCTACATTATAAACTCAATTATGAAACATTGCATGTCATTAATGTAAGGAATGACTTGGGGCCTAAAATTCAGAACCAGTTCCCACAAGAACGGATTTGGTTCTTGAATATTATTTCTTGATCTTGCTTTCATTACCAGTTGTTGCTTATGTGCAAAGTTTTGAAACTCGCTGGCGGAACCCAATTGTACCACATGTCATCTTAAAAGCTGCTATATGCCGTTATCGAAAGATCAAACTTGCTAATGCAAGTAGTAGTACTCAATTTTTTCACTCAACAGAAGAAATATCAAACCAAACTAACAATGTCTCATATTTTAAGATGCACACAAATTATGTTTATTGTTTTATCTGGGTAATTTTCTTCAGTTGAAAATGGCGATAGTTACATCAACGCTTGCTTTTATTGAGTAATAATGATTTCATCAGAACTTGATGGTGATATTACTGAGCACTGCAAGTGGAAACGATAGGCACATGTTAGGCCTAGATGCGTATTTTTGCGGCCTTTTAGATTGTAGAAAACTGACATTAAAATTAAGGCTGGGTATCGACATCGATTAATCGATGTTTTATCGATGTCGGGAGTATATTTTGAGATCGATTTTTTTGTGTGGAAATCGATGTTTATTTGTTATTAACCTTTTCTAGAGTACGGCCGTAATATTACGTCCGCGCACTTTGCTAACAATTTTTTTTAATTTTGAAATTTTGAAATTTTCCCCCCAAAAAAAAAATTTCCATTTTTTTTTTTTTTTTTACTTGAATATCGAACTCTCCATCAATGAAGTCGTCTTCAGAACTTAAATGTACATTCCTAGTTTTATAGGCCAAGTTAAATAATCTGCAAAAAAATGTTGAAAAAAACTTACTCCTGAAAAGGTTAATTAATAATTATGTATAAAAATAAAATTATCAATTTTGCAAATTTTTTAATTCCTACGAAAACGTTGCAAAATTCATTTCAATGCAATAATTTCAAATTGAGGTAGGCCTACTCTTCAACAGTTGCATAAACACTTTGCTCGCGTAAGTTTAAATGGCCCGCCACTGAGCGCTAGAGCGGCCTTGTATTTGTTGCCTAGCAACGGAGGACCCTCCACTCCCCTCCCCCCGCCCGCCAACACGCTGCACCGATCAAGGCAAAGCACTCAACTCTCGTGCTCTCTCTCTCTCGCTTCACCGCTCCCTCTCTCTCAGTCCCTCGTGGGAGGGACATCGAGGGGCCCGTCGCAGGTGGCGGCCAATCCGCCGACACAGCGCACAATTCAAATGTGAGAAAAGCGAGTTTTATGTCGATAGTACCTATATCGTAATATGATTACAAAGTGACGGTATCGGCGGAATTTTTTGACACAATATTACCGCGATTTTATGCTCATTTCGGCACGATTATCGATATGAAAGTTTGTCATTAATTAATTAAAAAAACAAACGATAATTTCAATTTCGATTATTTGACTTCGATGTCGATGTTGCTATTTAACATTGATGCCCAGCCTTAATTAAAATACATTTTAGTGCATGTGCACTAAACAATGACACTGATAACATTAGTAGTTTTAGGGCGCTTTAACGGCAAAGATTATTCGCGCACTCAAAGTTTAATTTTGGCCCATAAGGATTCTTGGTAGCACACGTTTTTCTTTCCATAACCCTACACTGGCTATCCTGTCCCATCATGGGACAGGTAAATTACATAATTTTAACTGTTACAGTTTTTTTTTTTTTTTTTTTTTTAAGGATTGGATTAGATATTGCTTAGTGTCTCATATTAATGCACTTTGGCTATTCGAGACGAGTTTTTTTAAAAAGACAAAATATGTATTGAAGAACTAGGGGCCTAATGCTGTTCCGTAGGAGTGGTCCGGCCGGCTTACTTTTTAGCAGATTACACAGTCAACGAAAGCTACACCGTTAGCACTTCTAAAAGTGTAATCTACTTGAAAAATTTGATGTGGATCGTAAAATAACTTGGTACCTGAAGTCATTCCTATCATTAATGATGCTACTTAGGCCTACTTCAATGCAAGAGAATAATATGTTTAAAAGTTTATGCTTTGAATAACTGTACAAGATATTCTATGAATTTATGAACAAATTGTTCCTCAAGCTATGTATGCTCACATGAAAAGACAGTTGTACAGATCTGTACGGTTTTATTTGTATATTGAATCAGGTAAACTGGATTTTTGTTCAACCCTTGGAATTATTTTACTTTTGTAGACCTACCAGGTACCTACTTAACACATGAGTTAAAGGCAATGGTGGAAAAAGTAGGGTGTCACATGATCGTTTTGTAGTTCCCATTGCCAATTGATCAGTGACTTTTAAACTTTGATGCAGTTTACAATAGCCTAGGAATGGTAAAAGTTATTCTCCTGATAAGTTAATATGCGATCCGATGCCCAATAATTGGCAAGGGTTTATGAATTATTCATAAACCCTTGGTCAATCTCGGAAGTTCCCCTCCCATTCAAGACAACAGCAAATGTGTGAAATTTAATTTCCAAGTTTCTGTTTCCAGAGGTTACTGAAACCAATCAAAATTAAATTTATTTGGGCCTAAAAGATAACTTAAATAAATAAATAAATCCGTATTAAGAGTCTACCCACTCAGTAATCTTTAACTTTCTTGTTTGGTTTATTGGCAGCCATGTCCACCCTCTTATTATTAGGCTACATTACCTACCTACTCTACATTAGACAGATCAATCTTTAAGTGTAGGTAGTAAATTACACGTCTACACAACTCGCAATTATTTTAGCCTGCCTATGTGTACAGGATGTAGGCATATTTGAAATCTAATTTTTAATGTATTTGATATTTACTTATCTGTACGATATTTTGTATTATTATTACTGTCAATAAATTATTCAACATTTTAAATTGGAGTTGGTTTTAATTGTTTTTTTTATTGGTGTTTTAAAATTAATTTTATGTAATTAATAGGCCCAGCCTAGTTGTATGCTTAATAAGTAATGAATACATTTTTCTTAAAAATAAGCGACATTGAATTTTCACTCAATGTAGGCCTACTTGTAGGTCATTGAGTGTTAGGATAGGATCCAACATCTAGAAATTGTGATGGATGGGGACGAGGTTGATGAATTAAAGTAGGGCTAATGTGGAAATATGAATACAACCTAAAACCATGAGGCGTTTTGAGTTTTGACACAATGCCACTGACTACTGTAGTCAAACTGCACCATAAGTAAAACTAGACTACAGAATACTATAGGTATACCAAATATTATGTGCTGTTGGGTGGTGTGGTTGCGAGTTGTGGCTAGTGATTACATCGAAACCCGGAATACCAAAAGCCGGTTCTATAGCGACCCGGTTCCGACTTTTCAAACCGGTTCCATTTTTTCAAGTTCTACTACACAACAGTGAACTTTAAAGACACGTTTTCCCGTAAAAATTGTAATTCTACGCAAAGTTTCTTGTGCGGTCTATTTTCACGAAGCCCGTGATGATGTTGCGAGCTATCTATCGTTCCTCGCTCACTAATTATCAAGTACTCGAACGGCCTTGACGAGCGAGCAATCTTGCGAGGCTAGACTGTCTGCAGTCGCCGAAACCAGCTCACTCCCGGCCGGTACAGTCACTTCCAAAAATCATGCACGTAAGACTGATACCTACATTGGATGGGAATGGGCTCCAGCCCATTCCCATCTGTCCCATGCGCCGTAAAGCAGATGTTGAGGTTAGTTGGCAGCCTGGATTAAGTGATCACTGATGTGCCAACTCTCCCCTTCTGAGTTCACCTGGGCCGTCCGCGGTGACACATACAATTAGGGCATTAAAATAAAATAAATAAATCCATATTTAGAATCAACTCTTTCAGTCATACTACTGATTTTCAGTGGGAGACATTAAATTTAAAGCCGACCAAGCCAACCCTGGTGGTGCCGACACTGTCGACGAGCAAACAATGACCAACAGCATATTTAAGTAGGAAATACCGATCAATGAAGTTGGACACGATTCCGCCTGCCGACAGCACTTGGTTCAATGTGTATGTCACTACGAGGACCCGGGTAAGGCATGGGTTTTTAGTAATGTCCTTCAACCTCATCTAACACCACTCATCGCCTTGAATAGGCATGATGCAATAATGGAGACCTTAAGCAATAAAAATTCAAGTTCACTTGGATTGCAGCTGGCAGGAAGCGATCTGAACACTGGTCGTGTAGCACTTGTTAAATGCCAAGTTATGGGATACTGCGGGACGCGCCACTGGTTTATCCTTGGGTAAGGTTTATGTGTCTTGATTGTGTTCGCTAATCTGCGGCACCCGAGTGAGTTCCTGGTAAGTTTAGTTATGTGGTTAGTAGAGTTGGCCAAAGTATAAACATTAAGTAAATCAAACTAAATTAAGCAGCCCTAGTTGGCACCTGTGAACAGTGGCGGCGCCAGACAAAAATCAATGGGGGGCAGAGGAGGGGCAAGGTAGTAAAGCGAGGGGGTAAGTACTGGCGGGGTCCGGAGGCCCTTTTGCGGAAGATGATTTTTTTTTACCATATTTTAGTTATTTCTTCATGTTTTAACTGAACAATGGCAACTTAAGGAATAACCGTTTGGTTTATGAAGTACCTACCTATATACACTAGGTTGATTTTGGGCGTAAAATTTCAAATTGATTGTCCAACTAAACCATCATGTATATGAAAGTATACTAGGGAAACGCCAAAGTCGTTGTTAAACGAGTGAGTGAGCACCATGTGTATAGTACCCGGTATCATTCCCCATACTGGGCTAGATCCAGCCTTGGGTATATGGGAGGAAATGGGATGTTCCCGGGTACTCAACACTTGGCTCACTCACTCATTTAACAACGACTTTGGCGTTTCCCTAGTTATTTAAATTTTACATTCAAAATGCGAATCGTGTTCGAAACGTACTAGCGTGAAACATTAACAAATTTCCAAGATAAAACAAAATCACCTGATTTTTATTTCCCATTTAACACCCCTCAAAAATAATATGTGGGTGTAAAAATATAAAAAAGTTCATACTAACGGGTATCGAACCCCAACCCTCCGTGCGGTAGGCTAAATGCTTACCAGTAGGCCATGCCATGCCACGCAGATTTCGTCCCGCTAGCTGCTACTAAACAAATGCTATCGATATTTTTAAAAATCACATTTTTATTTATTGTAGGCTTAAATCGCAATGGATCTAGCTGATTTTGTTAACAGTTCTCAATAAACTCGTACCGGATGTCTGTTTAAAATTTCAGCGCAATCTGTTCAGCGGTTCGGCTGATTTTCGACGTACAGACAGACAGACAGAATCACAGAATGAGGGCCGTTTGAGTTGAATGGAGACACTCGGTCGCTCCGCTCCCTCGTTTAATAAGTCTTTAAGGTCTTGACCGATTTAGCTGAAAATTTGTAAAATAGGAGAGAATGTTGTACTTATTGACCCTGCAAAATTTCATAACGATCGGAACATTTTAATTTTTAATTTTTTTTTAATTTTTAAATTTTTTATAACCAACGATCGGATTTTGTTCAAAAACTATACAGCAACCCGCATATAGGTGGTATGTGCATGTGTGCCAAATTTCAGGTCGATCAGAGAAACGGTGCGACCTGCACCGAAGCAGTAACAGAAAAAAAAAACTGACATTCGAGCCATAAGACTCAAGTGGAGACGCTCGCTACGCTCGCTCTATTAGGCATAAGGAAACAAATGAAATTTTAAAAACACTTATCAAAACAACCACACAGCAAAATAGGTGATGTACATTTGTTGGGTGACCTCCAAGATTCAGCTTATTAAAATAAACAAAAATTATACATAAAAAATTATAAACTAATAATTGCACTTGTTATGTAAATGGTTTTGCAAAATAATTGCTTGACTGTTAAAATCTAAAATTACCCATTACAAAATATAATAAAAAAATTTCTTGGGAAGCCTGCCCAGGGTGCAATTCATGCCCCTCTTCAGGTGTCTATATATTGGTATATTGGAATTAGGACATTTGTTAAGGGATGTCCGAGGGCTGTTTGAGGACTCAATCCCTTGCACTCGCATTACCGACTGAGAAAAACCTCGGAAAAACTTAAATCATGATTGCCGGTCTCGACGGGATTTGAACCCGGGACTGTCGGTTGAGAACATTTGAGACTAAGTTTTCAATGTCCCAAGTTTTTGGTCTTTCTCTATTACTAGGAAAACGCCCAAAGTCGTTGTTAAACGAGTGAGTGAGCCATGTGTATAGTATCCGGTATCATTCCCTATACTGGGCTAGATCGAGCCTTAGGTATATGGGAGAAAAGGCGATGCTCCCGGGTACTCAACACATGGCTCACTCACTCGTTTAACAACGACTTTGGCGTTTCCCTAGTTATTTAAAATGCGAATCGTGTTAAAACGTATTAGCGTGAAATATTACCAAATTTCCAAGATAAAACAAAATCACCTAAGTTTTATTTCCCATTTAACACCCCTCAAAAATAATATGTGGGTGTAAAAATATAAAAAAGTTCGAGCTAACGGGTATCGAACCCCAACCCTCCGTGCGGTAGTCTAAATGCTTACCAATAGGCCATGCAAGCCACGTAGTTATCGTCCCGCTAGCTGCTACTAAACAAATGCTATAGATATTTTAAAAATCACATTTTTATTTATTGTAGGATTAAATCGCAATGAATCTAGCTGATTTTGTTAGCAGTTCTCAGTAAACTCGTACCGGATGTCTGTTTAAAATTTCAGCCCAATCTGTTCAGCGGTTTGGCTGATTTTCGACGTACAGACAGACAGACAGAATCACAGAATGAGAGCCGTTCGAGTTGAATGGAGACACTCGGTCGCTCCGCTCCCTCGTTTAATTATGCTCAATAATAGAGGTAGTTTTTAAAATACCAGTTAAATAAATTAATAACTCAAAAGCTAAAACCAAACTATGTTTTACAGCAATTATCTGCGATCCTGGTGATTATTATCATGGTAATACTTGAACAGTTGAATACAAACTATCGCTCTTAACATTTGCGCCTACTAGCACAGCCTATAGGCCTACATATATATGAACGTTATCCCAAGTTATACCAAAAATAAATTTGTGTTTTGATATTTAATTTTAGTAATATTCCGCGTGTGGCAGGCATTTGAGACTGGGTAACGGGAGGGGGGGGGGGGGGGGGGGGCGCTATTGACTGTGAAATATCAAACAAATGTCCACTAGAATTTGTAGCGTTGCACATACGATTCATTACAAAATCAGGAACTGGAACAAGTCAGCCTGATCCACTAGGCATAGCATTAAATAAACATTTGCAGCACAAATTTACAATACAAAATTATTTAATAAATTTGCAATTACACCCATGCAGGTCCATAAAGCACAATATGCAGTAGTAATTAAGTTTTGGGTTTGGCTCACACACAATCGGACAAAGTTAGCCATATTTGAACACGCATCGTTTCCAAAAAATAGCATTTTAGTACATATTAGGAAGTTCACCTGAATCACAATTTAGTTACAGACAGTACATTGTTGGCACTGTCTTGTCGCAATATGTATAGGTATTCACCACGTAGATCGTTCTGCTCTACTAGTATGACGTGAGTATGTTTATTCGTTAAATACCTAGCTATAATTAAATGCCACTGTATTATGCTATAGTATTTGCTTTTGAGTTGTGGAAGGATGAATGGTGGTCCTACCATACATCTCATTCATTTATTTTTTTAAATGGGGAGAAAAATTACACAATGAGTAAACGCTAAAAATATTTGTTTCTGATACTGTAAATCCTAGCCATTATATTGCCACAGTATATCTTTAGCATCAAAGTTGGAAGTATTTATTTAATGTCACATTCTCACCAATACAAACATCACAAAATAGTGTGATGTATTACTAACAAGATAATAAAATTTGACGATACACCAACATTCACAAGGATAGTTCTGGAGCATATTACGTTGCTACAAATAAACATTAATGTAAGAAACTGTACCCTACAGCTTGTCTCGACTGGACAATGGCAGAAAAACTCCTGATTAATGTAGATTCCATGTTGGCATATTCTGTTAAAAACAAACCTTAATCTATGCAACACCAGTAGTCCGTTAAGATTTCTCAGGATTTGTATTGTGTAGCATTTAGGCCATAGATCTGTTCAAGTGTTAGTACTCATCAAGGGTGCACTGGCCAGTTCACAACTCTACCTAGAGCTTTATGCACCTTTTGGTTCCTTCTTATCGTTGCTTCATTGTGTGAGCTCCACCCACATAACATTTGTTTGCCTGTAATTCAAGGCACCATTAATTAAACGTTTACCATAGTACGTAAGCAGTACCACTACTACATTACTTCAAGAAATTTTTTACAAATACATGAAGTAATTTATTTAAAAACATTAATTTCTTATCTATTAGGAATGTCAAGCACTCTTTAAGGGGTCCACAACGTACGAGACGCCCCAGACGTCGTGACTAGATGGACTTACAATTTGCAAAAGTTAAAAAGCTACACGAGTATTTTTTTGGTAATAATAGAAATATATTCTTAAAGCTATACCGGTTTAAGCCTTGTTTACCTGCTAGATACATTATTTTATAACAATTATTTCAAATGTTAACTTGTAAAATTGTCATACAAAGTTGTTGTACAAAGGTATAGTACTCGTAGTAATAATGAATTTTTAGTTAACAGATTTAAGGAAGAGAAACCATTAAACGTAACCTTCAAACATAAAGTATAGATACGTAACATAAAATAACCATGTAATATTTATATTGATGATTATATAGTATAGTACAGCATTCGGTGAATCAGTATCGGAATATTGCATCACACCACATTCTGTCACGATAGTCTAGCTCTGAAATTGAAGTAAAAGTTTTGCTAAATTTGTCAAAAAGCTAATGTTGGTTTCAATGAGCAAATGACCTTGACATACTTATGACTTTGTGCTTTCGACTTCAACATAATGTTATTTAAAAAAACTAAAGAAACACCTGACAACAAACGTACAATTTATAAAACACAAATCAGCAGACCTTTTTAAAAAGCTAAAAATGTCAATCCTGTTAAACTCAACTAAAAGAAGTATCTACGCATACTACTGTACTATTTGGTTCAAACTGATCAAATCTTACAATTAGACATTACACAATTACAATTAGACCTATTCAAATTAGTAATCTCGGCAACTCCGCGTTTACAAACCCATTTAATGATATCAACCTTTAAAGCTATTCAAGTGGCCTAGTACGTAGTTAAAATGAGTTTGAGCGGAGAAGAAAAAACTATGATGTTTCTTGTTTTGTTTGACAAAACTTAATACGTACCAAAGTTCCATTCATGATATATGCTACAGGTTAGTTGCAAAGAGCTCAAACTCTGATTTCTACCATGGCCACACCACAAGTGAACCAAACTGCTTCATTTTAGAGGCAATAATTTGAACACCAGCATTTTACACCATCTACAAACATGGGTAACTACTAACTAACATGTTGATATAAATCTAGCCTTGTAGCTGGTATGTACACCATGTAAGCAATTCAAAATCTATCGCACTCGATCTAAAGCCCAACCATATTTACCTAGTACGCTGGCACTGAACACATCAATACATACTTGGGACTTGAGAGCCTTGAATGCAGTGCAACTATGTAATAGTTTTTATTGTTGCTTATAAAATCATTATTTAGACTTTTTAAAAAGGCCTTCCTCTTCCACACATTTCATCACCATTATTATTAATAATCAAAATATTGTACATAGTGAACAACTTTACATAGAACCAAATAGTATACATAGATAAAAAAAAGACCAATTACAAAATTAGTTTAGCTACCATACTGTTCATACTTATTATAGAGTAGGCCTTTACAATTAATGTATAGTGTATACAATATTGAAAAGTAATAATATATGATAAATTGAATCCACAAAATAAATTATTAAAGTTATCAAACAATTATTTTTTTAAGGACAGCAGTATACAAGAGATGGTTTTGACATAAGTACTTTAAATCCAAATTCATGTTTTCTCTCTTAAGGGTGAGTGCTATGATCCACTAATAGCTATTTCTGGGTTGTTTGCAATATCATACGGACTTGGGAGTTGTAAGTAGTACTATCTAGATTGAAACGGAGGTTTTGTAGGTTCTGTTAGGGGTTGCGTTTCGATCTTTCTTAACCATCGCCACCACCGGCACCGAGATGAACAATGAAACATAAATATGTGATCCCCTAACTTCGGCATTCTTAGAAAATACAAGTTTAGTTTTAATTATGGTCAGCACTTCATTATATTCTTATTTTTACCAATCTATGATAAATAAGCTCGCTTCAACATGCGTTCATATCCGCTCGAACGAGCTCGATTAGTTTACGAGAATTACAACGCTGTTGAATATGTTTCTAGCCAATCGTGGATTCAGTCAGGTTCACTTCTGGGGTTGCAAGAAGGTTAATATGCAACTGCATGGTTCACCAAGCACTGGCTTGGCCGTGAATGCACGATCGGGTAGGCGAGGGGTGAAAGTGAAGACCCGCCCGTTTGGACCACAGTTCTGTGGGTCTTTCCACACTAATGAGACTCAACTCCGTGGACCAGCCGCAAGGCAGAGAGAAGAGCAACCGTATAGCTCACGTAAGTAGTCTTTCCTTTGTCTTCATCTTAACAAAGATGTTCAAAATCTGCAAGAGAAATAAAAGGTATTAAGTAGGGTACATTATTCACACAATGTTACCAATGTTATTATATTTAGTTTCAATCAAGTAACAAAAGAAAGTAATTTTTTTTCTCATCCTAACCCAAACTAGTATTAAGCCGAGTTAATGTAGATAGAGTACCAATAGCTAACCTGAAGTGGAGTAAGTATGCCGCGATAAATAACAATAATACAAATACAAACACAAAAAATTAAATATTAACAAAATGTTTCGGTCCACGAGATCTTCCTCAGTGAGCAGAGAGAGAGACTGAGCTCCAACTTATCCAGCCTCTTGGCATGCTTTACACTTGCAAACCAGTATTTAGTTCCAGATTAAATATATTGGAATAACTACTACTCAGATGACCGGCATATATAATTAATTAATTTTGCTTCACTTATAGTCGAGACCAATGATTAAAATAGATCAATAGGAAGTGCGGGTAACCTGATATTCGGGCCAGACTTGGACTTGGACCCGGCTCTAGTTAGTAACTGGCCTCCCACAATCAGGGTCGGACTTTCCTCCTTCAACTCGTTTCAAGCATATATCTACAAGAACTGGACGTACGTTGTATAGAATAACTACACCCAGCTGTGCTGTGAATTGAAAGTTTCTACTCTTTCATGGAGAAGAAATATTACTGACATTTTTACTCTTACATAAAATACTGTCAATAACGTTAGTAAGAGAACTTTTATCAAACGTCAATTTTAATATGCCACAGCAGAGGTCAAGACTCATTAAATTATTTTGTACTTGTAAAAGCAGGCCTAATATTTTAAAGTAGGGATGCAGTGCGATAATCGATATTATTGAATGGATATAATTTCGATAATCAATAACAAAAATTCATTATTGATTATCGAAATATCAAATAATTCGTCAATAGTTGCACGAACCAAACCTTAAGATGGAGATTATTTTACGTTATGTCATGCACTGGCTGGGCTGATGGTGTCACACCCGAGATTTATGTTTGGAAATGATCATCAGTCGATAACGGAAGCCAAAACACATGACATCCAGGCAGTTTACGGGACGCGATTGTATTGTTTTGACTTACACTTGCCACACTTGAGGTTCCACTTATAGGTCGGAACATGCTTTGTTGGCGATATCGATTCGATAATGACATACCATTTTGATAATCGATAATGAAAAAAGTATCGACGTGCATCCCTATTTTTAAAGTTATCCGTTTAATCGAATAAAAATATTTTTAATGACATATCACCCTCAATTAGTTTGGATTTATGTGCGGACTTTGGATGAAGTGTAAATAAGGGTTTAAAAACCTCATGTAATGTACAAACAAGACTGCCAACACCACTTCAAGTTTAAAAATTGCCCTTTGTTACTGTACATTTGTTGATGTACGTTTTTCCCCTGCTTGCTCAGCCCTAGCTTATATAATATTCAACTTCATGTAACCCAAGTACCTGATATTATTTTATACACTGTTACTGATATATTGTTTTCCAGACACATTATTGTCATGTAACATCTTCCTGCCAAGTTCTTCTCAGGCGGGGCAATCCATAGATTCAACCTTCTTTTAAAAGTCCGGTCTGTAACCTATTTGATAGTATCAGCTCCAGCAAACTCGAAATAAACCCCACAATAAATATATTTCTGGGGAGAACCAACACCAATAATGAAAGCCGGCCCAAGTCTGAGCTCTTGAGTCACTTTACTATTGCAGCTCGTGCAGAGCTAACGCAAACCACGTCTCAATGCAGGAGTGCCAACCTAAGAACGATACGTACTCGTGTCTACTCCGCTGCGATCATTGGCTGCCCTGCTTCGTCCTCGTCTCCCTCCTCTTCTCGCGGCCGGGTCCATTTAATTAACGTTTCTGGCGACCGATACAGGAATACCAACTTGGCAAACAGGTCTTCCTCCAGGTCTAGCTCGCCGCTCTCCCGAACCAGGTAGATATCAAGACACAGCTGTTACGGACAATCAATAATTAGCACAACATACGATGGAAGTGCACTTACAATGACATGCCCCGAATCAATTGCAATTTATATTGAACTTCATTATTGAGTTGAATTGAAACAGGTGGACTTGAAACTGTAGTTTTGTATTTCATTCTAGTCTGGCCCAGTGATTCCTAATATCTGCATTCATTTCTAAATTAATAATTTATTGTTAATTAATCAAATAGTTATTTTGATCATTATTTACATTCTACATTTAACTATACCTAGCTAGTAGAAGAGTTCTATTTTATTCTAAACAATTTTAAATTCTACATGTTCTACTTTATATTATAGATAGATTGGTAGGCCTGCTAACAGTATTTTCAAGAGATGCAGTGTTGATAAGTATTTTGGGGCTGCCATAGAAATCTTATTCAACATCTTAGCAAGTTAAATGTTAAAACCACCAGTTACTGATCAGTGTTTTAAGTTTTAACTCATGAGCAAAAAATGCTTAAAATTAGTCAGTTAGTCTATTCTACATTGCCACTAGTAGCCAAGTACCGTATAGTTACAGGAGGTTAGTAAGTGCATGTACAGATATTTACATAAGAACGGTACAAACAGAGAAATTAGTTATCATCTTTTTGGATTACAGGTTATGTACATGACAATTTATACATTGCACTAAAATGTACATTGTATGTATTTTAAATTGTTGCATTAGGAAAACTAAACTAAACAATATTTATTTACAATAAACACAAATAAAACATGTACTAATATACACACAGTAAAATTGAAATTTGAACAACTGCAATGTTTAACAACACTTATTTACCCATATGGACTATCTTTGGTTACCCTTATTTTAGATGTTCATATACTGGTCTATACGCGGTAAAATGACCCGTGTTACATCTTTTTAATATGATAATTGATAATCAATTAATCATGTTCTCCTATATACCAGACAATATTAATTTCACGAGTATGGAGGGCCTATGCATTCATAATAAAATAATGTAAAAAATGGAATTGGAGTTTATTTAATAGATATTATTGCCATAAATGTCACATTCTGTATTCATAGAAGTTTTACAAAAACTGGTCTAACGTATTTTATTTTTTTACACTACTAAACTATATAAAACATAGTAGTCTGGTTAGGCCTAGAAAGACTAAAATGCAATAAGACTACTTGTACTTATACTAAGTTGTCCATGTTTGATCCAAGATAGGTTTATCAAAGATACAACAGTCCTATCACAATGTTTTGTATTGTCTTGTCAATAATAAACCTCCCCCTTCCCCACGGTCAAATCTTCATTTCCAAGTACTGTACCGCAGTTAGCTAGTGTGTAGGCTACATGATTTACCATATTAAAACACCCACACACTGGATACTTTCTGTGAACTTACAATTTCAAACTATTCTACGTACGAGAGAGCGTAAAGTGCGTGAGGTTCAACGGGACCACGGATTATTTTGTTGTTGTACTTCAAACCCAGTTGCCACATTTATGCAATTCTTGCTCTATTCAAATGAGAAAAGACCTCAAAAATGTGTCACACTTTTTACAAACTGTATCTGTTTTTTCTTAGTTACAAAAATTAACATAGTCCCTTTAATTGGAAGTTTAAATGTGTTAATTGTTAACAAATTAACAATTAAAAAAATTAACATAGTCCCTTTATTTGGAAATTTAAATGTGTAAACAAATGAACAATTGAAAAAATGTAGATCATGCCTGGTAAATCTTTATCAATCATATCCATAAAATGTAAATTGGAGAATTTTCGACAAAGGAGCACAATTATTGAAGTAAGGAGGTACATTTTGCCATTATTTTAGGCACTTATTATGCAGAAAAAATATTTTTAACAAAATGATAAACTTACTGAATGTTCATCAGATCAAATTAAATTACATAATTTTACGACAGTGTCGAGCCCCCGCCCCGTTGGCTCTTTCGGCTTTAGAGAGCCGATCGTATCTGTTAGCAATGCCAATGCTTCATTGCAGCTTAAACTCTTACCTAAAAATAATTAAACTGACTTCCATGATTCTAGACACGATGGGCCAAAGCTGCATGGACAATCTCTTGTTTGATAAATGGCTTGAAGAAAAGATTTGAAAGACAAAACCAGTTAGCCGTAGAATTTGTGTAGAATAAAAAAAAATGTTTAATTTTTAAAATTTTAATTGGTATATAATATTTTTTTAGAAAGTGTAACACTTGTCACTACTATTCACCAAAGTACACAAATGAAGTACCAATGTGCGTGTGTTTTACTTTCCTCACAAATAAAATTACTTCAAATCATTTAAATAATTTGTTGGCCGAAGAACAAACCTTGTTTGGTACATATTTACATAATTTACACAATCTCATTCATCCTCAGACAGCTTACCTTGATGGTTTGTTGACTGATCTCATAGGCGCGCCAGATTCACGACGACTGAACTGTTTCTAAAAACTTCTAATGTGATTTGGTGAAAATCAAATCTACTAATCTACACTCTACAGATCTAAAAGCCATGTTTGCATCCAATGAACATGAATGAATCTAGCTCCCTACCAGTTACTAAGTACCTACCTGGTAGGGATACGTGTACTTTCTCTCATTGCAATACGTACGTCTTATGTTTGTTGAAGCGTGGAACTAAAGAGGAGCATGCCAGACATAATTCTAACAGCCTACAGGTATACGAGTCTAAGTGACTTACAGCACGGATTGACAAACTTACAAGAAAAACTATTTAATGAGAGTTCTTACTTCTTACTTTATTTACACTAATTTATGGCAAAAGAAGAGCTGTTTAAAATTTATTACACAATTTACAATTTTTCTAATTGTGCCAAATAGAGATATAGTTTAAGATTGCTTAAATGTGCAAATAGAAAATATATACTACATGAATTGTGTTAGAGATCTACTGTGCTAGTGTATTGTGTAGTCAAGAGATCAGATGAGATAAAAGTGGATGAGTGTAAGAAGGAAGTTGATCAAAAGCACCTAAAGCTCTAGTATTAACGGCTATTAAGTCACCTTTATTCCGAGAATATGAATGTATGCCTTTTCTTGAAAACACCAATAGTAGGTATGTATTTTTGTGTTAATGCATTGGTTCACTTTAGGTATGCGATTTATAGAGTTGCTGCCAATCTGCCAATATCGATTTTAGACTGTTAGTTGTTGTGTGTTTACTTGTCTTCTTTAAAAAAAAAAAAAAAAAAAAAATCATTCATTGCTAGGTTTGTAGCAGTAATAGTTTGCAGTTATGAAGAGCCATGGTAAAGTTATGACTAGTGAGTTTGCATATTTTTTATTATCGAGTTGAAGCTCTCCTGCATGCATCACTTTTCTGTCCGTCCGTGCATGTTACCGGATCGTCTACAATAGCAAAGGACACGATTCTATTTTTGGTCGATTGTTGCGTTACAACAATGTAATTTCAGACAAACATCAGATTACTTCGGACAAACAAAAAAAAGTGACAGCCATCAAGCGAGGACTATCTCTCCGTCATCTATCCATTAAACTGTTCCGTGGAAAGCCGTGATATTCGAGTAATGTACAAAACTTAAAATTAATAGGCCTATTTGATTTTATTATAACAATGGTTGCAGTAATTTTGCTAAAATTTGCTCAAAATGTCCCTTTTAATGACAATAAACATCAGTGTTTACATCCAATTTCTCAGCAAAACTTGACTCAAACCTAATGATAACAGCAGCGCCAGTGCTGCTCTCCCACTGCAGGCATTTAAAAAACATCACTTCCGCCCTAATCGAGTCCTATGCTATTGACAGGAGCTTTTGTTGACATTGCCCGTCAACAAGGATCATTCAAAATGTTTTTGGTGACCCTGGGCTAGCCCCCCAGAAAATTGAAATATTGACATACTCTGCACCTCTACCAATATCAAATACGTACTGGAACAAGCATCATATAATTACAGTCGGCTTTGTTCCTATTTAGGGTATTCAACTGTAGCCGTGCTCGTTTTGAATCAATTTTCAAATACAATTTTGATAACTGTTTATCAAAAGTACCTACTATCGAATGGCAATCCTAGTGATATATGATATTGATATTACACAGTGTTGCTAGGCATATCTAGTTGTCATGTTTAATCAAGACATCAGGCTATATTACTCAGTCAACCCTATGAATTAGTCTAAAATTTAATTTTACGAGTGAAACATTTGATTGTAGATATGTCAAAGCAATCGGACAGCTAAAAACAATGATCACTTTTTTGTTTTGTACTTTTGAACAACAATTTCAGATTCATTCATTACACATTGAGAATTAAGTAGAAGAAGGGGTAACAAATGGTAAGGCAAAAACAGGTCCGGTACACAAAAAACAAACATCACATCACAAATTGCATACCTACAATAAACCAATCACATTTGAGGTGTTGAAAGTTTACAATTACCAAAAGAAAGCACAAATGTTTAAAGGTGGTGAAATAACAAGCATGTCTGCACACTGTTCTGCATGAGGAAAAGAATATTGAAAAGTTGAAATGAAGAATTCGTTCTTGAACCATAATATAGGGTTGTGTGTTGGCATGCAGCTAATATCATTTTGTTAAGGTTTAGAGGATGTCCCATCAATCAAAGTAAATATTTACACATAACGTAACATTATTACAAGCCCATTGCTTAAATCATGATCTCCGTTTTTACATTTTGATCAAAAGAAGGTTCTTAAGATATTTTCGTCATCAGAAGTTAAAGTTAAAAGTACAGAGTCAGACACTTAGTTTCTATAAAGCACATTCATTTTGACAATATTTCTTCAATGCAAAACATATTTTTTCGATTGCATTGTTTTACCCAAGTATTAGTACCCTACATGTTAATTAATGAGTCTCTTATCATAGTCATCTAGCTAAACCTGTGGTGTATACTTATCTAGTTGCTTAACTGTTTATGCCTAACCTGTAGTTTTCCATTTTATTTATGTAGCTGTTGTCAAATAAATACTATGCTTAACTTCTTGTCTTTGACCAAAAACAATTTAAAATGTGCTATAGCAATCAATCCAATCATCTACTCAATAAAAAAGGTGCAAAATGCACATGACAAATACATCCCCAGTGGAGAAAATATGCAGTACAGCATTGAATAACAAAAGTCTTCCATTTAAAGAGAATGGACATACAATTGAACATATTTCACCAGAAATAAGTGGAGTTTAGGAATTTAGGAGAAATGAATTACTGGGTATAGGTACATACACTGTTTTGTATATGCGGTAAGAGAAATTATGAAAACAATTAATAATCTATCTATCTACTTAATAAAATGTTTTCTATTGGAAGGAATAGAAGTCGATTATAACAATAAATAATGAAATTACTAACTTTTAGTTTTAACAAGATTGGACAAGATTGAAGTAACAGCAACGACAAAAGAGTTTTCAAGCGAGCAGCGGGTCAAAATCCTCTAAACCACAAACAAAATGTTGCTATGAAGCCTCAGATCACCTCTTAGCTCTTAGTGCAGATGCTAGTCATCGTGGTCACGAGACCGTGTTACCTGCATTATGCGATCGACGTTGGGCATGTCGTCAAACATGATGGTGAACGAGATCCCGGTGAAGTAGCCTCGGATAACGTTACTGGCGATCAGAACCATTGTCGTGTACAGACCGATGATTCTAACAATACAATACATTTAAATGATTAATTCTCGCACACTCGCCACAAACCATTGCCTACCTGGAGAATCCTGTCCACATAAGGCAACTCGTCAAACATTATTCTAAAGGAGATGCCCGTAAAAAATGCGTTGCGTATAAATTTGCTGGCTACAAGGACCAAACTGACGTACAGCCCGATGATGCTAAAAAAATAGCCAATACATTTTCATTATCACAGTATAACAAGTCCAAAATATAGAGGTTTGCACTAGTGTCACATATTATGTAGATTAGACTACATAGCACACAAATATTATGGCAAGTGATTACAAAAATTTCACAAAAGGCATATCTGACTAAAACATTTGTAACATTTACAAAAAAGTCACGCAAAAGCAAAAGCTTATGGGTTTCAAGAGCTGACGATCGTTTGAACATTACACCTAGTGATCAAATTCATACCTATTTATGTTGCATTGTGTGTAAGAAAAACATATTTAAAAATAAGTGGTTATGAAGTGTTACTGTCAACTATCACAAATACATAAAAAGTTTAAAATGTTGATGTAAAAAGGAATTTGTTGGTACAAAAACCATTGGATAGATGAGCAGCACATGAGAAAAGAGCAATGTGTAAAAAGTTAGTGAAAAAGGTGGACCACAGAATTAAATATACATATTTATTAACTAATAAATAAGTTAAAAATTGGAGGATGTCCAGTCCAGTATTGATGGATGGATGGATATGAACAAATATGATTGGCAAAGAAGATTAGAGAATGCAAATCTTTGTGAAACCACAGATGAGCTTACAGGCACTAGATCTCATTGAAACAAGATTTAATTGAAATTTATACCGTATTGGACCGAATATAGCTTGATCTCGAATATAACACAACCCCCAAATTTTCGTATTCAAGAAACATTTTTATTTACAATACAATGAAAGAATAGCCTAAAGTTTAACTCTACAACAAAACATTTTGAGCAATAGTAGGGCCTAGTCCTATGATTTTTAACAGTGTAGGGCCAAGCACAAGCTCACATAGGCCAACCATAATTCACCAGTCTGATTTAGGGATGACATTGATTCCAAAAAATTGGAATTGATCATTGTGACCTAAGAATCAATTTCCCCAAAAAATTTAAATGTATGCGCAGTTATTTTGTTGGTCTTGTTTTGTGGAACCTATGATATGCGGTGATATTCCTGCGGTCTTTTTCCGCGGGGCACGTGATGACGTCACCAGTCCGCCTCACATAACGGATTCGGCTGACGTTGAGTGGGTGGACGGGGCGATGCGCAGCAGCCGATGCACGGGAGTTGTATTGCTGGTGGGCGCTATTTCAAATGCAAGAGCGCGTAAATAAAGCGAGTGCTGTTTTTGAGATTGTATTCTCGGAAAAAAACATCGCGCTATATTCGGTTCGATACGGTATTCAAATTAGTGATCTGTGCCGAAGATACACTAGGCATCAGAAGTAAATCAAGGGTCATCTTTTCCGACACCACCGACACTCACTCGGCAAATCTAGGATTTCCTCTAAAAGGCATCTTTAAAGTCACAATAAGCTAGCAGGCCCAGTGGGTGGGCAAGGAGTGGACGGCTTCCCCTATTAATGTCGCTAGGAAAACTGTCCTTAATTGATTTCTACACTAGAAATAAGCCTGCGCTAAGGTTCTGCAGTGTTTAAAGAATCCATATATATATATATATATATAAAAAACCTAAAACCTACAACAATCCATATATATATATATACAAACCTTGTATCAATATTAACTACGCCCAGGGCCCAGTGTTTAAGTCACAATAAAGATAAAAGGCCAAATACTAAAGTAAAATAGGGCCGCCATGTTTTCCCACCGGCTGTTAGACGACGTCATCGAGTGATGGCTCTGTGAATATAACAACGCCAAAATGAACCGAATATTCACGAGCGAGGTCGATAACGGTAAGTATCTTCTATATTCCTTGATTTACATCTGATCACGGTTGCACATAATATGTATAAGGTGATATGATAATTTTATTTGAATTAACATTTTCAACATTTAAATTGGTTTTGGGGATTCTTGCAATTTATCTCTAGTGTGTTTAACTGTATAACGTGTTGTTGGCGTAGTTACGCTCATCTTACCCCCCTCCAGAGATGATGCTGAGGGTAGACGGGAACAGCTTGTCATTGAAGGTGTAGATGATGAGGTTGTTGCTGTCGGCAAACGGTAGTTTCTGCAAGAGTCGCAGGCAGACGTTGTCGGTGCAGCGCTCCTTAACCTCCCACCACTGAAGAGTACCAGGGGCGGCAGGGGCGTCGTCGTTGACGTTGAGGCTACTCAGTTTCAAGGTCAAGTTACGATACTCCTTCTCCATGGGGTCTGCAATTTAAGTTTTATGTTCTTTGATATCCCTAATACGATAAATGAGATGTTCTGTATGATGCTTGGGCTGTTGTGTCAAGTCCAAGACGAGGCACTGCTCGACGTTTCTCCTCCCATGTTGGTGGCTTCTTCAAGACTGATCTTGAAGTCTAAACAGCCCAAGAATCATCTAGAACTCATCTACAAGCTGTGAAAGCCTACAGTTATTATAACTAGGAAAACGCTAAAGTCCCGCCGCGTTGATGGATGAGCTTTTTAAAGTTTTTAGTTTGCGTGGGATATCTTTACTTTTGCAAGTGCTTTGTTTTGCTGCCTACCCATTGTAGGCGATTGTTGTTGAGTTTCTTTTGTTTCTTGTCAATTGGTATTATTTACCGTAAACAACTTATATTAAAAGCTTTATTTCTACGAATTCTGGCTAGCTTTTTCAACTTTTTCTTTCAAAAGGTACTTCATCACCATAACCTTAATGTCCATGTATAATATGAACGTTGTAGCCCCACCCGTTTGGTCAGAATTGGCCCAAATGGCACGAAATTATCACACAAAAAATCAAAAAACTTATATTAAAAGCTGTATTTCTATAGATTCTAGCTTACTTTTTCTTTCAGAAAGCAATACATCACCATAACCTTAATGTCCATGTATAATATGAACGTTGTAGCCCCACCCATTTGGTCAGAATTGGCCCAAATGTCACGAAAATATTGCATTAAAAATCGAAAAAAATCGTAAAAGTACGATATTCATGAGAAATATTTCTTCGATTGTACCCAAAAACGTAGCAAGTATAAGTTCAGAGATTTCGAAGGTCCTGTCAAATTTTCATCAAGATCGGATGTGCCGTTTGCCCGGTAGAAAGCGAACAGACAGGAAAAAAAAAAAAAAAAAAAAACACCCGAGCTAAATTTTTTGGGGGGTCGGTGAAATTGAAGTCTTCGCTTCGCTCATCCAATGAACAGTAAAAAAGCATTTGGAAAATGGTTATCTCTTTGACAACCATAGTCAAGTAGGTAATGTTTGCTGGCAAAAAAAATTATTATCAATATCCAATTCTGGGAAACAAAAACGATACACTTATCTAGGTGCCCGTTAGGGCACCGCAGCCAAGCCGCGGTGCGCTACACACTCAGGCACCTTATACAGCAAGCAGAGTTGGGGTGATTTCGAGGTGTCACCCAGCCGTCATGAAACGTGATGTGAACTTGAAAACTATTAAAATCGAGGGGATTTAGGTATCCGACAACACATGCCAAATTTGGTTTGGGTACGAGCATTCCTTCTTGGTGAAAAAATGACTTGAAACATGCTCAAAATCACTTTAAGGATGTTAGTTACTACTGGCTACTACTACTATCTAATTCGTCAGTTTCAACCAAACGGGTGGGCCTACAACGTTCATATTTTACATGTACATTAAGGTAATAGTGATGTAATTCCCTTGGATGAAAAAGTAAAAAAAAAATGCTGGAAGGCTTCCAAATAAAGATTTTAAAATAAGCCTTATACAGGCATACAATCAACAAGTAACTATAGTTACGTGACAATAATCGCCTACATTGTTTACAAAAAGCAAGTCTTTAGACCACTATATTTTTTCATTCTATTGTTAATTGGTAATACCATAGCAATTAAATCGACTTTGATAAAATTATTATATTTTAACAAATAATTTTGCAATGGAACTTGAAAAAGTAATGAGATCCCACACATAACAAAAACTTGTAAAAATACAGCCTAACCTTACACACTCAAAAGAAATGAGATCTAAAAAAAGGGCCAAGCTCATCTACCCTTCCACATTTGCGCATTCTTAATTCATAAACGTACAGTGTCCCGTAAAAACATCCTTGAAAAGCTTGGCAAAATAGAATTTGCATGACCATTACGTTAAAATTAATTAGAAAAAAAGAATTTGGATGAACTATTACGTTTAAATTAATACAGCAAATTCTATTTTGCCAAGCTTTTCAAGGATGTTGTTACGGGACACTGTACGTTTATGAACTAAGAATGCGCAAATGTGGAAGGGTAGATGAGCTTGGCCCTTTTTTTTAGATCTCATTTCTTTTGAGTGTGTAAGGTTTGGCTGTATTTTTACAAGTTTTTGTTATGTGTGGGATGAGTTAATATATCTACACGTTTTGGGTCGATTGCACTATTCTTTACTTTTCAATTAACATTACCCAACCAGAAAAGAGTTTGACATGGCTGGTGACGGTGGTGATTAAATAAGAAATTATAAATAAATAAAGAAAAGTGAAAAGTAGTATAGTATTATAGCCTTCCATACTATGAGTCTTAACTCTCAATATTAATTATTAATGTACAAGCTTGTACCAATGTGTACAAATAGAAATATTTTTAAGGATGTAACAATGTAAAAGCTAGGCTACAAGTTAAGATTGGACAGGTTGGGAAAGCATAGAGAACATAAAGCCCAGCCTGAAGGCAGGGCTGAGGGCTACAAAACGTTTTACCTGCTGATGATGACTGCAGCTAATTTAAAGTTGTTTGTTTTCTTAATCCAAGACGCGTTTCGTCCTTTTGGGACGCATCAGGCAGATGGTGGCCATTAAAAATCAGCGCTAACTACCACACAAACAAAAGTCGCAGCACATAACCGTACCTGCGGTAGGGTCACTCAAGAAGTAAATTCTGCCTAAACGTCCGAATCCTAGTAATGCCCGCACAGCGCTGCTTGAGCGGCGGTGCCTTTTGACTTACCTTTAACAAACGAATCCATGAGTTGTTTGACGGGCGGTGCCTTCCCGCGGTTGGTGACCTTGATGAACTTGGGGAATATCTTTTGGAGTACAACCTCATCCGGGTCTGGGTGTCCCCGGAGCATCTCTAGCAGGCGCTTTCGCGTGGGGTCGAGCCCGTTGCTCGGACCAAGCTCAATCTCCTGCAAGTAGAGTCGGAGCTCAACCTCGACATCAATGCTAATAAACCTTAATTCGCATTTGTTTTTGAAATTGGTGATTACTGATTAGCATCTTTAATTTGTTGCATTATTTATAACAGCTAGAGGACTGCAAATATGGTCTCTTCAACATCTCTCAAAATATAAATTCAGAAATGTAAAAACGTTATTCTATCACAATCTGCTCCTTCCCACCCCAACAAGTAACTATAGTTACTTGACAATGATCACCTACATTGTTTACAAAAAACAAGTCTTTGGACCACTAGATATTTTACATTCTATTGTTAATTGGTAATACCATATCAATTAAATCGACTTTGATAAAATTATTGTATTTTAACAAATAGTTTTGTAATGTAACTTGAAAAAGTAATGAGATCCCACATATAACAAAAAACTTGTAAAAATACAGCCAAACCTTACACAATCAAAAGCAATGAGATCTAAAAGAAATGCCAAGCTTATGTACCCTCCTACATTTTCGAAATCTTAATACATAAATTCACTTTGCCCTGTGCTATATCCTTGCAAAGCTTGGCAAAATAAATTTGCACAAACTTTTACATTTAAAACAATAGTTGCAAATAAAATTTTGCCACGCTTTGCAAGGATGCAGTCACAGGGCAAAGTGAATTTATATACCAATTAGGGATGACTTCGGGTCGAAAAATCCAGAACCGGATCCACCCGCGCCGGATCCGGTTCGGAACCGGTTCCTACACATATTTTTCTCTCTCAATTTTCGTAAATTTGAATCTGCGCGGGCTAATTTCGATTGAAAAATGGGCGGGGCGATAATCGATTCGAATTTCGATAGGGGGCGGAGCCCTGTCCCAGACATTGTAGGAACTGCTTAGTGAGAAACAGTTGAACTAACAATGGCCTACAAGATTGTTTGCTTTCGTTTTTGTTCATAAAGTTTGGATTATGTGATCTTGAACGTGAAAAATAGAATTAGTATATGATTAAAATGTTATTAACACGTTCTGCAATGTTATTATAACACAACACATGGGCCTAGGCTAAGCCTAGGTCAAAATTGTGACGCAACATTCATAGGGCCTAGGCCTAGGCCTAAGAATTTTGCAACCACGGGTGTTTCTGGCTCATTTATTCTCGTCTGTGCCTAGGCCCTTGGCAACCTTTAGGTTAAAAATAGAACCGGTTCGGAAAAAGGGGAACCGGATCGAAATGGAACCGGTTCCGAACCGGTTTCCGGTACCGAAGTCATCCCTAATACAATTAATATATATATAAAAATATACCATGTATATACATGTACATTTTATGTGGAATAAGCAATTATTATTAAGATTGCAAAAATGTAGGAGGGTACATAAGCTTAGCATTTCTTTTAGATCTCATTGCTTTTGATTGTGTAAGGTTTGGCTGTTTTTTACAAGTTTTTCGTTATATGTGGGATATAATATAAGGTAAAGAGTTAACGCCGTCTTCTTATTTATGTATCTTATTGCTATTTCTAGTGCCCTTAGAACATAACAGTAGATAACGAAATTTGACAACAGATGTCGACCTTTGGTGACCTTGGCATTCAAATGGCGTCCGCGAGTTTTTGCGATTTTCGGCATTTTTGATGTTTTATAAGATTTTATTAATTTTATTACTTTATTCACAATATTTTCTGCGAATTTGGTGATATTTTAAAGTATAAACGCTTTTTTGATACTACAGATTTCAAAAATGACCTTTTTTGATTTTAGTTGAAAAAATACGCGATGTAACAAACATGACCGCCTCGCGAGCTTAGGCCAGAAAAGTAAGGCCCACTTACGAGCTCTTTGACTCGCAACTCCAAAAACTTTGACTTTTGAGGGCTTTGTTTCGATAGTCGGACCACACGAACAGAAGTTGTCCCCCTTGATTAGTTGAAGGCATGGATCTCTGTTTTGGAAGTGAGAATTTAGAATTTACTAAATTGTAATTTTAGTGGGGATTACCTTGACAAATAACAATGGAAACGTAGATTTATTAGTTAATTTTAAAGTAATTTTTTATTTTTTTTTTACCGCTTTTGCCCTTTTTTTAGTTTAAACCTCGACATTTACCACCGCTTTTAATTTTTTTTTGCATCGACAATTGGTAATTTATTCACCGTTCTCTAGAGTCCCTAATTAATAAATAAACCTTTCTTTGTCCTGATATGATTGTACCTCTATTAGCCCAGCAGATAGGATAGGATAGCATAAATAATTTAACAATACAATTACTGCAATAATATATACGTGTTTTGTAACAGATTTTGTAATGTATGTATGCAAGGCCAAGAAAAAATGTATTTGTTAAAAGAAGTCTAATGTAGCCTATATTGCAAAAATAGCAAAAGGACTTTCAAACAACCTTATAATGTATAGGTTTCATTTATGGTTCAGTGTTATTGTAATTACCGGTACTTCAATTTATATATAAAAAAAAAATTAAATACAATTACCGATTTTAAAAAACAACTTTTAATTCCTAATGAAAAATGGTAAAATCCTACTCCTAGGATAAGACATACCCGGGATTCCGTGACGTGGGCAATAACAGCCGGGTTGTTACTGAATCGAGTGACTTCCCACGTCATCTTAACCGTGATCACAGCACCTGTAGAGTAGAGTAGAGTATTTATTAGACGTTAGATCCGTACATTGCACAGTCAACTGTATTAATTTCCATTAAATATTTAGGTGGGGAAAGATTGATAGGAGACAACAGCTTACCTTGAAAGAGTTCCGCAGCTGTGTAGAGTTGAAGGTCACATAAATGTATACACAAATAACATTACGACAAAACGTTTTGGTTTGTTGTTGTTGACCTTCAACTCTACACAGCCGCCGAACTCTTTCAAGGTAAGCTGTTGGCACCTAGCCTCCTATCAATCTTTCCACACCTAACACTAAACCAGCCTGTAGGCGCTATAAACCCAAGTATACAACCAATATTTAGGCTTTCCTTTAAGTTTCCAGTAGCTATCTCCTTTCAAATCTCCTATCAGAGAGAGCTTTTCAAAGTTTACCCTCATTCCCCCCCTTTATTTTATCATTTCCACTAGTTGAGGTTTAGGGAAATAGCAGGAAACTGATTATCTGCAATTTGCTGGCCGTGCGCTTGCGTCTTAAAGGGATCGTTCACCTCTTATGTAAAGGTTTACACAGCCATCTATTAACCTAAGTAGATTCCATTTACAACAAATTATTGACCAAAAATAATCGTAGTAACGCTAAATTAATTGTTAAATGTGCCAATAAATTGTTTTCATCTTCCCCATTTATCAGTCCTGGCAACAGTGCACGAATAGCGGCCGGCAGAGTATCGAGTGTCGAGGCGAGCTGCGTCATCTTATTGGGCTATCACTTAGCTTGCGACGCGACACAAGCCTTGAAGGAGGGTGGGGGATAAGACATTGATACTCGGTTTAAATTAGGTCGAAACAAAACACATGTGCATCTCTCAACCCGGCTGAGATGGATTTTGTAATTTCTGGATTGATTTACATAACATGTACATCTGTTATTCACACAAAGCAAAATACTAATACGCCTATACAATCTTGTAATCTCGTGTATGGAGCTCAGCAGTCATGTCATTGTTTACAATAGAATTAGCAGGAGAAGGTGAATAACGTACCAATAGGGTGCACTTTCAGTCTTATCTTGAGTCTTGACGATGACTATTTTTGTGTACTTGGAACGATCATATTTCCTTTAAAACTTTTCATCTCATTTCATTTATTCTTGTCTTGTCTCTACGCTAGGTATGGCCATTCCATTAGCACAAGTATCGAGTGACTATTACGAAATTATGAAATTCAGTTGTTTCGACAATCGACTTTTTATATATGTGCAAGTGTCCCCCCTCCCCGGGCTACCAGTCGAAAGATAAATATTTGATGCTGATGCACTATGCCAGTACTCTTTGTATGTTGTCCAATATGCTGTTGACGGTGATTTTTTTTTATCTATGTTTGTTTATGTTTGGAATGGTTCTAATATATTATGTGCCAGCCTGCATCTACTCGAAAAACGATAAGCTACTAATTAGAAAGAGTAAACAAACACTGCCCGAAAACCTTACGCGTACTTTTTCACATAGAATTGTATTATATAATACATATTACTCAAAACTAGTAGGCTATATCATACTAGTTATAATGAGGTGAGGTATATGTATACAGTCAATGTCACTGATAAATATTGTATATCTTTTTACGGTGCATTATAATAAATAGATAGTACAAGCGTAACACGCGAGACTTATTCGGGAGGTCCCCGGTTCGAATGTTCCATACTTACCACTGGCAACTCTGACATTTTCGTTTTACGAAAACTTACGCTTTCCCATAGCTACTTTATTAGCAGTATGTTTTTCAAAACAAGTGTTGTTGACCAGTGTTATGTATTGTAAGTAATTGTGAACGCGGGTCTTCTGCTTTGGTTTTAGTAGAACAGACTATCTCAACAGATAGACCGGGACCTGCCTCGCGCGTTACACATTGCTAGTGGATGTGCCGTGTTGCAACACATCGCCAGCTCAAGAACAGTGACGTCACTGTTCTTGAGTGCGACGATGAATTTAAAGACCCCTATTGACGTAGGTCGGGAAAAAAACACAAACTACTTAGTGTTTATGTTTCTATTTGATATTAATACTTACTTGTTAAAGAGGTGAACGGACACTTTAAGTGAACAATATACAATGTTTGCAGTTCCGACCAAGAAAAATTAGGGGTGTGCGAATATTCGAAATTTTTGAAGTATTCGAGAATAATTTACTATTCGTATTCGATTCGAAACTCGAATAGTAACTATTCGAATTTCCGAAGTATTCGAATTCCCGAAGTATTCGATTTGAAATTCCCGCTAGTATGCAGGAAACTACATTACCGATCGACGCACCCTATCGTCAACTCCGCGCAACGTGTTTCAGCGGTCGTACCAACCAAACCAAGCTGTACCAACTTCAACAAACTATAGCATCTGATATCACCGTTGTCACGACGTCGTTGAACGTAAGAAATTACTCCGAAAACGTGATGCAAACCTCATCTTTCTTGCGAAAAAGTTCTAAACATGGTCTTTTCTCGGGTAAATGCTCATGTAAAAACCCGCATAGGGCTCTCGTGCTTACAGATTACGAAGAAGAAGCGGGCCTTGAGCCCGAAACGGACATAGGCCTAGCCTAGCCCTACCCGCTTCAAAGTCTAGGCCCTAGGCGTAGGCCCTAGCCTACGGCAAAAAAAGTGCGATTTGGTACTTTTTCAACCCAAAAGGGAACGAAGCCGAATGTATGCATTGCAAAAAAAATTAAAAACCCCCAAAGGTCAGAACAACGAACATTGTTTTTAATTCCCTGTGCTTTGCACAATGCTAGGCCTAGGCCTAGGCCCCTAGCCTACCTAGACCTAGACCCACCTAGACCTAGGCCCTAGGCTAGCCTACTTAGGCCTAGGCCCTAGGCCCTAGACTAGCCTACCTAGGCCAACTTGCCTAGGCCTAGTGCTAGGGGCTAGGCCTAGCCATTGAATTTCGCCAAGGCTAGCCTAGGGTAGAGCCTAGACCTAGGACCAAAGATCCTATTATTAATTAATAATATTAATATTAATAGCCATAATAAATAAAACTTAAAAACAACTTAATGTTTATTTTTATGTGTGAGCACTGTTTTGACAACTATTCGGTATTCGACTTCGATATTCGACTTTTTTACTGTGTACTATTCGATATTCGTATTCGAACTCAAAAATCACTATTCGCACACCCCTAAGAAAAATGCAACAGTGGTTCTAAGTCCAAGAGCAAAACAAGTTGAATTAACAACAAACAAACATTTTCTCCCACTGTATTGATCAATTAAGTTTTGTCATTTGTACATCAGTAGGGTTGCCAACTTTTAAAAATGTAAATGTATACGCCATACGGTAATATCCCAATGGGAGGGGGTGGATGAAAGATAGGTAGGCCCTAGTAGTACTTGTTTTTCCACTAGGATCAAAAGTACCGCATGCTAGAGGTCTGCACGGGCCCGGGCCTGCTTTTCACTGAATGAGACGGGCTTTTTCGGGCTTTATGATGAAATTTGAAATCGGTATGTGCGATTGTGATCATAGAAATGTTTTTCGGCCAAATTTCAAAACGTTTTGTTTCTCATAATAGTACTTTTCATCCCCACCGTGACGTTCATTCATATATCCCATGGTTTAAACTAAAAAATCCACATGCTGTTGCTTAGAGTTTAACCTCTGAACGGGCTGTAACGGGCCTACTTACACTTATGGCGGGCCCGGGCTTTGATAAGCTAGTTTAATACGGGCCAGGGCCGGGCTTCTAGAAGTAGGCCCGTGCAGACCTCTACCGCATGCACATTGGAAACATTATATTCCCGATTGCCTTTGTTGGATGCGTAGGTGGCCAAGCTAAAGATTTACTTCATTTTTATGGTTACGGAACTTGAAATATCTACAAAAACTTGAGCACTTATAAAGGGCTAAACACTAGACTACTGGGGGTAGCGGTAGACCTAATGGCGGCCATAGCTTTTCACTGGTCAGGGCCAAGAGGAGGTGAGCCGCGAGAGTTTATGAAATTTTGTATTTTCAAGCTAATAACTAAAGTTGCATTTTCACAATTGTGGAAATAGGCCATGGGAAAAATAATTCCTGTGTAGAGTTGATACGGGAAGCGGGAAATGACTGAATTACGGAATTTCCCGTGAAAAACGTGTGTGAAAAAAAGTGAATCAAACTTCGTCTAAGCCGTACATCCGAGCAATTTAGATGGAAACTTAGATTTGAAATTTCCTGCTTTCTTTGAATTATTGTTTACAAGTATTTCACGCCTTGATATGAAACAAACAGCAAAAAGAAGTGTTTTGGATAACATCACAAATACAAAAATTTGTAAAAAAAAACACGGTAGCCAAGCTCTCCTTCAAAAGTCTTTGGCTGTGAATGCTGTGAGATATAGAAGTTGAGCCAAGCATTTAATTCTTTCTCCCTAGTTTCGCATTGAAAAGAAGTAAGATCATTTCGCCTGTTGACGAGCGCCAAGCCAACCATTTTCGTGGTAAAAAAAGTAAAAATTTTGACTCAAAATCATTAAAAAAAACTTTTTAGCCATTGACTTTTTATGTAATAAAAAAAAAAATTACTTAAAAAGTCAATGGCCAAAAAGTTTTTTTTTATGATTTTGAGTTTAAATTTTTACTTTTTTTACCACGAAAATGGTTGGCATGACGCTCGTCAACAGGTGAAATGATCTTACTTCTTTTCAATGCTTAACTAGGGAGAAAGAATTAAATGCTTGGCTCAACATCTATATCTCACAGCATTCACAGCCGAAGACTTTTGAAGGAGAGCTTGGCAGCCGTTTTTTTTTTTTTTTTTTACAAATTTTTGTATTTGGGGTTAATAATAACTCTGAAATGCATTTTAAGCCCTTTCCCAAATAACCTAAGGTCCAAAAAATGTTTGCCCGACACGCCTGCTTGCTTTATCCATATATAATGGTAACCCTATCTATGGCTAGAGCTGGAGCTCACTTGAGTTAAGTTCCTTGATGAGCCTGTCTTTGTCTGGAGGGGAGATGTTCCAAGTTGATGTGGAGTTTCCGTTCAGCACGATCACAGCAATGTCGTCAGCGATGTAGGTCGAGAGGAACGTTGTAGCAGAGCGATCCTTCTTGTAGCTGGAGCTTAACGACTCGAACTGCTGTTCAGACATTCTGCAAGAAACGTTTGAATAAAATAAATACATGTTTTATGTTGTAGAGGTGGAGCGGTAAACTTTTTATTTTTACAGTTGTATTATGAAATATACATGAATAGTCTTAAAATGTGTTGATGATATCTTGTGCATATAAAGAATACACAAACATTATGCCAACAATTGGGAGGTAACTTAATAATAGATTACATTACAATCAAAGTATAAAAATATAATTACATGCACTTACTTCAAAATGGTGCTGCCTTGTGCGGCCATCTTGTAAATAGGTTCGTAGGGGCCAAGTTTGATCGAGACGGAAACGTCGGTGGGAAGGTTGGGGGTCCCGACTGTGTTGCCAAGCGCAAAGAGAACGAGTGGGAACCAGATGATTCCAATCAACACGAAGAGGAAGCCGCCGCCCATGAGGTACTTGATCAACGGAGCTTTCCTCTCTCCACGAGGCTGTCAAACAAGTAAGAACATGGCGTCTCAAGCGGTTTTGAGTAAAAGCCTGATCCATCACTATTTTGAATCACATGACTTAGAATGTCAAAATTACAGTCGGCACAACAGCTGACTGATTTTGTCAGGACTCAGGAAACCTTCTTCAGTCTCTAACCGTTCTTCAGCACATAAATAAATAAAAAATAGGAAATAAAATAAATTAGTATTTAGAGTCTACCCACTCGGTCACCGCTAGTCGTAACCTGTTGATTTTGGATTTAGATTGCAACAAGAAAAGAGCTTGTCTAGTGTTCAGAATTGCAAGGGTAAAGATGTATTCTGTCCAACCCTTTATTTACTTCCATCTCCCGGTGTACCTACATTAAAAATAGTATAGTAGTTTTACATGAACTGCAATTACAATTTTGCAGTTGAGCTAATAATTGTCTCATAAATTTGCTCTTTGATCAAAGCTTCTATTATTCATTAGTTTAATCTTTACATATTATATTTATTTCATATATTTAAATCTAATCTTAATTATTTATCACAGTACAGTAACCTACTTGAGTTTCCAAAAATTACGGTACTTAAAAACACAGTTTTACATACTATATACAATTTTTATAAATACTAAATCACGTACGAAATGACTAACAATTCAACTACAGTACTAAGTCTACACCCATGTTTTGTTTTACCTGCGGGTATTCTGCTTCCATGCGGCGAGCACACTTCAGCTGAAAGATGTGCGCAAATATGTCTTCCATTTTGAGCCAGTCAAATAGTGTCATGGAGGTGTCAGTCCATATCCAATCCATTAGTGCTCGCAATTCGAATAGGAACGGCACAAGCATGAAGCTAGACACACAAGCAAATTGTACGTAAATGATATTTACCAAATATATCAAAATCCATACATAGCAACGGGTGAATTATTTAAGTTATGATGAGGCATTTACAAATTCACTTTCAGTATAGTAAACAAGTATCGTTACGTGGTTTAGCCGTTAGGACTTGATATATAAAACAAGTGGACATGCACTCTCTCAAGAAGTTACCTGTATCTTACAGGTGTACTGTGTCTCTGTGTGTGCTGGTACACAATAATTGTTACTAATTTGTGCCTGGCCCTACTAGTTTATTCTGTTTTAAGTGTACATGTACTTATTTATTACATCCTACTTTTCTTTAGTATTAATTAACTTGACGACATCCATATTTGTACCCTGTATAAATCTACGGATATAAAAAACTTGAACCTGAACTTGAACTTGAACTATTGAATACATATATATTCCGATGGTAGACTGCACAGTGGACAAGGAGATTACGCTGACAAGAGTGTCCGTAAGTGATTGACGTTGGCTCACCATCATCACAAAACAAAACATCTCACATTCTTGTGATTAAAAGTAACATTAAAACTAAAGTAAATGTCTTAAATAAACTTACACCTTGAAGAGCACCATGTTGATTATATTGTATCTCTTGCAGAGGAAGTTGCCAAGGATACGGGTTGGGTATCCACATCGTATCTGGTACGCAGATAGTAGCAGATAGAAGCACTTCACCATGTACCACATCTGAGGGGAAGTACCTGCATTGAATTGCCTGAAACACATTCAGTGCATGTGGCTAGAGTCAGTACTAGGCATCTTTGTAGTTGAGAAATGAAAAATGATTAAACTTTGTAGAAAACATAAACAATGTTAAGAAAGTGCTACCACAAAAGGGTTAAAAATTAAAATCATCTAAAATGCACATCTTACATCTGTCTCTCCACCAATTTATTCCACTCTTTCCTGTCTTCTGTCTTCCAAGCAAGCTTCAATCTTGCTTGTAAAACTGATTTACTAATAGACGATTTTCAAAATCACCAGCGCCCTCTATATCGTGCGCATTTACATGCTATATGCCATATGCTCGGGTGTGTGGAAAACTGCGTTTCCAACAATGGCAGTGCAGTCAGCCACAATCCCAACCATATGGCTTTTAGTGTGTACATGCCCTTTTCTCCCATAATGCTTTACAACGGAGCGCGCATGCGCAGTTAATTCTGAAAAATGGTCTATTAAAGCACAATATAATTCCATTAACATTACAAGAAATAAAACATATTTTTCTTTTAAAATAGGCTATGTTTTTGCACACTTGTTTTTTAAAATTACTATTTAAATAGAAAATTTAAATTCTTTCAAAATTACGCGCATTTCAAAATGTTCATCGTCGCCCTGGCCAAAGTGTTGGAACGGTCCTAAAACCCTTAACGGTGCTTGTACCCGGAAAGATTCCGAACGCGTCGGTACCGTCGCCGTTCGGGTGCAAAGCCTACTTTGGGCGTGGCAACCTAGAGTGTAAAAGCAAAAAATATTTTTTAAGGTCAAGTTCTGCTATCCAAGACTATAGTATGGAGATCAAATCAATCAATAATGACTTTCCCATGAGATATCGGTTTCCAAACTGGTTTGTTCTTGCCGTTCCTAGTACAACTACAAGAAGGTGAACGTGACTCACTTGTCTGTTACGAGGGGCAGTATGAAGAACATCCAGACATGAACCCCGACCACCAGGACGAACTGAAACACGATCTTCCCGAGGATGTACTTGCGCAGGAACAGCGCTCGGTCGATGATGATCAGCGCAAACTGCAGGATTAACATCACGAGGAACGGTACCGGAACCTTGTTGTCCTCTAGGTACGCGGAAACTCCACCGTCTCCTTGCTGGGTCTAGGGTGGACAAACAGGTATCAAAGCAATGTTTCTTGAAAGGGTTTTAAAAAATGGTGGCTGTGCTATATTTGCGCTCATAGGAACACAGCTAGCAGCCACAATCCTGTGCATGTAGGTACAAGACAAACAAATTACGTTCATGGACGAAGAGAATAGCCAGTAAATAGTTGGTTTCAAGGCAAGATAAACTAAAAATATATAGTTGAACAATGAGTTATTCAGATGGGAACAGTAAGGATATCAAGCTCTCTAAGGATCCAGTTCAAAACTGGTACAAACTTATAAATGCATTTATCTCACAACTAAAAACAAAAGTATATACATTTGTATTTCGAGTCCACCGACTCATTCACGTAACTGATTTTCAGCAACGAACTTTAATTTTCAAGTGGACAGAGACAGGAATTTCAAATAGGAAACACTGATCAAATTAGTTCTGCACGATCCACCCGCAACAACAAGACTAATTCAGAACAACTTTCAATTTGACATTTTTTATTTATCGGGTTGTTTCGTAGCGCCGGTAGTGATATTTTTCTGTCGACGTTTCGAAGACCATGGTCTCCGCCGCTACGAAACAACTCGATAAATGAAAAATGTCATCAACAGGTAGCGAGACATTAGAAATTTTAACTTGCAATTTATTAAATTGAGGTGTCTCAAGATTAAACAGTGTCATCGAATACAGATTTGAAACTTCAAAGTAACAATAAGAAGTGAGATCGAATACTCACTCCAAATTCAGCGAAACCGAAAATAACGACCATGAAGTTGAAGAAGTCACAGATGAACATGTAGGCGTAGACATCGGCCGTGACTCTTATTAACGGGGAGAGAAGATGCACGAAGAACGCTTTCACAGACTCTAAGTACTTCTCCACCCTGCAACACACGAGAAACATTTGGAGACCGGATGTTGACAAGGAATCGGAATATAGGAGGTGGATGACAAACCAACTCACGCCATCTTGAGGACGCCCGGCAAGTGAGGACCCTTGTCCTCGATGTCCGTGTGCACCGTGATGATCTCCTTGCGCTGTCCGGACTCAGCCTCTTCGCCCTCGCCAGACCCCCCTTGAAGGTCCGTCTCGTGAAACTGGAGTCGCTTCCCGACGCGCTGATCAGACTCATCCGAAGTGAGGTGTCTGATGGACATCTGTTGGCCGTCTTTGTGGATGTCCCTGAAACACAACACAACTGTCAGGTCAAATTTATATTTAAACTACTCAAAATTGCCCCTATTACAATCCTTTGACCTGGTGAATGTCTAGCATGCATTTATTGGCAGTATGGGCTGCTCCCCCACAATTAGTACCAGTGAGGGGGCTTCCCTCCTAGACTCTGGTGCTTGGGCGACAAAAGAACCATGTCTTGTAGAAGGCTGCCCTACTAATTGTGGGGGGGCAGCCTCTCTCGTTGCCACGGGTCTTGGTTCAAATCCAGGCAAGACATGGTTCTTTTTCGCCCAAGCACCAGAGTCCAGGAGGGAAGCCCCCTCACTGGTTGTGCTGTGTTGTGACTTTCCACCCTTTCCATCTCTAACCTATTCTCTTAGAATGAATGAAGAGGCACCCTTTCCCAGCAACAGCAGGAGGGGCAGCTTTTCTCTTGTTGCCAAGGGTCCTAGTTCGAATCCAGGGTAAGTCATGGATTTTTTGTCTCCCGAGCACCAGAGTTGGGAGGGAGGGAAGCCCCCTTACTGTTTGTGCTGACGGTGTGCCCCAGTATGAATGGTGTGTGAAGTAACCTTGCTGATGATGACAACATGCATGCAGAATTTACTTCTTGCGTGGCCCTACCACAGGTTTGGTTATGTGTTGTGAGTTTTGTTTGCATGTAGCTAGCTGATTTTTAGTGGCCACCATCCGCCTGATGAGTCCCAGAAGGACGAAACGCGTCGTGGATTAAGGTAACAAACAACTTTAAATTGGCTGCAGTTGTCATCAGCAGGTGAAAAGTTTTGTCGCCCCCAACCCTTCAGGCTGGGTTTTATGTTTTCTATGCTTTCCCAACCTGTCAACCCTTCTCCAATCTAAACTATATGTATATTTATTTTTTATTTTTTATTATCTTCTTCTTTTCATATGCCCACATTTTTGGCTTACTGGGCCATCACTCATGTTCTGGTTTTCCAGTAGATACAGGCTAGATATTACTTTGATAATACACTTTTAAAAGCGCAACATTACATACTACAGGTACAGCTGGTTCACTAAATTTTTAATCAAAGTCGGAAAAAAGAAGCCGTTTGACTGCTGCAAAGGAAAGAAATATCTCAACTACAAATAAAAATCATATGAATAATACTTTTAGAAACAAACATAAATTAATGGTCTTACTTGAGACGACTTTCCAAGGTTCTAATATCAGAGGATCGTCGTCGATCTGTCCTCGCAGCTTTCCCTTGTTCGTCTTGTGAGAGTTTCTTCTCGGGAGTGGCCACACTGACGCTGCTCGAAGCTCGCTCCAAGTCCACCCTGTCTCGGACGGCCAGCAAGTCTCTAGAGTCGGCAGGAGCGCTAATAATATGAGCCTCGTCGTCTTCGTATTCTATGAGGAACTTCTCATCGTTCTCGGGGGTGAAGGTCGCTGGGTCGTCGTACGTTGACTTCCACAGGCCCAAAGATTTCAGCATGAATCTGTAAGAAAAATGTTCACAACTAAACGTTGCACATCTCTTGCGCCTTGACCACTATATTAGTTTACGTTAACAAGGGAGGAATGTGTGTTATTACAATCCAGTAGATCTTGTGCATTACACAACGGAGGTATAATATTTTATTAAATTTAGTAGATTTTAAAATGGTTAAGTGATTTAGAGATTTAAGAAGAAATTAAATGAAATCATATGTATTGTGACAAAATTAATGACACTGCTATTACTACTATTTACAAATAAATGTCTGTAGGCTGGATCCTCACCTATGAAAGAAGACGAACAGTAGAAGAATCAGGTCGTACAAGGCGTAGTTGGATTTTCTCTCAATGCCGATGATTCTGGGTGGATAGAACGGCATCTTTGCCTCGACTAAGGCCGATTGGTTCCAAGGCAGCATCTCGAATTGGAACATGCACTTGATGATGACTATGACCTGAGCAAAACAATGTACATATTATATGACAATGTCAGGTTATAATAAGCAAAATGTAATTAATAATGATTTATTAATATTCCTTTCTACAAGTTTATGACTGCCATTTTGTAAATAATTATTCGGTAGTCTAGAATGCAATTTAGATTTATAGTTAGTGAAACCATTGGGTAGAATATTCCATTATGTTTACAATGCCTAGGTAGAAGGTTATCAACAGAAAAAATCCAAAATTTATAAAAGTAAATATTTTTTGGAATTTTAAATAGTTAGGTATTTGAATTTTGAATAATTGTAATGGCCTTAATAATTTGTATTTCCCTTGGATGTCGCCTACCTCGGTGTACGCGATGATGGTGACCCAGAAGGTCTTGGTCGGCCTCGGAACCGTCAGCGTTCCCCACAGAAAGACCATGAGCGGCAGCGGCAGCGAGAGAATTGTCGCCGACTTGATCTGATTGAGGAAGACCATGAAGTAGCAGACGATGTCCGAGTGCGATATGATGGCGTACCAGAGAGCGAGTAGAAGGCGTACAATCGGGGGCTGGTCCACCGCGCTCATCTCCTCCGTGTCAAGGTCATTGAGACTCGTGGCGTGAACGCTGTCGAGCAAACACCATTAGTGTTGCACACAAGATGTAGTACCTTCCTTCTCGCAACATTCTCGACCAAAATCGATTATTAAAAGTTAATAACAAGAAAATTTGAAAGTTTGACCATTAATTTAATGAATATTAAAATGTTCACGTAACTACTGCCCATTATATGCAATATGTTTGAACAGACAGCGATGAGTCAATCATGCAGAATGTAGATTGATTTATAAATTTGAATGATTATTAATTGTAGTAGGCCTACTATATTTATTTAGTAAATTGTAATATATTTAATTAAAAGATAGTGACATATTATAACTTAAGGCATCAATTTAGTGGGGTAATGAGACTACTTACATTGGTTTAGTTTTGTGGAGCCACAAGTTATGTGAACTAATGTTCATGTTTATTATTAGCTAGTCATGTAGGATGTAAGCAAAAAACTACATTAAGGGCAAGGATCACCACCAATATTAAATCCACGCAAAATAACATTATTTTAGTAATATCTTTCTAACCGTATGTAAAATCGAAAAAAGGGCTAATAGGTCTCACGTAGTTTTGTTAGAACTACATCCTGCATGAAAGATTATTAAAATATTGTAATCAGTAGCGTTTATATTTATGGCATACATTAATTTAATTTAAACCTTGATTAAAATCATTACTGGTTACAATATTTGTAAAAGGTTCTGTGCCAGATATAGTTCTAACTAAACAATATGGGACTTGTTATCAACTTTTTCGTTTTTGTGTAGCGTTATGTGAGTTATTATTACCAAAATAAGGTTATTTCGCGTGGTTTTAATATTGGCGGTAGTCCTTCCTCTTAATTATGAATGATACTTTTTCAACAAGTCTTAAGCATAACTGCACAAACATTAGAGAAATGTCTGGTGGTTTTCTCAAGCTTTTGGTTTTGTGACACATTTTTGTTGTAAATACCAAAATTAATCTAGAATGAATCTATTCCATAAGACTGACTTTCAACACTATAAATATTGCGTTTCTATCACATTCACAAACGTTGGCTACATCCACAGGTGAATATCTACACTGTACCAACATAATAATAAAACAAATTTCACTTGACGGTGGAAACAGAAACTATGTACAGAAATCATTGTGTACTGGGGAACAAGATGGTAGTACAAAGTGTGAGAAAGATGTTTACAAATCATTTTTAGCCGAGCAATATTTAACATTTAACCGATTTAATTAATTAACAAGTGTAGAATGCAATGTTTGTCAACAATTGGAAAGTTGTACAAGTTTTATGACTGTGTTTGCATTAAAAATTAATTGGTGCAAAAATGACTTGTTCATCGGTAATTGTGGTGCTCTTGACAACACAAAAAGCAACGTGTGCAAGCTCAAGAATTGAAGCAAAAACATACATTGTATTGGCATTACGTCAGACTAAAAATTCAGATCAGGTAACTTTTTACTTTTTGAACAGGGTTTGCACGGTCCGCTTTAAATTCAACTCCCCATTAAAAATAAATTCTGCAAGTGTGCTTGAGGGTGTAGATCCTAAATGCCAATTATAATTTTTTTATTAATACTTTACTTTACTAAGTTCTAGCTGCATTTCACGTTCTATATTGATGTTTAAATAATCATTGCTGAACAAATGGGGACTAAAATAATTCTCCCTAATCGATAACCAATAATTAGTTTTTAGCTCGAAAGCACGTAGTGTACTCTATTGAAGCAAGTTTCTCAAAATGACAAGAATGGGATTTGTTATTGTTTGTATTCAAGAAATAAACATTGCTTTTTAATTCAGAAATAATTTTGATGCATGAGAAGTGAAGAGTTGTATTAAATTAAATTGTAAATATCCTCAATGTTTACTGTCTTACATTGATTGAGTATATTTGGTATGTTAAAAAAAGAAAGAAAGCCTGAAAATATAAATCAACTGGAATGAAATGTTTTCAATGAATGTCATGCACAAGTTTCCATGTTAATACTGAACATGCTCCACATATTGCCCAAGCGTAAACACAACACCATAACGGACGACACCGAGTAGACATCAGCCAAGAGTGAAATAAAAACTGGAAATAGAAAACACATACAGCCAATATTTCAAGAAGGTCAAGCGAACGTGAAGGAAATCACATTTATCATGCGGAATTGTTCAAAAGGCAAAGGAATCAGCATATCATCGTAGGAACGTCTTGAACTATATGAAATAATTGCAAGATTCTAAAACAAAATTTGACAGGAAAAATCTCAAACTTAACCCCAAAAAATTACATTTTTGGACCCCTCAAAATGCACATTGTTATCCCTTGAGGTTAAACCGTTCGGTTTTGTACCAGAATGGTTGACACTAAATGAATACAAATACATTTGATTTATTTCCATAAAATTGAAGACATCCCTCGAGACATGTCACTTTGTGGAACATGAAACGAACTCAAGCGACACAAGGACAGTTCACAAACCAACGTCAGTCGTTTACCTTCCGACGTCGGAATCCAAGCCTCTCTCTAGACTCGGCGCGAGCACGCGAATCTCTGGCACGCCCAATAGATGTCTCTTTCGCCTAAAGGGAAAGCAATACACTACACACCAACTCACCACCCCATGCGTACCCAGAATCCACGCAAACCGACATGACTTTTGGACAACTTTGATTGTTTTATGAAAACTTCTACAAACTATCACACAAGATTAATGCCAAAAAATAACAAGACTTGGTTAGTTTCATGAGACATATACCAATACCTGAATTGATGTATAGAATAATAATATAAAAATGTTGTCCTTGAAAGGGACTACACTACATTACTGGTCCATGGAAATGACATTTATTACAGACCAACCGGACCTCTTCTTGCTCATAGCTCAACAAAGTGTTTAATAAATAAATTGAATTAAAGAATGGTATTGTCATTGGTTAATGTTAAACAACTAGTTCACAAGAATGTGGGCTTGTTCAGAATTTCTTAATCGGATTTAGAACAAACACACAATCTATGTAATGCCATTTAGATATTATATAATTTGTGTATTAGTATAGTTTTCTAGTATTTGTAATTAATATAGGTAGTTGGGACTTAACCCTTTCTTGTGCAGGATATCCCACTGGTCCAAGATTACTGTTCACATGTAAGTTTACCTACCTCTTATCTTACAAATTAACCACTTTAGTATGGAGGTAAAATGTTTACATTAAAACCTATCATGCAATTAAGTAAATCAAGTAAACCAAAATATATCTGGCATTTCTGACAAAACATTTTACTTTACTAACATTCTTCTAAACATTATATATCTAATAATTTTCTCAGGTTAATATTATTTTAATTGTTACATGCAGGTGTCCACAAAATGCCCTCCTAATTGACCCAACTACAAACAGTAATTACATAATATTACATTCATGTCACAGAAAGAGTTAATAGGTTTAACTATTGTGAACAGCAGTCTTGGTAATTAATGTTATGTAACGTTACTAATGCATTAGGTACCGTAATGAAATTACATGTTAAGTCATTATTGTTGTTATATTCCTACAACAGTTATGAGTGAAAAAACCTTTATATATTTTTTTTTTACCAATGCAATAATGTAGTAGTTTTGTATGAGCAACAAATGCAGATAATTCAGGTTGTATCCAAAAACTCATTTTAGCTTTAGTTGACTAGTTGAGTTGCACTAATTAAACAATTTGGCCTGTCATCATTCAGGGATAAAAATGCAAAAAAAATTAGATGCAATTTTAATTTATTTACTATGTAGACCTATATCCCCCTAGGACATACACTCCAGTGTACTGGTTTTTAGTTTTTAAATTATGGTCACCCTATAATACTTGCAATTCTTGGTTGTTATCTTCAACATCACAAAGGTTATTTTGTACGGACTGTTTTAAAAATGTAACATCATTACTTTCATAAAAATTAATAAGCAAGATATTTATTCTTTTAAAGTCAATTATTAATTATATTAATCTATGACAAACTGAAAAGCACAGTTTATCTATCTTTGATATGACGTTACAGTCAGTTGTAACAGTGTGTTGTCGTAACTGTACAACTTGCTTTACCTGTATTTCTCTGCAATGAAGGCAACAAATTGTTCTTCGTGACTGTCATCTTTTGAGTCGGTGGGGATGGAGTAGGATATACGGTGGAGAAGGCTGCCGGGATGTAACATACTCTCATCGGGATGATTCGCAAAGGTCATGCTAGGGTTCAAACCAATCCAAACATACACAAACAAAACCAAACAAAATCCAGGTTAAAACACCAAAAGCAACCAAGCAAAAACACAACTAATGTAACATGGGAGATTCAATTGAAAAAGGACAAAGGTAGGAATAAATTACAAAACACAATATAAAAGGTTAAACACTAATGAAACATCTAAAAATATAGACAAGTTAGTACCCACATAATTTTAAGAGTATGACTGTATCCACAAAGCTTTATTTACTGCTCTGTCCTTCTGTTAGGGTTAAGGAGGAATTGTTATTCATCGGCATTGAAGTTTGAGAATAATGTAAACGTGTACTTGTAAAATGCACAAGTTTGATCAAATAATGAAGTGTCATCTGGTAAATGTTGTATGTACGTATTTTAGGAAGAATAGAACAGAAATGTATGTCAATCTACCATGGTAAATGGTTTATTACTAGGAAAACGCTTAAGTCCCGCCGCGTTGTTGGATGAGCGTAATTGGTGCATTGAGTTGCAATGTGTTATGCGGATTTTCTGTTGTACTGTGAACAAATCATTACTAAGTTGAGAATTTTTTTTAAATTGATTTAAATTAAATAAATAATAAACTTTCATTTTAATTTTTTTATTTCGTAATTTTAAAAAAGAAAAAAATCCTAAAATTTCGATTTTCATAAGAAATAATTTTTCGATTGCGCTCAGATTTCACACGAATATATAAATTTATGAAATTAAGGTTCTGTGAAAAAATCATTACGATCGGATAAAGCATGTAGGTGCTATAAGCCAAAGAAATTTTAAAAATCGAAAAAGTCTTAAAATTGCGATTTTTTTAAAGAAATTTATCTTTCGATAACACTCAAAATTCACCCAAATATATCAATTCATAAAATTAAGGTTGTGTGAAAAAATTATTACAATCGGACAAAGCATGTAGGAAGAATTTTGTTAAAAATAAAAAAAAATCGTAAAATTGCGATTTTCATGAGAAATAATTTTCCTATTGCGCTAAAAAACGTGGCAGTTCTAAGTTCAGAGATTTCGAAGGCCTCCATAAAATTTCATCGCAATCGGACTATCGGTTTAGCCGGAATCGTGCGGACAAACAGACAAAAATACAAAAATAAAAAAAATAAAAAATAAAAATAAAAATAAAAAACATTCTGGAATTTTTTCTCCAGTGTAGTAGAATGGAATCTTCGCTTCGCTTATCCAATCACAAGGAAATACTATTTTTTTAAGTACAAATGTGTTTACTTGCTGAAATACTTTTTTTTCCAAATAATATGTGTAAAGATGATCTAGACATAAATCATAGTCATGGCCTAAAAGTGTTATAGTCACAACAATTTCGACACATTTACTTTAAAATTGTTTTGTGAAATAGCTTCACATCTTCTGTATGCTTGGAAGTAAATAAACAAACATATACATAAATAAATAAATAAATAAATAAATAAATAAATAAATAAATAAATAAATAAATAAATAAAGTACAAAGTCTCGAATTGCCCCCTAGATAGCAGTAACTTAGTTCATGAACATTGAACAGCCTCGTACGCATTTGGCAGCTCAACACTTCGAAGATAAGGATCTTTCTAGAAAGCAAAGGGAGTAGGTACAGTTAGCATGTTGGGCGCTGAGAGTAGTCGGAAGCCAGCACTAGAAAGAATTGGTCGACTATCGCTAGGTGGGCGTTCTGCCCCCAGCCACCACCGAAGAGTGTCATGCAAGTAGGATGTGATTCCGAGACGAACCTGGTTCCTCTGAGCGGAGAGTAGTCACAACTGCGGCCACCCCGAAGTCTCGCCCTCTCCGTCTCCATCCTTGATACATAGAAGCCACTACTGCACTACACACGCACTGCATAACCCTCACACATTCTTGCTTACGTGCATACTATAAGGAATGTCAAACGATTATCAATAAATCTGCAATCGATGTCGATTGATAAAATTACAAACGATTAGTTCCGTTTTTTATAAACGCTCGGTAATCGTTAGACCTAATTTTTAGTGTACGGTATTATTGGGATATAAGGTAACTGTATTTAGTTGAATACAGTGTTAATATGAATTGATAAGTAAAAAATTCAAATAACTTGTTTTTCCATTTTGATTTAAATGAAAAAGGTAGTAACATTTCAAAAGAAAGTTTTTTGTCTTAAACTTGTGAAACTGTTGGTTAATTGACTATTAAATCAATATCAATTTACACAATTTTAAGTTTAAATCTACTTGATAACCAGGACACGATATAATTTTAAAAAAAATAATTGTTTGACATCCTTACAATGCGATGCATAGCCAACACTACACTGAATGATGCTAAACATGACATGAAAACATCCTTACTACATAATATGCAATGCATTAACCCTCTACATTCTAACCTACACTACTACCTTATGCAATGCATGATCCCTACATTGTAGCCAACACTACACTGAACCATGCTAAACTTGATGTGATCACAACTAAGGAAATAGTAGGTGAATTAGGCTACTATTTACTAGTGGTGTACAAGTACCCAAAATTTTGGGTCGGGTATATTTGGAGGTCGACCCTAGTGATAAAATATTTTCGCTATTTGGGTAGCAAACATTAAAAAATATACTTTGGGGGATGATGAAGGTGCTAGTCCAGAATGTTTGTACTGAATTGGTGGAGGTGCCGGTCCAGAATGTTTGTTCTGAATTGGTGGAGAATGTTTGTACTTAATTGGTGGAGGTGCCGGTCCAAACAATTTTTAATTTATAGCTTGTAAACAAAACCCCATTCAATAAAAATCCAGACAACAACAACAAACAAATTGGTAGAAAATCATTGTCCAATTATTCACTATAGTAAGGGAATAATTTTCAAAATCACCAGGGCATCATACATCAATCATATCGCACGTAATGCATTATGGAGAAGGAGAGCTTAACAAGCTAATTGCACATGCTTGGGCTGTGACAAGACTGCGTATCCCACAGATTCGTTGCAGTCCGCCACACATCCGACCCAATCATGACATTTAGCAAGTTAAACTCACTTTCTTCATAATGCTTTGCGCAAAATATATAGGGCGCTGCTGATTCCTTTAAATCTTCTATAAAAGCTTGAACTTTATAAAGACATAATTTCAAATACAATAGAGAATATTCCTTACTTTTTTTAATCACTCCACTACATTAAGGACTTCATTCTGAATACGTTATTCATATTTTTTATTATTTAGATAAGATTTTCAGTAACCTGAAAGTTGCACCAATAATAATGTCGGGAAAAAGGAACAACTACGTTACTATTAGCTATTATTACGAATCGGCCAATAAGGCAATGCCAAACAGTGATATTAACCGTCTAGTCTAGAAGGCGGTAGTTAATTCATTGATCCAAAGACATTAAACAACTTTACGCATTGGTCAACAAAGTTCTAGACCCAAATCTTGACGTCACGTGCTGTTTGCGCGGGAAATAAAATACTACAAGCCTTGTGCCCCAGTAGAATTTAAAATATTTACTTTATATTGGTTTTAAATTTTCATTGCAGTAATGTTGTTTTTAAGGGTTTTCTACCCATTTCTTACACTCACATCAATATTTGAACTTATTTAACATTCCCTATTGCTGTGACAGAAGATCCTAAGGTTACAATCTTTACCTTTACTGGATGATGCATGGAATGAGATGTGTAAATTCGTGTAAATTGATAAAGTTATATTTTTTCTTAAATTTCAAGTTTAAAAAAATATATAATGTATATTTTACACAACTACTGTACTGTTCAACTAATGTAACAAATAAAGCTCATTTTGCCACCATTATGCAAACATTATGGAGAAAGGGAGTTTAACACAGTAGATTAACACACAAAACCCATGGACAAAAAGCCTGGCATAACCATTAAATAACACCTAAATGTACGTGGGCCATTAAACAAATATCCCAAGGGCTCACCATTCTGCTTGTCTGCATACAAGCAGTTCCTCATATAGATTAATAAAAACCACGTATGGTTGCAAGGTCGTGAACTTGCCCACAGTGTAGGAAAACAGGTATCGCTGAATGTCAACCCAACAATGATGCTGATGCTGCATGCAACACCATTCATAACATAAAGCAAACTTTAGACTTGATCCAAATTTGAAAATAATGTAACTACACACTACTGTATTCCTTCCTAATGTAGTTCAATATGGATAACACTTTTGATGTATAAACTTTTTTTAAGATAGTAAGAATATGATAACACTAAGTTAAAAGTTATATGAAATGTTTAAATTACTCTATGAACTTAAACATAAAGGTTTTCCATTAATGTATGATTGCATAATGTACATACTACTCTTCTACTACTCTTACAATATAGGTAACCTCAATCCAGATCTAATGGGATATATCTGAGAAAGCTCAGCAGGACTCGGAACTAGTGGTGTGCGGGAAGACAAAATTTTGGTAGGGTATTTTTTGGGTTGACCTGATAGTCAAAAAATCTACCTGATTTTCGAGTAACAAAAAATGATTACAATGGGTGATAGTGGAGGGGCCGGTCCAGATTTACATCTTTGGTGGAGGTGCCGGTCCAGACTTAACATGCTCTGAAACGAGATCACGTGACTGCTTGTCCATGAAATAAGGGTGAATTCACTGAATTGAAGATTTATTTGAAGAAAATTAAATTTTCAAAATGTACTTCACTTTTTGTTGTTGGATATTCAAATCAAATATCAAATCAAAATTAATTTTTTGATTCCAATTTGTAATTTAATGTGATATTATAATAGTTATGAAAATGTCTATGTTATTTTCCTGAAACTCTTTATCTTTATAATCAGGTGTAGGAGCTAGCCATGCTACTAACTAAATACGAGCTATCTTGCATAAATTGCTACCACTACATTACGAAGCAGTACCTAATGTATTGTCTATTCCCTCCAAGCTAAGACGAAAAGTGAGAGAGGGTACCTTATTTTTGAGCGCTCCAATGTGGATTCTGGGAGAGGTTGCCAGATCATCGACGACCCTTGTCGTACACCCAGCCCGAAGCCATCCTTGTCCTGTTAACAAAACAAAACAATTAACTACGTACTGTTTACGCTTTTATTATAATAAAATAATATAAATAAAATAATATGTTTGTTTTCAGTGTTTACAACTCCTTCTTGACGGAGGTGCCAAGTACATAGGCCAGCGGCGCCTCCCCTGATCCCCAAGGTTTCAAAAACAATTTGAATCATCCTTGTTGAAGGAAAATGTCAAAACATAATGTTCATGTCAATCGAAGGTTATTATTTACTACAATTCAGAAATTAAAAAAGTCCGCCCCAACCGGGAATCGAACCACGGATCTCCCGCATTCCAGACAGGCGTCTTAACCACTAGACCAGTGGTTTGTAATTTTAGTAAATAATAACAATTACACCTACGGGAGTGTTTCCCAACTAACCAAATCGAGAAATCGTAGGTTGTATTCTGTTTTATCGCGAGACGGGCAGAAAAGTTATTTACATAGGATCTTTGATCCCGTGTTATATATGACAGCCTAATTAAGTACTTGAAATATAGCAATATACGAATACATACCTTGAGCATCTTCTTCTCCATGGTAAGCACTTTGACGACGTATCGGTAGTCTCGGGAGCTTCGGTTCAGGATTCTAGTAAGGGTGACCATGGCACTTTCCACGAAGGCCCACGCAAACTTGATGTACGTCCAGATCTTATTCCATATTGTCACTTCTGCAAACACACAAATTAGTATTTATTGATTATATATTTTTAAAATCATTTAATGGGAGGATAACAGAAAGAGCAGAGCAGCAGCCCAATACAGGTCAAAGCCTGCCACCCTAAACCCTAAACAAAAAATAAAAATAAAAATATAATTTGGCTGCATATGCAAAGGCCAACAATGTCAACAAATTAGGGCTGGGCTTGTGAGAAAAATGTATAAAAACAAATTTAAAATATTTTTAATTTACTTTTATAATTAAAAATTATTTTTACATTTTAAGTTTTATGTGGCTGTGGAGTGGTATAGTGGGACTGGCAATATAACATTTTGTTTTAGAGAGGAGATCTTTTTTCTCGGTCAATGATTTTTTTGAAAGTATTGATGGGGGGGGGGGGGTCTTTTTTTACACGTACATGGCAAATTGTTTGAGATCGTAAGTCCAATGACAACTAATGTCAAATATTAGAATACTCAGAATTTAGAAAAGTGATATATTTTATGTCCATTCAGACGAAAATGAGTAGTGAAGGATGAGCATAAAGACAATTACAAGGATATTTTATTAATGCAGAATTTCGATAAATATATGGGTTTTTGCTGCGAAATGCTTCATACCTGCGCCTGAACAATACAAGGCGGCGTGGACAGCTAAAAAGCATTGTTTATTGTCCTCCTCTGTAACTAACTGAATAACAGGCTTTAATTAGCAGTAGTAAACCTTTGCAGCTTGAAGGTGACTGTCTTGTGGATCAGCACTGGACTATTTTGTCATACCACTTTTAACTTTGTCCATGTTTAAGCCTTTTCAATCTCAAACGTTAACTCAAAAGTAGGTCTTGAGAAAATCCTGTTTGTTTATTTGTTTAGCGTCTATTCTATTCAGTTAAAAAACTGATTTACAAAGGAGGACAAGTAAATAAATCTAATTATATAAATGCAGACACAACAATGAACTAAAAGTAAGTAAAGTTTAAAACAGTAATATTACAATCAACAATGTATTAATAACACAAATTTTGGTAACAAATTCAAAATGGATATTAAATGAAATTAATTATTAATTTTTATATACTACTTTGATTTATTTTAATTGAATTTTGTGCTTAGTTGTAGAATATTTACCACCATATATCAGTTCTTACAGTAATCCAAGGTAATCCAAGGTGGAATTCCTCAACAATCGTTGACAATATAGCAACTAACACTACACTCCCTTTTATCTCACAAGTAATTGACTTTGGAATATCTGACCACTACGCACAAGAAATTGCAATACAATTTCAACAATATCAGCTACCTCAAACTACCAAAATTATACGTCTAACAAATGTCAATAACCTAGCTGAAAGCTTAACAGAAGAAAATTGGGAGTGTGTAACACAAGCACATACAGCAGATGATAAATACAATGAATTCTCAAACAAACTGCTCTCCTATTATAATGAAAATTGCCCTTTAAAAACAATAAAAAATAAATCAACCTATAAATTGCAGAATTGGCTAACCAAAGGTATTAAGGTTTCAAGTACAAATAAAAGAAGTCTCTTATATATTAAATCTCATTTCCCAAATGTGCCATTTTTTGCAAACATATATCAAAACATACTTGAGAATTTACAAAAAGGTTCTAAAAAATGCAAAAATTGGCCACATAAGAGAAATCATAACAACTACAGACAATAAATCAAAATCTATATGGAACGTAATAAATACAGAAATAAATCGTAAACCGAAAAAGCGCCATGAAAATATAACTTTACTCAATAACAAAAACTCATTAGTAATAAATGACGCCTTTGAAATTGCCACTACCTTCAATAAGTACTTCACGACGGAAGCATCTCTATTAACAAATAACATAACTTGGCCTACTTGCGGAAACAATAAAACCACAATTTTCAAACTTACCTAATAAAGACAAACAAAGCCCAAGTAACTCCCTTTACTTTTATGAAACAACCCCAAATGAAATTAAAGATATAGTACTAAAACTAAAGCCTAAATACTCTACGGGAATCGATGATTTGTCAATTATGGTATTCAAAAGATGTATCAATGAATTAGCTGAACCATTATCTGATATTTTCAATACTTGCCTGGAGGACGGTGTCTTTCCCCAAGCATTGAAAATATCAAAAATAATCCCTATATTCAAAAAAGAAAATAAACATATAACCAGTAACTACAGACCAATATCCATTCTTCCAGCAGCTTCAAAAATATTAGAAACCATAATATACACACGAATGGTCTCATTTTTTGACGAGTTTAATACCATAACAGAGAGGAAAAATGGATTTAGACAAGGCAAATCAACAAGCGACACAATCAGTAGATTTCTTAAAAATGTGGTATATTCTGCGACCTCACAAAAGCGTTTGATTGTGTTGACCATACAATACTACTAGCCAAACTAGAGTACTATGGCATACGTGGGAATGGTCTAAAGCTTATAACTTCTTACCTGACTGACCGACTGCAATGCGTCGAAATGACTGAACTAAAAGACAACAAACTTACAAAGACTAGATCTGACTATGAAAAGTAATTTGTGGCGTTCCACAAGGATCAATCCTTGGCCCACTATTTTTTATCATCTTTGTTAATGATCTACCTGATAACATCGAGGATGCAGAGCTTTTTGCAGATGACTTCACTACAAGTATTACCGCTAATGAGACAATACAACTTCAAGAGAAGGCAGATAAAAGAATTACCGAATCCACCGAATGGTTTACGGTGAACAAACAACTGCTAAACTCATCAAAACCAAATTTATTCAATTCCATTCATTCCAAAAAAAACAAATCACTCAACCAAATACCTTGCATTACAAATTCACATGATAAATCCACAGTAGAATCATCTACACAAGCAAAATGATTGGGAATAACAAAAGATAACTTAACCTGGCATGCCCACATCAACACCCTAATACCAAAACTCAGCTCAGCTTGTTTTGCAATTAAGAGCATCAAACAAATAAGCAACATATCAACTGCTAAAATATGTTACTTTTCTCTATTTGAATCGCACTTGAGATATGGAATCGAATTTTGGGGAATATCGACTCATATCGACAAGGTATTCATCACGCAAAAACGAGCAATCAGGGCATTATGTACCCTTAAGCCGACGGAGCATTGCAAACCCTACTTTATTACACTAAACATTCTTACAGTTACATGCCTTTACATTCTCAAGTCAATTTTAGTCATAAAAAAACATCCACACTCTCACAGTCAACAGTGGCATACACACCCACAACACAAGGAACAAAAATAACCTCCATCTTAACCAATATCGTACAAACCTAGGTCAAAAAAACTCTGATTATTTGAATAAACTCTATTCAATAAACTCCCCCAATCAATAAAAAACATAACAGAACACATCAAATTCAAAATGAACTAACTAATTCCTAATACAAAAGGCATACTACAGCATAAAAGACTTTATGACAGACAGAACTACCTAATAATTGCTATATTTTTATTATTAGTAGGAGGTACCATATAATAGGCTATAGGCCTATACTATTTTGTAAAATACCTATATTATATTATATTAATACTTATGTAACAACTAGTCTATGTTTAGCAAAAATGGACTACACGGTGAAAACTGTTATAAACTTTAACTGTACTTTGTATTGTTATTTGTTGTCCAAATAAATAAATAAAGTGGAAGCAAGTTTTTCAGGTATATGTGTAATTGCAAGAGGTGATGGTATAAATGCAAATGTTTTGGCTAAAAAACCTAGAGAGAAGATTTGTTACATAATTAATTAGGTAAGACTGCTGTAAGCCATGGTTGCTCCAAAGGGCCTAACCACCAAACTTACCCATATTCTGTAAATCAAATTGAAGCTTTTATAGAATCTTGCTATTTTAATTTGAATCTAAATACCGTAAAGTCGTTCCGAAGAGACCTTGCCGATGCATGTCACGTGAGGGTGAATAGTGACCAATTAGCAGGTGAAGATTACAAATACTGATCACCGGTTGACTAACCTAATTATGATCTAGTAATTAGGGGTGTGTGAGTACCCGAAATTTCGAGTCGAGTCGGGTATTTGGGATTCGACTCAAGCTCGAGTATTTGGGATTCAAAATCGAGTCTCGAATTTTTTTTTTTTACGATTTTGGTGGAGGTGCCGGGTCGTAGCCCCGCGGGCGAGTGTAAAAACGTAAAAATCGTTATCTATTTTTGGCACTACCTTACCAACTCTGATTAGTCATAGTAGTAACCTCAGTCTATTGATACAAATTTGTATTCTTCTTGGAAGTTTTGACCTTTTTTGGCACAAATAATAAAAATATGTCACTATAATGTTTGTATCAACATTTGCGGAAGGTACTGTGTACGTCTACTTAAGACTCGGACTCGGACTCGAATTGGACTCGAAATCGAGTAATTTTTAGGACTCGGACTCGACTCGAATTCAAAAATCAGGAGTCGCACATCCCTACTAGTAATTTTTGTAATCTACTCGCCTCGTTTAGGAGCATTAGCCGCAGCGCGCGCCATGTAGTTCTCGTAAAACACCTCATCCTCGAGTTGTGATTTATTACTGAGCTCGTCAACGATTGAAGTTTCGCTGCTCTCAGTTGCAACGTGCACTGTCATTGTCATGCAAACAGGAACGGGATGGAAGCAACACACATTCCAAGGTAAGTGAAAAGCTGTATTGTTAGTCGCAATCTTAAGGAAGAATCATCAATGTTAGTTAAGAAGGAGGGATTATCTTAAAACCTTTTCATTAGTAGAAGTACCAATGAAATATAAGGCCTACTGGTTACAATAGTTTAATTTTTTTCACGGAGTTAGAGTTCTAACCAAATAGAAATATACAGAATCACATTTTCACTATTTGGAAGTATTCTTGAGTTAACTTACACACGGTAATTCCATGCAGTTTTTACATCCAAGACTAAATGCTTTTGTACATAACTGTAACGGGAAGCTTGAAATTATTTATTTAATAATTTAAACGTGGTTATTTGATGATCTGGAATATTACCATGGATAACAAGCAAAACTATAACCAAGGATAACTCTTGAAAAAATTATCTACTTACTATGGTCGTTACTATGGTCGTACAAGTTTCCGTTGACCATTAGTTGTATGACTAGATAAACAATATTGGGCCATTGACGGATTCCTTCAAAAACTGCAAATTTTGCTGTGCAGGAAATAAAGTCATGCACTGTAGTTAGATTTGGGGGGATGTAAAAACGACATATTGATGTTGTATTTTAAGCGATTTAATTTTAATCTGAATAATTTAGGACAGAACAAAATTAACATGAAAAGATAACTTTGATGTTGAAATAGTTGTTCCTAATTAAATTCTGACAGTATATAAATTAGTTAAATTGCCAAAATTATGACATTTAAGACCTATATAATTATAGTGTTAACACTGAAATTAGGAATAAGTCTTATTATTGAACATATACTACTTTGTTTTAATAACATTTCAAAATTTCTGTGTTTTTTGTTGTTTTTTTATTATCGAATATTAATTCTTCAACACTACATAACACAAATTATATTTTACAGATTCTTACAAACATAATATGAATGAATGAAAAACAAACACTGCGTTAAGGGTACACAATGGACCACGGAAAGACTCAGATATGTGCCATATAATTGTGACAGCCCCCAAATGGCCAGGCAAGTATTGGGGTTAAATGGTGGATGTGTTCTGAGCACTGGAGCCGAATAAGTGCAATCCCCACACAGCATGCATGCAAGCAAGCAAGCAAGCTAAGGTGCAGAGCAATCATAATAAGCACATAAATACAAGACACTCTACGTGTCGACTAGATCGATCACGATCACATATGGTGGATGTCGAGCAATAAACTAAAAACACGGGCAGTGTATTACAGATGAGCAAGAATGTCACTTTGGAATAATGACGGGAAAAAACCAGTACAGTACCCATATTTTCAAAGTTAATGAAAAGAAGAAAACCGCTTTCGGAGAAAATTATGTAACAAAATTAAATTTAAAAAAAATTAGTTGTAGTTGGCTGTTTGCAGTTAAAAAGGATTGTTAAGAACTGACAAAAAGAACGATGATAAGAGATTAACGTTTAATTAAGGTGTTAAATAAAACTAACTCAAAATTTAAAAAAATTACAAAAATATGTTTACACTTAATTAAAAACCAAGACTCTTAGACCGGGAGGATATAAAAAACACGAACAATAACCACGATCAAAAATAAAAACACTTACCAAAAAGTGCGTAAATTTTCGGATATTTATGTTTTCACTTGTTCCAAAACATTTGTGGCAAACAATGCAATGAAATATCATCACTTTTCTTACATTTGAATACGTACGTGCAACTACTTACACAAATGTAGGTCTCCGTCTGCAGCGTTCTGTTCTAATTCGTTAAAGTCATAATGCACTCGACTACTTTCTAGCCTGATACTAGGTACGGATTCTTGAATGCTCTGTTGACTGCCTTCTGGAGAGTCTCTGCTTTCATCATCCCGAGCTATTAAGGAAAGGAGTCAGGAGTTTAAAGAACAAGGGGGAGTACTTGATAGTGTTCTAGCTCAAACATTTCCATGCAAATTAAATGTGTATATGATAGTTGCACAAGAAACATGTTTATGTTAACTTGATACCTAATAATTCGTGACATTTGACTCTCATCATTTCATTTGGCATTTGAAATCTCACGAAAATGTTAAATAACATTATTTATGTAATGTTCCTACTAATACACTGCAAGAGATGCAATTGTGGTAAATTAGTTTATAAGTACAGCTACGTATATAGCCTTGCTCTAAGGCTAAGCCATCCATCTAGCCCTGGCAATGCAGTGTAGGAAGTAAAGGCAGTGGACACCACAGTTATCGCACCATTAACATCACGCACCTATCCGTCTAGTAGAGATGTCTTCCACTCTCTTCTATCCATGCCCTCTGGCATTTTGTCAATCACTTCCTTTAACCTTGCCAATAAAAACAGGAGCTGCCTGATCCGTCATTACACAAGATACATAAAAGTATCTGTACAAATTTTATTTTATTTATCAAGCTGCTGTATTGAGACTCCCTATTATTTAATAATAACCAATTTTTTGCTACAGTAATTGATCTAACAAGATGACTGTGGCCAGTTAGAAAAGAAGGGCGAAGCATGTTGCGAGATTTGATTTAAATCTCTCATAATTGAAGGATGCTATAAAAAAAGCTAGATTTTTTTCAATAATAGTAAAAACATTTTGCTACACTAATTTATCTAACAAGATGACTGTGGCCAGTTAGAAAATAAACGAGATTTGATTTAAATCTCTCTTAATTGAAGGTGAATAAGTGTTAATCAATGAGTGAAGGCAATGGCAGCAATCGGATTCGAAACCATGTCACTCGACTTGAAGTACCGCACAATTCCGACCTGCATAGTTGTAAACATGAGACAGCGTAGGTAATAGGTTTGTTCGTTCGCGGACCTAGTGTTAACACTCAAAAAGTCAGTGTCTACACTTTACACTGGCTTCTAGGTTAGTGTTATGAGTGCCAGTTTTAACACTGAAGCGAACAAACGGACCAAAATGGCTCTTTTCACAAAAGTGTGTACGAACGAACAAACCTATTGTAAATGTTTGAGCTAGTGCACCAAGGGTAGGGGGACGTCTGTGCCTACTGACTCACCAGCCTCCTCGACAGGGGGCAGCGTCACCGCCGCACTCGCAGGCGCGCTCCCACCGAGGTCTTCGTCGTCCTCGCGGCGGTCAGGTGCTGCAGGGAACAGGAGACAACCGGGAGGGTCAGGTGGGATACAGAAGACATGGAGCATTTAATTGCTTTGAAGTTTAAAAGTTGATATTACTAGGCCGCTTCGCTAACGCTTTTTCTAGTCGAGTTGATGGAAGAGCTTTTTTGTAAGTTTTTAGTATGCGTGGGATCTCTTTTCTTTACTTTTTCACCCGAGCTAATTTTTTTGAAGGGTCAGTGAAATTGAAGTCTTTTGCTCATCCAACTATAAAAGTAAGTATTTTAAAGTTTTATATTGGCCACATTGGCCTGCTATCCGTTACCTTTCTGTAATTTAGGCCTAGCTAATATGTTGTAAATGCATCAAAATTTTTTTGAATTCTAAGAGCTTCTAAGAAAATACCAAGTAAATCATTTATAATATATGTTGTGTAAAAAAACCATTGTAGGTGGAAGTAATTTTAATTTTAATTCACAGTTATCCTGCTCTTTATGCAGACAAATCATGTAGTTATTTCTGTCAATGTATGGGCAAGTAGAATCCAAATCTGGTGTTAGCTCTTTTGTAAAACGTTTTTCTGTATTTTTAATTTGTGGTGATTGTGGTAATAATACTCAAATATTCCTAAATATTCACTGTAGCTGAGTGTAAGAAATTAAAACTGAACTGAATAAATAAATTGAAATATCAAAATTAGGCTAAATAGGCCCTACATACTTTTTAGTTATTTTTATTTATTACATTTTAGAAATTACAAAAGTCCGCCCCGACTGGGATTTGAACACGGGTCTCCCACATTCCAGACGAGCGTCTTACTTTTGCTTTAATATTAAATCAAACTTGTAGAATTTTCGGAAAAGTTTGACAAGTTACGTGCAAGCATTGTTTTTTGTGTGAGCATTATGTAGCAGTACTAGCAACATGGCAAAATATACTGAAGCTCATAAAACTTTCATTTACTAAAAAATAATTAAGAAATCAACTATTGATCTTTTATAGCTGTTGTTTGTTTTATTTATGGATGAACGTAAAAGTACGATAAAGAGAGAATTATATTTAGTTTCAAATTTATTTTCTTGTTGATTTCCGAAAGAACATCCCTAACCTAAAAAGTTAAAATGTTCCTACATTTCATTAATATTAAATACAATTCTTTTCATGAAATAACATATTGTAAACGTTTGTATCGATTGATTAATGACCAGAAAAAGAAAGACCAGAAAATAACCAAAATATTTATGAATTCCTATTGATGTTTAAATATTCACACTATAAAAACATCTATCATCTATTTGTGTCTGTGCGACCTACCTTCCGTTTTTAAGGTAAGCTGTATCCGATCTGTAAATTTCCACCCACTGAAACTTGTTTATTCATGTTTCTAGTTGAATTAATAACAATATATTAAGACAAAATTATTTTAATCAATATCGGCATAGAAATATCGTAATCAAAACTTACTCCCTCACATAGACATCGCAATTGTTTTGTAATATCAATATTTTACTCATCCCTAGTATTGAGACAGAAATCGAATTGGTTGTTATCAGACAGGGAGAGGATCAATAAGGATCAACATATAGAGGAAATGTAAGAGAAAGTGATGACTTCGAATGCTCACTCGCCCAAGTGACGAGTGTACGAGTAATGACATAGTAAACACAGACACACTTACGGTCCTTGCTTTCACCTGCTGGATCAGAGGAGTCCTTGGAAGTGCCAGGGTCCTGATCATCTGTGACGGGAGCTGATGGGAGAGGACGTATCAGGACTTAAACAGGAACAAAGATACTAATGTACTTCTCACATTTGGGAACCATCTTGAACAGGACAAAATATTGCGCAAGCGGACGTAATAACATGGAGCAACTATCTGAATCAATAACTTGCATAACAATGTAAGGAATCATTTACCGAGATTTATTTTCGTACGCACACTATCAGTGGACCTTCAAATTTCGACGATCAAATAAAAATGAACTGAACTGACTGTTTTTTTTTTTGCATATTCCTATCTTATTCTATTCTTTTGTACATTTCATATCTTTCTTTTTATGCTTGAGAATAATGAGTGACCTTAAAAATGTTTCGGAATCATACGTATTAACCCATCAGCTTTCTTTTAAAAATCTTGCCACGCTACCCTTAAAATCCAATAATTTTTGCAAAAGGGGGTGCGGAGCGCATTCCAGTTGAAATGTTAACTGCTCCTACAAAAATGACCCAATTTACTTCAAATAAGTTCTGAAATATAGCCTAAATATATGTCTTGAGGCTATGAACTCTCCAGGAAATTTTTCTAGGTGTCAAAATATTGCACTCCTCATCTTCGTTATATCAAGCAAAATATTGAACACTGCGTCAATCGCCTGCGCGCTGCCATACTGTCTACGAATGCAACAATATCTTTCCTTCAAGCATAGACATGCTAACACTTGACCTAGATACCAGAAAAACACATCGTTGGATGCAGCGAAGTGCGTAGCGTTCATCGAGCGCAATCTCTTGGTGATTGGACGAACCATCCTCATGCAACGACCGATAATGTGGCGCGCTGTTTCAGCCCGTCCATTCGACGGCAGGTTATTCGGCAAGCACTACACTGCACGCAACCCGTCAAATCGACGCTCAGGAAAGCCGGTGGGGTGGGTTAAAAACGTACTTTCAATTTTGGTGAATACACAGACATAAATAATTAATGAAATAGTAAACACAGACATACTTACGGTCCTTGCTTTCACCTGCTGGATCAGAGGAGTCCTTAGAAGTGCCAGGTTCCTGACTGGGGGTCTGCTCATCCGTGACGGGAGTTGATGGGAGAGGACGTGTCAGGACTTAAACAGGAACAATGATACTATACAGCAGGGCTACTCTAGAGAACCTGGATCATATTAACTACGTTAATAGAGAAGAGAAGCGCGTTTGTATGTTCGTGTGTTAAAAATTCCTTCGGCGCACTGCCTTAAAAATGTAGCGTTCCCACCGTCCAAAAGTATCGAACTGGATGTAGTCAAAATACATGTCAAGCATTTTATTATTATTCTAATAGTTTGCCTGAGGCATGAGCCCACACCTAATAATTATGTCTTATATAAAAATGTATACATATTATAACATGCATTGCAAACAAATAAAACATTTCTTATCTGCAAATTTGTATATTCAACATTGTACTTTGTTTGATCTGTTGGTTGATTACCGCTGCTAAACCGGGGAAACTTCTTTATCGGCTCTGGTTTCCATGGTTACCAAGACCACGGGCCCACTGCCTTCGCGAGGATTTTGCTAGGAATTGTCTAGGAACCAATGAATTTGAAAGGCGGTGCTCCGAGATATATTTCTATTCGCGCTACGTATCTAAAAGATAAAGCGGCGTTAGGCTACTCAACTGGAGGACTCACCTGCTGGATCAGGGGAGTCCTTGGAAGTGCCAGGTATAGCTTCCTGTTGTTCTTCCTGACTGGGGGTCTGCTCCTCTGTGACGGGAGCTGATGGGAGAGGGAGAGGACGTGTCAGGGGAACAATGATACTATACAGCAGGGCTACTAGACTGGAGGACTCCTATGTTCATCTTATGCAAACCATTCAACAGTATAGAGAAATATTAACAAACTCTTGTACTGGTAACAAGTAACAGAATTTGACGGTGATTTTCAAAATAATTATCATTGTTTTTTTGTGAAAGAAACATGTTTATTAATTTAAGTAAATCCTTAATAAATTGAGAACAGATGCACAAAGTTATAGTTTTCAAATAAATCAGCGGAAATATGTACTTAAAATATTTTACATCCACACAGCAATAGGGAATATTCCATTTCCGCCAAATACTGTACGAATAGATTTTCGTTCGACGAATTTCGTCCCGATTACAAATATGTAGGCCTACTTTGTTTTTCCGTGAAATAATAATCCAGTGATTTATAGCCGTTTTAAAAGCAGCAGTTTTTTAAAGCGGCAAAAACGACTGTGACGTCAGAACTGTGTTGATCCAACGCCGTCTGGATAAACATACATCCAGACCAAAGATGTTGGAATAGTATTATAGTAGGATCGAGATATACATCAAGACGGCGGTGTTTAAACAAAGCAGCGCCTAGCGTTGCCTACAGTAATGTAAACAGATGGCGGACATTTTACATTTAACGCCTAGCCAGAAAACGAGAAAAGTTGACATTGCAATCAAAAAACAAAACTGAAACAGTCCTAGGTCTAGGCCTAGGCGTAGAAAATTATTTATAATACAACAGTCTAGGCCAATTGTTCCTGTAGGATATAGGCCTTGGTATGTGAATACTAAAACTACTCACTTGACAAGCCCTTGGCTTAGCTTGCCAACCCTTACCTGCACTTCCGTGTTCCGACACACATCCCGCACAAAAAACCTTAACACTTAATGACAATGTCCTGTACTCGCCTACCAATTGTGGGCACATGAGTGTTGAATTAATGGAATGCTAATAAAATAAATAAATAAATAAATAAATAAATAAATACTTTGATCACTTATATTTTAACACTTAATGACAATGTCCTGTACTCGCCTACCATTGTGGGCACATGAGTGTTGAATTAATGGAATGCTAATAAATAAATAAATAAATAAATAAATACTTTGATCACTAATTAAAGCCTAGTGTAGATAAAGAATAGCATGATAGTCCTAGGCTGTGCAAAAATTCAAGACAGAATGCTCGTAATTCTTTATCACAATGATCTCGCAAAATCTCCTGTCACGTACGAAAAAAGAAAAAGAAAAATTTGTGAAAATGTACATCGTTTAAGTGGCTGTGGAGTTGTGTTTGTTGTTGAGCGGATGGGCGAGCACCGCCGTCTGTATGTAAATATGTACAAATATACGTACATTTAGTTTCTAATTGGCCTTGACTCAACACAGTTATGACCAGTACCGTCCAAAGATGGCGCACGCTCGTTTTTGGCGCGCAAACTGGGGGTCCAATTTACTTCTTGTTTAAATTACACAAATTTCATTTTTTTTTAAATAAAAAAAGTGCAGTGACTATTAAGACATATATAAGAATTAAAATAAACTATAAAATATAAGTGGAATATTCCCTATTGGGATAATCAATATGTCGATAACTAAACTTTCAGAAAATATGTAGTGCAGTCCTGTTACAGAGGCAATAATGTGTTGTACATTTGGTAAATGTATAGAGAAATGGTTGAGAGAGAAATCAATTATTGAAGTATATGATTATGTTGGTTCTTAGATTCTGATGGGACAGGAATCACCCGAAAATCATATTTTAGAGGCATTGTTATAAAAATCAAAACTCACTTGATCCGCCGTCATTCTTAAGTTTGGAAACCATCTCCTTGTGGTGGCACAGGCCGATATATTGCGTAAACAGATGTACTAACTTGGAGTGTCTATCTGAAAGAATGATTTGCGTAGCGACGTAATAAATCGTTAACTAGGATTTATTTCCGTATGTTATACGTAAACAAATAATGCTCATTATCATTGGACCTTCATATTTGGACGTTCAAATACAAATGAACTGAACTGAAACTGTTTTTGCTGAGTTCTATATAGTAATTATATATTCTTTTCTGCAAGTCTTATATTTTCTTTTTATGCTTGAGAACAATGAGGGACCTTTAAAAATGTTTTGGAATCGTTCCTATTAAAAGTGTTTTCAATTTTGGTATATTCACAAATAATGAAATAGTAAATACACACACATTTACAGTCCTTGCTTTCTGGATCAGAGCAGTCCTCAGAAGTGCCAGGGATAGCTTCCTGTTGTTCTTCTTCACTGTGGGTCTGACCATCTGTGACGGGAGCTGTGGGAGAGGACGTGTCAGGATTTAAATAGGAACAATGATACTATCCGCGACGCAAAGGAACACCAATTTGATCAAGCGTATAAAGATAGCAGCTTCTAATTTTAGTGCCCAGAAAGTTTGCAAGCAGCACTGTCGCTAGAATTGGCTAGAATAGACAGCGGTCTTCTAGATTAGCGCCTTCTTTTTGCCACAGCATTAGTTGGCATTGTACATGACTAGCGGTGCGCACAGTAACAATAATTATTGGATTGTTGACGCTTGTGTTTTGATAAATAACAAATTTGTTTAAAATGTTGTAAAAAAACAAATGAAACCAAATAACTGAAAGAAAACACAAACAAATATCAAATAAAGTCATTTCTCCAAAGCTAAGCAGCATGGAGCCTAGCCTAGTTTACACATCAAACCATGTAGATTATTGGAGGGCTACTGGATAAAGTAGCTTGCCTGTACAATCTGTGTGGCTATGAATATCTACAGTGTTGCCTGCAAACTTTCCAGCAACTAAAACAAACGCACAAAGCGCTATCTGGATCATCTTTGCATCGCGGATACAGCAGGGCTACTCAACTGGAGGAATCCAGGATGACAATAAATACTATACAGACCGTTAACCCACCGGCTTTCCCGAGCGTCGAGTCGACGGGCTGCACGTAGTGCCCGCCGAATTACCTGGCCGTCGAATCGACGGTCTGGAACAGCGCACTACCTTATCGGTCGTATTATGAGAATGGTTCGTCCAATCATGATGGGGTTTGACAAAGAGTCACAGGAAAATCATATTTTTGAGGTATTGCTATTAAAAACAAAACTCACTTGAATGATGTCCTTCTCAAGTTTGGAAACCCTCTACGGTAATTATCGGTTTATGATCTCGCATGTAAATACAAAGTTTGTTGGGAATTGGGATATGATATCCCAAAAACGTTAGGGTGGCACAAAGCAGCGTGGTGGTTTTAAATTTATTTCCAACGTAGCCATGGAAGTTTTGATAAACATCAACCAAAACCTCTCCAGAAAACTTTGCTTGAGTTCATCTTGCAGGTTTAGGTCACTCTTTAAATGAACTATAAATTAGTGTAAGAATTAACTAAAAGCTTGCATAACTTTAAGAACTCCACACCCACCATTTGAATTAAAACAAAGAGTTTATCATTATTGAAAGTTAGAATCAACACCATCAACACTTCCCTTTGCAATTGTAGCCATGCAAGATGTCATGCGATCTAGATTCTGGGACATTACCTGACATATTGAGCGCCACTTTCAAGTTTCTTCCGACAAGTACGGTATTACGTTACTTGGTACCATAAGCGAAGTAGGTTGTTTATCTGTAAGCTACAAGACTTACCTCATACATAACGGAAGAGTCACGATAGAACGTCACAAAATGTTACGAGGTAACGGTAAATTGACTCGTAAAACATATAAATAGCTCCGTGAATCAATGTGACAGTACATACTAAGTCTAAACTGGACACCTACATCCACTGGAAGTTCAATTTAATTTAAATATTTGGGTACCTAACTGACAAAAATGAAGTCCTTTTTGATGCGTTGACACATTACCTTGCTCTCGATGTTAAATTAACATTTATTACAAAATACATAAAAAATTAACGCACAAAGAGTACTGTGTTGCATAATTTCTTTTCTGAAATAGTACATGGAGATCCTCATTAGATCAAACTTGACAAATCCAAAATTCTATTTACTTCAACAATCTAGTGATGAAGTCTCTACTAAAGATTTAGGTGCAGGACTTACTTTTCTTTTAATTCCATAAAATAAATAAAGTTTATACGTTATAGTATCCCTTGGAATCTGAAGAAAGGGCGATTTTATGTAACTGCAATTTACGGCATCCCTCGTAAGAGGTCCTGGTCTGATTGTACTCACGCTTGGGCTGCGACGGCAGAAGGGGCGGCTCATCTCCCGCCGTGTCGATCTCCATCTCGTCCGCTTCCGAGCCGAACGCGTGGCTCCCAGAGTGTTCCCGGCTGTGTCTCCGACTGTGTGGTTCGCTGTGTGGCGGGGCGAGACTCCCCGTTTCGTCTTCGTCCATTTCCTCGACCGTGGGGACTCGGGCCGAGCTGGTCTTGCTTCCCGCAGGTGACGGCATCTGGGGTGGCACCTTTACAAAGCAACACTCTGTTACAACATTCTCGCATAACGCACTGGGCGACATCCAGTTACAACACAATAAGCTTTACTAATTAGCTACTTATAAGGTTTAGTGAATTTCATTTAAACTAGAAATACTAAGAAAAAGTTCACTAGATTATATTTTGAAGAACTTGGTTATGTCTCTGATTATTTAAATTATTGTTGATCAATAAAACTTTAAATAGGTTAGTTTTTGTAATTTGTGGTCAAAAATGGTAAATTGTTGCAGAGTTCCTTATAGGCCTGTAACGAATTTGCTCTAGCTCTTCAAATAAAGAAGTTAGGTGCACAAACCGTATAACAAGCTGAAAATTTAACCAAGTGTTCTCAACACCCTGATTAAACTACTGTGTAAAATTACCTGAAATCACTTTAGCGGAAAAGGGTTTTAAAAAATGGCAAACGGGTAACTTTTCAAAAAAAGGGAAAGTTTTGTAACATCATTAAGGAATAGCTGGAAGCTGATCGACTGGCCAAAACTGCACACACCTTGTTTTTTACACTTCTTTTAATATCCATAAACGCAATAAAAGGCAAAGACCAACAATTTAAATTTTATATAGTCTGTTTTACACATAAATAGACCCCGAAATGCATTTTTAAACCGTTTCGCAATATTTCAATCTCATTCTTCAGACGAAATATGTAGAATTATCTAAAAGTTATCCAGCAATAGAGTCATCTATGTGTCTGCTTCGATAAAAAAAATTTAAGCCTTGAAAAACGTACATTAAAAAACATTGATTGTACGCTCGAAGCCGTTTATGCTTTATTGTCCACTTTTCCCGCCAAAATATAAACATAGCTAAATTTGAATTTGAAACATTATATACCATGCCAACTAGTAACATATGTTTTAAAAGTCCACAAATACAACCTTTTTACACTAGACATTAGTTAGAATATCATAGAATCTGTTCAAAATAAAATTGAACCCTACAAAATAAATTACAAAATATGCGCTGTACTCGTTCTTTACATAGAAAATCAGCATCACATGACTACATACAAATTTATACACTCACTCAACAATTCATTAAATTATTAATAGCCTTTTAAAGAATAAAAAAGCTAAAAAGTCTAAAAAGGCTTATAATGGGCAAGTTCAATGAATGGTTTCTTTAGTGCAAAGTCGTACGAACACTCGCGAAATCACGTCAGTTTAGGTTAACGCCGTGGTCACACTGCCCGAATGTAATAGACCTAGGAAAAAAGAAAAAGTTATGAACATTAACTTATATTTGGATGATTTCGTAGAATCCATTTCATGACCGCTTTACCTTAGATTTGGTCATCATTAGTGACATAAGATTTGTCTTGAAAATTGAACACGTTGTAACAGTCTCGATTACATCGGCAAATATCTGTACAATCCAGTCCATTTCGATAGCAGGGGCATTTATCGGAATCAGTGCACAAGAACTTTGTTCTACAAGTGCAGAAAAAATCTTTCAACTTTTCCATTACACAAGGTCCCTCATGATTCCGGATAAAGGTCCTGGCTGAGAATGAAACACAACACGGTTCGAATACTTTTCTGAAATTTTGATTTAAATGGCAAAAGGACGGCATGCATTTGATATCCAGTGTCAATTCCAGCTTCATTTAAAAATTGAATGTACATTTCAAAAACTTTAGGGAGCTGTATTATTTTTCCTTTTCAATCGAGTCTTTGCAAGAATCCCAAATAATGTCTGCAGCTTGGAAATGTTTTGTTAAATGGTTTGATCTTTTTTTGCGGATTCCGTGTTTCTTGTGCATGTGTATTTTTGATAACAGTCTCGATGATACCTTGCGTTTACAGAGAATAGATGGCTTTCAAATGATATTCGTTTGCTTATATTTCGATCACCTCTAGTTAACGCGGCTGGCAAAACAGACTCTCTGACTCGAACAGGATTCATGTCGACAAGTGAAAACGAACGCCCTCGTTTAAAATTATCTGCTACCTCTCCACAAATAAAACAGTTGATATTCCAATCAAATTTAAGTGATTCATTCCTAGCAAGGTGTTTAGACTTAGTTGGTACATTGTACGACTGTAGGTAGTGCCTTCTTCAGATAAACGTTTTTTGCTCTTTCACGTTTGCGTGAGTCTGTATAAACAGTTCTACATTTTTGGTGAAATTTGTATGGGAAACTGTCATCTGTACTTTTTCGGTATTTAAGAACTTTAATAGCCACTGTCCTGCCTATCTCCAAACGATTTCATAGGTGTTACAAAGCCTTTCAAAGTCAAAATTGTTTTACATTCTGTGGAACTTTATGGGCCTTCCTTGCCATCACAAATAACACACACGGTAGTTCTGTGAAATGTTGATTTGATATAATATTCTTTCGCCGAAGAGATGGCAAAATTGTCCTTGTCACCTATTTTAATAAATGTGCGGTTGTGTGAGTTTTGTGTGTTAAATGTATAATTTATTAGTCGTATATTATTACACATTGCAGTCAGTACTCACCCATTTCCAGGTTATTTTGTACGATTTTACATGATTTACATTAAAAGAAAATAGTAAAACAACAGGCACAACCATTCGTAGACTACAATAAAACTTCCACAAAATTAGTGAATTAACACAATAATCTGGTACCGAGTTATAAAATACTGAACGAACTGTCCTGTTCGAAATATCTAACAGGACTGAACTGATATTTACCTTTAGTAAAGCTCTTGCACCCTTACACCAATTCATTTTTGTATTTTGTAATTATTTACAAAAACTTGAGTAAAGTTGAGCATACGATCATTTAGGTTTAAGTAAGTTATGTTGGAGCAGATAACGCTTGATAACACGAATGGGAAGATGCGGTAAAGAAACGATATACCACACATATTTCAGTGGAGGGGCTCGATTAAACACGCATAAACAAATTTGTATGTTTATTGCATTGTTAGTAAAGATCTGTAAACACAGAAGAGATGAGCAATCATAACGTAGGTGGATCGTAAAGTCGCGTCAATTTTTTATGCGTTGTGTGCATGTATTATTTTAAAGCCAAACTGGTAAGGAGCTGAACAACTGGACAATGTCATGAAAATTTTGGTAATTATTTGTGTTTAGAAATACATATTATTGTGCTGTTAGTGTTATTAACAATGTTATCACCATTAAAAATCACAATAGTACATATGAATTTTTTAACTATTTTAGCACACAGCAACATTTAAATAACACTCAGCACAGCTCTAAAACTTTTAACATTATGGCCCACCAATTTACCATGTTGATACTTTTATAATCTTAATTAAAAAGGATATGTGTAAATTCGACATAATTTTACAAAACGTTTCATATACATAAGGAAAAGGCGGGATCATTTCAGCAGTATTCGAGAAAACAAGGAACACTAGCGCAGCCAAGTGGTCGAACCGCGAACTATTATTTCGGGGGTACTGATCGCGGAACATCATGCAAGAGGTAGGGGTTTCTCACATATATCCCGACCTAACACAAATAAATAATGTTCGGTGCCACAGTGCTCATCAAAGAAAGCAGATAATATATACTTTCATTTATTTCCGAATGATACAAAATGAGGAATGAGTGGAAAAGGGTGCTGTTAATTGCGAAACCAATCACTAAACACATGTGTGTCTGCAGTCTGTACTTTCGCGGTCTCGAACAACATTGTTCTGCTGAGTAATATGCTTATACTACCGGCGAGTTATTTTTCTGGCAATTTTATATTATGCACAAAACGTTTAAAGGTGTTGTGGTAAAATTAACTTTTTGGTAGACTTACTTGGTGTGTCTAGCCGGTGTCCTGACACTCTCAAACTAGGAATATCCTACATAAATTCAAATACGCCAATATATAATCATTATGACAGTTCTAAATATTTAGCCCAATAGTCCTACTCGGTACCTACATTTATAATTTAGGCCTACACTTGTTATAATAATTGTCCTGGAACGGACACTTTAATGGGCCTACACGGCTACAAGTGTTGGTATTTAAATGTGAATTTAAATGGCTTTGCGCGGAGCTTTTACTGGCTGTGATTTTTTTATTACGGAGTATAAAATCAATCGTAAGGTCAGCCTAACAAATAATTATGCACTGTTCGTCGTACGGTCATCGACGATACCACCTAACATAGGCTAATAGCTCTAAAGATCACTGTGCATTTTGGCAAAGTGGTAGCGCGTTTGAGTTCTATTTGAAAGGTCGGCAGTTCAAATCTACGTTCGGTCGTTTTTTTTACCGTTCTATTTAGACATATGTTTTTTCTGCAATTAATGGTTTCATTACATTTTTATTGTATTTTCCCATTTCTCGCATTGCAATACAGTGATATAATCAATCGTATTACCTAAAATAAAATCCATAGTAAATTGTAAATTTCAAAAAAAGGCACCCCAGTTTTTATCTTGCATAAACCACCCGTGATTGCTCCTGCAGAAGGTAAAAAGTAGAATCACAATACTAGCACTATTTAATCAGAAGATTTTATTTTATATATATTGCAAGTATTGTTTTCATTTTAGCTTGTTTTTATCGGCAAGTTTGTAGTGAAATGTGACTAAGAAGTATAAGAATAGAATAAACTGTGTTATTTTTAAAGCAAATAGCAGAATGTGGTTTTATTTAACCATTTGGCCGTGTTATTTTGATTTTATTAAATAAAACCAAAACACACACCTCTCCGCATTCATACAACTGACCATGTCACATCACTGTAGGCCACACACTCATAGTTTTGCCATCATTGCCTGTGCAACCACAAAGATGATTTGGTTTGCATTAAAAACTACTTCTCCCTCAATATATGTCCGCGACCCTTCTCCAATCCATAATGGCTCGAATACTAACTAAGTGTATTTACTACCATTTTAAAGCGAAAACCGCTTTTAATATGCGTTCAAACACAATGTTTTCAACGTTATTACATGTATTGCGCCTATGCCGTCAGCTAGACTACCCCCGAACGAGCGGCCATATTGACGAACGCGCGCGCTATCTACATTCTCTTGTTTCCTCGAATAACCCGTATGGAGTAATCTAAAAATTGAAAGCGACAAAAAACACATCTGAGTTTTTTTTTAAGGAGTTTGACCATGTAGTAGTAAATTTAAATATAACTTGAACATATTATGTAACTAGTAAGGTGAAATTAGAAATTTTCAATTTATTTTCTTTCTATTTATGACTCATTTTATTTTCTAACATACTATAATAATATGTAATAAATAGATTTAATTTCATAAACTTATTACTCACGTTTCTATGTGAAGATTGATTATTTTATATAAGGATATTCTAAAGCAAAATTGGAAGAAATAGTGAACTAAAATATATATTTTTCACTTTTTGCCGTTTTTACCCATTTTTTTTAACCTTTTCCGCTAAAGTGATTTTGCGTACATTTGCACCACACATTTGTGAGGGCCTAGGGAAGGTTTGGTTATAAAATCAGCGTGTTATACGGTTTGTGCACCTAAAAGTGAAAATTTCAATATTGGTTAGTCCTCCATAAATCATTGAAGTTGCCTATTATAGGCCTTTTAAGCCATTTTAGTAAGGCTTTTAACAATTTAATGAATTGTTGAGAGAGTGTATAAATTTGTATGTAGTCATGTGATGCTGATTTTCTATGTTAAGAACGAGTACAGTGCATATTTTGTGATTTATTTTGTAGAGTTCCATTTTATTTTGAACAGGTTCTATGATATTTTAACTAATGCCTGATGTAAAATGGTTGTATTTGTTGAGTTTTATAACATATGTTACTAGTTGGCGCGGTATATAATGTTTCAAATTCAAATTTAGCTATGTTTATATTTTGTCGGGAAAAGTGGACAATAAAGCATACTGGCTTCAAGCTTACAATCAATGTTTTCAAATGTACGTTTTTCAAGGCTTCAATTTTTCATATCGAAGCAGACACATAGATGACTCTATTGCTGGATAACTTTTAGATAATTCTACATATTTCGTCTGAAGAATGAGATTGAAATATTGCGAAACGGTTTAAAAATGCATTTTGGGGTCTATTTATGTGTAAAACAGACTATATAAAATTTAAATTGTTGGTCTTTGCCTCTTATTAGGTTTATGGATATTAAAAAGAAGTGTTCAAAACAAGGTATGTGCAGTTTTGTCCAGACGATCAGCTTCCAGTTATTCCTTAATGATGTTACAAAACTTCCCCTTTTTTGAAAAGTTACCCGTTTGCCATTTTTTAAAACCCTTTTCCGCTAAAGTGATTTCGGGTAATTTTACACAGTAGTTTAATCAGGGTGTTGAGAACACTTGGTTAAATTTTCAGCTTGTTATACGGTTTGTGCACCTAAAAGTGAAATTTCAATATTTTTTACTCCTCTATTAAAGTATGTAAAGAAAAACGCTCAAGTTAAATACATGTTTGACAGTTGAATTACTTTGCTAGATTTTGTATCTATAAATGCCGGTGATTTGATAGATGAATACTCTGCTCGTCAACATTTTAAAAATATCTATACTTAACAATAACCATGTTCTACTTTTCTCTTACAAGTTTAGTAAGTGTGATTAAGGAAAACACAGCTAAACTTACCACTACTAAAATTTTGACAACACTATGAAAATGCCTATTAATACTGCTACATTGTTATTACTAAATTACTGCAAATTTGCATTACTTTTATTAGGGTTGAGTTATGTACATGACAATGCAACATTTTTGTTTTATTTTAAATTAATAATTTTCATAACCAGTATGACAAGTATAACAAGTGATACTTTTAATTTGAGCATTTTGCTTGCCAGACAAAACATTTTCATTTTGAATAAAATATAAAACTAAAATCAAGACTAGAAAATGAGATTTTTATAACTAATTAAAACTGTATGAAAAGAAGAAAATAAGAGAAATGCTTTCTACAGAAATTACTCCTTGTACACTATATCTAGCAGAACAATAATTAGTACAATTCATGTTAGAACAGATAGAGGGACAACAACATTGCAAATCAAGCTTTGCATGCCGTTAATTTGAAAAGAAATTAAATCGAACTGCAAGCAGTATTAGATGACATATCTTGACTTGGTTCCAATTCGACGACTTTTCCACCCCCCTAATCCATTTTAGGGCCGATAATAGACCCATCACATATTGACAGTCGTCCACTAGGTAACGAGCATCCTATGTTGCTATGGACTTTGTTTAAACAAAATGAGAAAACAAGTGCAAAGCAACAAGGGGATTCTCTGAACAAAGGCTGACTTTAAATATGGAGACTAATATTACGGAAGAAAACCTACTAGATACTTTTGTTTGTACTTAAGGTGGTCAGTTCTTAGATTGAAATCAAGCAAGCCTGCTAGAACTATATACATTAGTATACAACTATGTTACAAGTTTAAAGCAATGCATCAAAGCAGACAAGAACTATAAACTATTAGTTAATAATAAAATAGTACTAGACGATTAGTAGTGGTGTGCTAGCCAGACCGACATTCAAACGAAACCAAGTGATTAACAAAATACATAGGAACAGTACTAGCTAAGTTATTAGTGTTAGCTAACAGAAACAAACATTCAAATGTGTTCCATGTTTAGATAGTTGTTTTATCACAAAACTATATTTATGTACAACATGCATTTTAAGGCAACTAAATTGCCCACAATCAGATAGCAAATTTAATAAAATCATCTAATATTTATCCATTCAACAGATTAAGGTAGATTATTTTTGAAATCATGGTTTTTGTAGATGAAATTATTATACATAGTGATAAATCTACCATAAGGATAATAATAATGAATGAATGCTTGTTTCATTTCCAATTAAAAATGTAGGCAAACAAAGTTACATACAGTTTCTTGGTCCTTTAGATAATACTTAAATAGTATTATCTGCAATCAGGGTATATGGAAATCAGGTTATATGGAAATACTATTGTTTCAATATTTCTTTTGCACATAAGTATTATGGCCGGAATACAGTTAAAAATAGAATTGAGGTATTGATGCATATATAGTTTGAAGATTGATGAAAATGAAAAAAAAAGGGAATGAATAAATAATGAAGGTATGTAAGTCCCGTGAAGTAAGTGTAAGTCAGTAGCATATTTTTACTATACTAAATAAAATGAAATGAACAATTTTATTGTTGTGAAGTTTTATATTTTTGTTTCTAGCTCCTAGCGTCTCTAGCCAAATGGATATTGCGCAACATTGCTGGAGAAGGAAGAAATAGCAAACGATAGCGCCATTGTATAGCGCTAATAGAGCCAGAGGTAGTTCAGTTATCATTATGCTTACTTGCAGCAGTTGAGAATGCAATTGCTTTTCAAATTTAAATTTAAAATAAATATTGTAATGTAACAAGGAAATCAAAACAATGCATGGATGGAACACAAATAAAAAAAATATGCTTCATCACATATTTGATGCAGATCCGTTTGACCAAGAATGCCTAATCTACCATCCACTTAATTTTCATTTTTTAGAGATTTCTTTACAATTTTGTATACAATCAAAATTATTGATGAAGATTACAAACAACTAACTATAGATTGGTTCATAGAATAAACCAGCATTGAATGGTGAGTCCATGCACATCTACTGAGCATATGAAAGATTTTCTTTTATCGTATAACGTTAATGTACACAATACATAAAAAGCAGCGATTTTCATAAAATTTGAATCCAACCATTGCCATCATACACCTTGTTGCATTACTTAGACATGCAGGTTACGATAATTACAAATAATAATAATAATGCAGTCATCACCTGAAGCTGAAATTACTGGTTATTAACATATACTAATCACTCAGTAAAGAAGGAATCGATAAAGAACGGTGCATTACAGAACATAACAGAATACCTTCACGTAACAGAACAAGGACAAAACATAACAATGCCTAGCCGCCCAAGTGCTGATGCTGTAGTTGAGAAGCAAAGAAATACAGTAAGATGCAAGCTGAAATAGAAACGGGCACAAGTAGAAACATAGAGCTGAAACGTAAACTAATCTAGTAGAGAGGATCGTACTAAGGAGAAGAAAGAACGGCAAAGCTAAAAATAATATAATAATAACAACTACTTACTAATTAAAGTAAAATAATAATGAATGCCAGCACAATTAGAGGATACCAAATTGAAACAAAATGTTAAAGAGAATTAGTTATGGTGAAATGAAAGTGAACGAGAATTTTACTACGAGGTCGACAAATTGTTTTTTATTTCTCGAGAAAAACGTAAGTCAAGATAATTATGCTTAACTCCCGGTCCTAACATTTACTAGGTATGGCCATGTGGGGAGCGGTGAAATATAAGTAACGGCTTTGGCTTTCAACAGGTATTAATTTTTACATTAAAAATAAAAAATTTCATAACACCTGCCCAAATCATTTTAAGTCATGTGTATACGGTTCTTATCGTCAACTAATTTACTTACAAAAGTAGTATTGATGTACTTTATGCTCTAAGATAAGTACAATCCTAGGTACAATGTACTCAAGAAGGCACATACCAACAACAACTTGAAACTAGTGGAAATTATCAAGAAAATGCTGAACATAACAGAATGAGTGGTTCAACTTCTGGTTGGCTACAGGGAAAAGACAAAACACTGACTTAACATCAAGACAAATAACATTGATGCGGAGAGAAGACGGACGGCGATGTCTGCTTGTGAAGCCTGAATTATAACGTTGCCAGGTCAACGAACGGACCTGCAAATCACTTCTAAGGGGACTAGGCTACAATAGGGGTCAAGGGTCATAACAGAGGCAGGTATTTATGGTCAAAAGAAATTTTTTGGTGAATTGTTTTGCAGTCATAGTAGAAAATGGAAATTATTGACAATTTTTTAATGGAAAGATAACATTTTACAAGCTTTGTTGCCATATAATATTGCTATGCAAGTGATGCCAATTATTAAAGCCCAATTTCAAAATACTTTGATATTTTTGTTTGTTATACTGGTAATGTTTGACATGACAATTTCAACTCATTATCACACAGACATGTAATATGACTATCCCTATTAAAATGAGTAACAAAAATGCCTGCCTCTATTATATATCTACCAACTGCACGCCTGCACACATTGAACTCGTACTAAGGTTTAATATTAATAACACGCAAGTAGAAACTCTATAAGAAAGTAAACTTCACTCGGGAAAAATACCAAACAGTGGCGACCGAGACAACCTGAAAACAATCATCCACTATCGATGCAATTATCAACAAAAATTTCTGGTTCTCCTAAAGAAAACGTTGTAACATTATTAATATGAATACTGAATCATCTCTATTTGGTGTCCTCTAAGTAGCGCTGCAAGGGTTTGGAAGAGGGTACGGAAGATAACAACTCAAGAAAAGCTTTTTCTCAACTGCACATAACATCAGTCAAAACTGTCATGATCCACTGTTTTGTGTATCAGTCTTCACATATGAGGCACTAAAAAAGTTGGCGATTGAAATACAATAGGAATAAAAAAAAATAAGATTTATCTGCCAGTAACTTGATGGTTTACCTAAAATGGAAAAAAAAGGATGCCAACACTAGTCATAATTTAATTCCAGGCACTATGTGTACTGCACTACTGGGTAGTAGTACAGTCGTACCTCAAAACAAATCTGAATCATGTTTTTCTCTTTTCTCTTACTTTGTGATTGGTGTGTACCTAAATAAGTGTGTACCTATATAAGTGATCAAATAAACAGGTAGATTAGTAAATTAAATGTCATTTTAGATTAAAAAACTAAACATAAAAATTCTAGTTTAGCATATTTAACTTCTATTTTTTTTAAAGTTCAATCAGGCTACATAACAATATTGCATGATAGAATTGGCTATAGGACAAGTTAATTCTTGAATAGGGGTGTTGTTGATAGGGAACGAAACAGCTTACCTGGATAGTGGATACAAGATGATGATGATAGATACATAAAAACATATATAAAATACATATTTTGTGTCAATTTTTATATATCTATTATTACTCATTCATCCCTGCCCTCACTAACCAGGTAAGCTGTTTGATTCCCTATCGACACACATATTCCAGCACATAACAATATTGTTTATTGCTTGTAGCAGCAAAATAAACGGCAGATTTATGTACAGATTTACAAAGAAGTAACTACTAACTACTGGATACTGTATACAATAACACACCACGCAAACGATCAGTACTTCCAAGACTATTGTGTCAAGTAATACATATACACTATGATATTAAGCCAAAAACTTTATTTGCTTGATTTAAGTTACGTTACAAAATTGTAAACAAACCAATAATGTTGTTGACTCAAACCACAAACCGTAATTTAATTGTTTTTCCTACCTTCTTTCTTAGATTGACCATGAGCGTTAACAAATACGGCTCACGACTACGCAGAGAAGTCCCTGCAATCTTGTACGTAACCACAGAACTTAGTAAAACTATTTTAATAAAAAAAAGCAATACAAAAATAAATAAGCTCATATTACAATTATTCTCAACGATACATAAAAAAATGTCTGAAACAACATTGCATACAAGAAGCTTGTGCACAGTGAAAAAGCTTTGCTTACGAGTATAGACTACAGGATGCATACAACCGCATTTCTCACTGAGTCGGCACTTCACTCGGCAACGCCTTCTAAAGCAGTTAGCCTTAGATATGTAACATCGATAATATAAAGACGAGATTTGTTAATTCAAGGATGTAAGGGGGACATATTATATAAAAATATAGTCTCTGATGTAGGGCACTAATGACAACAATTTCTTAAAATAATATCCCCCTCGGAAAACAAACTAGGCGTGGAGTGCAACAACATAGTTGAATGGTTTTGTACAAGGAGCTTTTGCCAATTGTTTAGGGAAAACTGAAGAGAAAATCATTTTGAAGGATTATTACTAGTGGCTCCCATCGAACCAACAAACTCCCGAACTAGAATATTGCGTGAAAAGTGTTAGCTATGTCTATCGGCAAATATTGTGTTTCATGATCTAATCTATTCCTAGCATAGATAACATCTCCAGTGTTGGGATGGTAATCACAAGTTCATTAATGTTTGTACTTCCGTGCATTTATCAAAAACAGAAAAACACTATTGTGTAAGGCACTTTATGCTACATGATTGCCCTATCTTGGCCATTTTATTTATGTGAAAATATGCTCTCATAAAAACAATGAGACTCCCAAACAAACAAGATAATGCGTTATGCTTAAGTTTAGACTAGATTTGTTATTTAGCTTAGATATATTATGTTTGTATGCTCTATTGGACAATTTATTTCAAAATTACCCCAGACATGTGTAAAATATGTTCACACATTAATTAATTGCCATTAAAACACATTCAAATGTAGTGTATGAGCATAGATATTACTTTTAACAATTGAGAGCTATATGTGTAATGATGTCGGACAAGTGTGCGCTGTACACGAGCCTACGCAGAGTGAGGTGCCGGCCGAGCGGGAGAGGGTTCAGTGCGAGGATGGGACTCACTTGGTCAGTGGCCTGCTCAGAGAGGGCACTGTAGAAAGAGGAAGACAAGATGGGAAGGGTGTTGGAACGTCGCCTGACCGATGATGATGGCAGCAGGTCCGTGCTGAGGTGAGGCGTCCGATCCGTCACGCCGGACGTCAGAGCGTATGTCGCAGCTCGCTCCACGTCTGTCTTCATCGCCGTCTCGAACAGCTGTTGCCACAACCAGATTACACGGTTACACTCGGATCTATTCTCAGCTTAATTATTATTATAACTAAGGAAGCCAAACGATTTAAGATCCCCAATCGATAGTCGTGACAGTCCAATATACCATCGAAAATAATCAATGTACAATTATCTGTTCAACAATTGATTTAGCAGCATTTTTGCTTTATTAATATAACATCCACAAATTTATGTATTTTTAAAAAACATTTCATAAATCGAAATCAAACTATACGAATACTTTGGCAGTGAATGTGACATTTGACATAAACAGACTAAACGGCAACTGAATAAATTTATATGAACAACAAACAATGTGTAATTCTAGTTTGATTTGTTTTCCTCCTTAGTAGGAATAGAATATAGAAGGTAAATTAATTAACAAATAACTGATAGTACTTTACCGACTGATATGGAATCGTTAATCGATCAAGAATCAAAAATCGTTTGGCAACCGTAATAATGATATGCCAACTTGGAACATTAGTGTACACAACATTCAATGCCACATGTTATTAAACTCAAGTCCAAGTTGCAATTTCAACACTTTAATGGGAAGGAAGGATGTATGGACATAAGGCATACATCGGTAGATTGTTACTTGGGAGGTGGGGTTGTGGCAGTATGTCGTTCATACAGCTGGCAGGTGCTAGTTGTTAAACAAACTCATCTTCTATTACCTTCGTCGTAGGATCAGTTAGGAGAAGCATGTGATGGGAGTGTCAAGAAAGCAATGCATAAAATAATTATAATAGCAATAATGAATTATCATTATTATGGTGACTAGATTCACTCGATTGCGTGCTGGCCATGTTGAAGCGAAACAAGCAATGTGAACCATCGATAATATAATCATGATTCTAAAAAAAGTTTATAATAAAAGTACCTACCCAATTTAAAGATTTTGTACAAAAATTATCAAACTTGCAAAAATTAGCATTATTAACATAAGGTAATAAATTATGTTATTTTGTTCCAAAAGATTTCAGAAATTCAGATTGGTTTTCGGGTTCAGATATAATTTGGATTAGTACAAGAAAAGAAACATTCAAATATCGAGCATTACATCCTTAATTTAGGATAAAGATCCCCAATATGTCAAAAATATTTTAAAAAAAAGTCTTTATTAACATCTTGCTACAGGTGGCTTTTTTTATTGTGGTCTTCTGAAGAGGAGAAGTTGTCAACAATCAACTGTAGGGCTCACCCTGTCTGGCACAGCCAGAATTATGTCTACCGATCGCAGATTTGAAATGCATTATTATTCACAAATAATATAATACATTTGCATGTTATGCAAGTGCAAGATATGTATAGTGTGATAATGTCAAGAGAAAAGACAAAATGAATAGTTGAAAAGCAGGTGTTGCAATTGAGATGAAATGGGAATAAGCTGTTATGTATAGCTATATTATATAATATGTTGTTATACCAATAAGTTATTGAATGTTGATCAAATCAATGGACAGTGATAAAGTTTGAGAAATACTTTCAAAGTAAGAAAATACCATACCAGCAAACAATCGAGCAAATATAGCATGAAAAAGCTTTAGTGGGTTTAAAAAAACACAAACATGTTATGTAAGTCAAATTCATAAAAATGTGAGTAAAATATTAATTCAAATGGCTTGCAAGTAGTGAAAGAAGCAATATTTAATTACAGTACCTATTTTGCCAAGAAACCGCACTGGACCGATCACATCTTGAGAAGTCCTCTTATTATTAAAAGTGGTTGACGGCTGTCAAATAATTCGCCTAACACAATATGTCATCATGGACCATGACCATGATGGTATTTTGTTATGGCTAGTGCTTCAACGTTTGTTGTATTCTAAAATACAAATCACTACATTCACAGACAAAATGATTAAGATTTGGGTATCACGTGCCCTTTCGACAACACTTCGCACTCCATCATGCTGTCGACACCTAGAGGCAAACATCGAGTAGCCTGTTTCTTGTAGTATTTTATTGCAAATTGTTATGTATCCGTGTGGTCACATCTTTTGCCGCCAAAAAATTCGAAACACAGCGGTGACTGATAATATTTGTAATAATGAATATTATTCAAGTTAAAGCATGCAGTGTAGAAAATTAGAAGCCAACATGTATATCCAAAAATAAGTAGGTACAGTACCTAATTGGGTAATCACAAAACAGTTCACCAGCCAAACGTAGCAATTTTAAAAAATGGCGAGCACACAAATTTTGGGTCAGCACGAGTTTACTGTATTGTACTTGCAAGGAGATCACTAGCAAGTTGATAAATAATGTAATTCAGAATTATTCAGTATTGTTAACCCACTTAGTAACAAGAACTGCTTTCAGTAGGGTTATATTACAAGTGTCTGGTTTGTAAGACGGCTCTAACACCCCCCCCCCCACTTCGTTATTTCAATGTCAAAAACAACGAGATTAATTAGCATTTGTTCTTTAATTTTGATGACCTAATTAACAAAGAGAACAAAGAGCTGTCAAAATGAGAGAAAGGATGTTTGTTGAAAACGATCGGTGCCTTTTCACAATTAACAATGAACGAACAACTCGGCATTATAAGGTACGGTACTGTAAAATGTGTCAAAATAAACCAATATCACTTCTTTCAGTGCACTTGCTCTGGTTTTAGATATGGCCACTTACCTGGTTCAAAGTTTATGACTAATGGGAAACACAGTCAATTGCTACATAGTTCGCAACATAATCTAGTACAATGCGCACACGATTATGAGTAAAAAACAACTCTGGAAATACACAACCCTTCTCAAAACAATAGCGACATACACCATTTGTTACAAGGAACTTCAAGTTTAGATGCCCAACCCAAAATGATCGCTTGGTATAAACATGTACCTGTTATGTAAGTACGGTACTAAAGTAGTTAAAATTGCCAAAATAAGCATGTTATACTACAGTGTAATTTAATTAATGCATATGATATGACTTATGAAATGAGCAATAAAAAAGACATAAGAAAGGGAGAATATAAAAATTTATACTTAAAAAAATCTGATAACTATATGTCATTGGTACAAGCAAGCTATGAAAATAGTATGCATTTACCAGGAAATCAAATCTTATCGATAAATCTTACACCTATTTGTTACTCAACCATGACTTGCAACAAAATAATTGGTAGTGACAAGATTACGCTCTACCGCCTCTAAGAATTGGCTGAATGTCAAAATCAGGTTATGTTGTTAATTCTGTTCTCAATTGTTCAGTTGTTTGTTAAAACAACTGAACAACTAAAACCACTACCAAGCTGGAGTCTCGATCATTTTGTTGATCCTTAGTCGTAAAGTTATACTCATATGCACTTTCCTCTTTATTATGCAGTGCCCATAATATACGGACAAAATTTTGTGTGATTTTACACACACAAAACGAAAACAACACACTACCACACACAGGTTCGCCACAAAACACAACCGACCAACCGTTCTCGTAATATTCCATCCCCGCGATGAGCCGAGCTACCTCGTTTCTTGCCGAGCCGAGCCGTAACTTACCCTGCCGAGAGTGACCCTACGTCCGAGGTTCCCCCCGAGCTCTTCTTCCGAGTCCTTGTCCGAGACCTTCTTCTCCTCCTCAAGTTCGTCATCGTCTTCCAGGTCCTCGAACATGTAGTAGTCGCCGGACCGGATCGCTGCGGACACATGCACCACGTCAGCCACACGCTACCACTACGCACACGCTCGCAGATGCCCACATTAAATCAACGTAATAATTCATTAAGCCAGTTGTTTCAGACCAGACTCGGCATTAATTAAATAAGCGTGACACGTATCTGATAAATGCGGTCAAGAACACAATTTTTTAAAGTTAATAATTAAGCGATGAACAATTAATTTGCAAGACATATATTAAATACTTAAACATCAATATTATGTATTATTATTCATAATACCCAAGTGTTGGTTGTTCTTTACCAGTATGTTGCAAATTATATTTTAGAATGAGTCAAGTACTGAATCTATATTACTAATGAATTGGTTTGATTATATTTCTTGCAGTCAACATCTAAATTTATGCATAATACAAAGTATAAAAATTACAACATGGGCACCCGAAAGAAGTTCACTTTTTAAATTGACACATGAGTGCGAAAAGCAAATCTGTAGCACGTACAAGTGGTATGCATAAGATATAAATTAAACTAAACATTATTTATAAGTCGATATAAAAACCAGTTAGTTTAATTTCTTATACACTGTGAATGTAAATTGTATGATATGCCTCTCCAGAGCTACATTGTGACGATCGTTGATTTAGAGTTTTTGTAGATTATAATTGTAGGAAAAATTTTAATTGAGTTTTATGCAAGAAAATGTTTGCAAGAAATGCTTAAATTCCTTTTATTTACACTACAAGAGGGGTTGTGGAATTGTTTTCTAAGTATATAGTGAGGTAACTTAGATGCGAGAGCCCATGAACTGGATAAGGCATATCCGCGTATAATTGTTTTTATGAAACATTTTAATAAAAATACCCGATAAACCAGCAATGTAGAAATAGATAAAGCAGAATGAAGGTGCAGCTTATTTATAGCCCATAGACTTCACTAGTATATCGACAATTATTTGTTTAATTTCTTTGTCCTGCACTTTATTGCCGTGTTTGCATCGTAAATCAGAAATTCTTAATAATTCAGGCTACTAAACTGGACGAGTAAAAAGAAACACAGATGTGCAAGCTTATGGCGAAAGATGTGTAACGCATTCTTTGGAAATAGTCAACACATCATGTGGAGCATTCTAGCCCAGTCTTAATGCATACTACAAAGAAATGACAGCTTTTGTAGTTTTGTGTTAACACCAATAACACAAAACAGCACAAAACAGCAAACAGTGTTTTAATCCGGGAAGATAAATACATGACAAAGAAACAAAACAAAGTTATTCTACAAACAAGTGGCATGCTTAAAACATGTTGCACCATAACAAATATTTACATAATGGCATAATGTATATGCGACTTCTGGCTCTGCAACAAATATTGGTTAGTTAAAGCATGGAAAAACATAAACGTTACGATGTTATTAAAATAGATATATGTACACCAGAAATAATCACACTTTTCATTTTCACGGCAGTAAGTTGTTTAGCAGCAATAGCAACAATGCAGACGTTAATTATTTTCCTATATTAGCTGTCAAACATCTGCAGTATTGCTATACCTATGTTATAAAGCAGTTATTTGTCAAGGCAGCCAATATACTATACAAACACAATGTTAGAATGTTAACAAGAACATTGAATGATTTCACATTAGAGTACATTGTTATGTTGGAAGGGGAATATATAAAGAATTATTGATAAAAAACAAAATTAATATTTAAGAAAATGATGTTGAACTTTTCCGTACAGTTTAAAGGGACCTGAATAGCTATAAAGAACACCAGCATGGAATTACTAATACATAAGTGTACAACTTCACACCTTACGGTCCTAGCCTGATAGTTTCAGGTTTACGAATTAACTATAAACACAGTCGTATTGAGCCAGCGGTTTAGCCGAGCTCGTTTAACCGGTTCCCACTCGAACACCGAAGTTAAGCAGAATCGGGCGTGGTCATGGGTAGAGTGGGTGACCGCTCTGTCCTGAAACTCACGTTTACCGCTGGTTAGAGCAGACGAGGATTCGAAAGCTAGTGTAACGGCTTTGTTCTCCTCGACGTCTGCTCGGCAGTCCGGGTTAGTGGAGGAACCTATATGACTGTCAAGGTTACACCGTCCTTTCGGATGGGACGTTAAGCCGTTGGTCCCCTTGGTACTTTTCGAAAGGAGTAGGCTACGTTCCGGTACCGGGTTTCCCCTCCATCCTTCTGTTCATACTTCATCCTCATCTATCACCACTCATTGTCTTGATTAGCCAAAGTGCATAAATATGAGACGTTAAGCAATTTTCAATCCAATCCAATCCAATCCACAGTCGTATCAGTGTTGTTACATTTTGCACAATTTGCATTCCCCACTTTAGCATTTTACTATTCATTCAACTTGTTGCCCGTATCCTCTTTTTTATATTATTTAATTTAACCTATAGAACTCAAGTTTGGATTGTCAACCGTTTTTACAATAAAGTTTAAATGAAGTACTAGTACTAATATTGAGATATGGTCCCATCCCTATTTTGGCCACTAAAACTTTAAACAGTACGTTATAAACACAATTGATAAATGGGTTTGCATAATGGCCGCACCCTACTTTTTTCCACCTGAAATTTTAAAATATACCTACCCAAGGCCTATATTCACATAAATAATATATCAACAAAATGGGACATAAATTGTCATGTGACACAAGGGATGAGTTATGGATAGGCCGTACTTGTGTCTCTGTATGGGACAGCCAAGTACTATCTACAACATGTTAGACTATTTCTCGATTTGATAAGTCGAGAAACACTCCCGTAGGTGTAATTGTTTTTATTTACTACAGTTTAGAAGACGCTCGTCTGGAATGCGAGAGACCCGGGTTCAAATCCCGGTCGGGGCAGACTTTTTTAATTTCTAAATTGTAGTAAATAAAAATATTTTTTTTAAGACTATGTTAAAGCACTTTCTAATTCTATGCATGGAATGTACAAGGCAACATTGAGAGAAATGTTACAGCTCTTAATTACAGCACCTAAATTATGCTGCAATTAGAAAGCAAGGAAGAACATATTTCAAAGCTGAAGTCGATCAGTATGAAATGTAAATGTGAGAGATGACAGTTTTGTGCACAAACAAATCAGAAAACATACGAAGGAACCTCCCACTACACGTCTGCTATTTATGTAAAGTATACTCTTGTTAAACAATGCGACTCCCAAACTATTAATGATGATTGATGAGTGATATTTAACACAAGGTTCTTCATTTAGCTTAGACCTATTGAATGCCTTTTGAGGTTAACATATAAACAATATACAGTGTATTTATGAAAAAGATTTTCAAACTAGAATATTATTACATAATAATATTTTGGCCAGAGAAGCTTTCAATCTGATGAAATAATTTATGGTGCCTATCAATATACAATTGAAATTGAGAAAACACAATGAAGGATTACCTAACCTAAACCAGAATCAAGTTTGAGTTGATAATCATTAGTTTGTGTGCACTTAGTTATGTAGCGTTATAGGTACGATTTGCACCATGCATACACAACAGGCCCAACCATAAATACAAGGTAAGTGCACAGCATGTGTTATAGGTTAGGTATTTTTCTTATGAAGTAGCGTTCAGATGCAAATATTAGTTTCTCCCAAAAGCAATAAACCGTCACTGCGAGTAACATTCTGGAGTAGCAAGTGTCATGTTTTACCATCACGATTGAACTTTGGACGTCGGTGCCTTAACTGAACTCCGTCTGTCAAAAATTAAAGAAACAACAAAAATTAAAAAAGCCACAAAGAATAACAAATAAAATGCAAACAAAACAAAACAAAACAGAACAATTTCATTATAAATCAACTGATAAAACACAAATAAATTAAAAAGAGAAAAATGAAATAAATAATAGCCATCCGAAAATGATTATGTACTAAATTAAATTATTACACACATTAGCTTTCCACCTCCTATAGTAAGGAATTAAAAATAAGACTATGGTATAACGCAATAAATGCTGAGCTAAAAAAATAAAGAGTCCATTACTAGTTATTTCCACCTGTAAAAAAATGGAAATTAAAAGTCAGAACAGCAAATAATATCTCAAATAACATGTCCACTAAAAATAATACTTGATCCGATTGCCATTCCTAAAAATTGAGTTGTTTTGATTTATAACTTATCACAACCAAAATAAATATATCTTGCGACTATGGGCATACGAAAAGAAGAGAAGAAAATAAATAACTTAAAATTAAATAATAAGAAGGAATTATAGCTTAATATGACCAGCAGTGTAAACTATTGAATTACATATCTCAAATTAGGTACTATAGGCTTATACTATGTGTATGAAATTCTAAAAAAAAGGCATTTGGAGATGCCATTTGTATCATGAATTAAAAGTATTGTGTGTCAGCCATTCTCCAATCAGCTATCACCATTGCAGTATGTTGTAGGTGTGGTAAGAGGAATGTATGTAGAGATATGGTCATTCCATTCGGAGCATGTGCCGAAGTTCATGGTACGTAGTTTGAGGCAGGTATGTACAGATGTAGAGTTATTCCACTTGGAGCGCATGTCCAAGTTTATGGTACATAGTATGAAACAAATATGTACAGTTGTATAATTTTTCCATTCGGAGCATGTGCCGAAGTTCATGATACCAGTGCAAGAGGAATATTTCAAGAAGGTAAATCCAAGGAAACAAGAATATCCCAATGATATAATATAGCATTTCTTAGTGTGAAGATGTATACAAAAAAGAGAAAAGATCCCCAAGCCCAACTTCCTATGAAGAGTCAAAAAAGACTGTTGCAAATGGAAAGTTCTTTAGCTACAAAACATGAAGTGATGTGATAACTGATGATAAGACTTTTGTTATCAAAGTTTTCGACATTCTGCCATGACCACTAATAATAATTTAACAAACTTGTCAAATTTAATATTATTAGTAGAGGTCCGTAAAAGTGGTTTTATTTTGTAGTGAATTTCGTTTTTAAAATTTAAAATTTCAATGTTATTGGTTTAAAGCTGTATTTAAGCGGCTTTATCTATATTTACCAATTTATATGCGTGTAATATTCGTTCACGGCTTGCATGTCATTCTAGCCACAAAACAAACAAGTTTGAATGTACTTATGTTCAGACTGGTGTAAATTACTACAAGTAAATTCATCATTTTTCTGAACTTTATTTCATAAAAACTTCGTTTGGTTGAACTAAACTGCATAAAATATTGAAAATTACACTGTTATTTAATAATAATTCCCATTTTTAGTGCTTTTTGTCGTTAAAAACATTAATTTTGTGAATTTCGGTGTTATTACGAAATTTACACCTATTTCGGTGTTTAACGGTGATTCAATTTTGGCATTTTCTGGTTCAGATTTGATCAATTCATGCTCATTTTATGAAATTAAATGGTTAGCAAATATTTCGGTTTTATCGTCAGTCACGAATTTCAAGGGGCTCTAATTATTAGGGAGCAAAGCTCCCATACAAGTATCAATTTTCTGTCTGTCCGTCTGAGCGTATCATGCATCACAATAATAACCGAACAAGACATCCGATTGCCATGCAAATTTTTTTGTTGGCATTTCCCTTCAACAAGGATAATACAGAATGTTTTTGGTGACTCTGGGAGTAAGGGGGGAGTGGGTAAAAAATTTAACATTCATGACCTGACACCTCCCAACATTTCCCTATTATTTATCTTGCAAAAAATACAAATCTTTAATATCAGTTTTATTAATGTAGGGTTCCCACAAAAATCTTGGAAATTGAATGAATTTTGCTATCTTTCTCAGACTATCATCCTGCCTTTTCAGGTTTGCATCTCCTAAGGTATCTTCTAAGGGCTTTTCATAGAAAATATGCTTTGTATCCACAAGGTTCAGGCAATCCTTGAAACACAAGTAGAGGTTTATTCCTTGTTTCCTCGGGGAGAGAGGGAAGGAGAGGGTAGGAGATATCTCTGTACAGCAGGCGCGCGAGTCATGCTAACGAGCGAGGTTACATGTGTGATGAGACCGCGACGAAGACTGGCTGATGATGGAAGCTCGAGGTGTCAGCAGGTTGGGCAGCCACGGCGGCCCGATGCTCGACTGCCGTCGGTGTCCCGGCCGGGCGGGGGGCGGAGAGAACACGGGGAAGCTCTCGTCCTCCTCTCGGGGCAGAAGCTCGGACGACGGGGGGGAGCCGAACGACATCCGCTGCGGCTCAAGGTAGCCGTCCAGACTGACAGTCATGATGGCGGACGTGGGGGTCGGAGCTTGGAGCAGTGACCCGGCGCGGGGGGTCAGGGGAGGGGGGTCCTCTTCTATGGGGGTGTGGTACCCAGTGGGGGACTGGGCAGAGATCAGACTGGGGGAGCGGGCCAGGGGGGCCTGAGCCCCTTCTAGCACCGGACAAAATTATTGTTAAATAATCACTTCTCAGTTAAATGTGACTATGTAGGTAGACTTTATTTTTAGAATGGGTAATCAATGCAAGTATTAAATACTATTAACACTGTTATACCACAGATTTATGGAAGATACAAATTTCATTTGTATGAAAATGAATCTCTATGAAATTCAATACAGAACAATACAGTTGAGCAAGGATGGCCAGTAAATCCCAAGGGTAAACCATTGTAAGTAAGGTTTAGGTTGATTGTGGAAGTACGTAATCGAGTGGAAACTGTAACCAACATTGGAAAATAGTCTAAAAAGTTTCCTAGGGAAAAAGCAAGATGAGTGAAATCCATAAAAAAGAAGTCATCTTGCAACATCATTCCTTGGCTATATAGTGTGCAGCCACAAAACCAAATAAGTTGATTATGTGTTCTGTTTTTACAAGTTGCCAACAAAGTCTTCAATGTTAACCATCAGATAGCAGTTACCAGTTAGCAATAGCATGTGCAGGTTTTGCCTTAACTGCATGGTTTCTTCCACATCTATAGGTATACAATGACACACACAATATAGTACCTTGTGTTTATTTCAGGGAATAATTGATAATAGATGCAAGAAAAACCCTGGAAGAAAATATCTGGAAGTTACAGAAGAAAAATCAAACCTTGTTTCTTACCTGTAGGTGTACTAACATTGCACTTCTACAACTCTACAAGTCATAAAAGGGAAAAATATATGATCTACAAATTGAATAACAGGTACATTGTAGTATCAATACTGAGGAATCAATTCAGTTTCCGATCGATAACCAGTCCTAGAAAAATATCAACATGGAAATTCAGCCGAACCTCAAAATTTGTGAAGATGGGCCTGCTATAGTTTAAATTAAGCATTGTGCAATGCTAATTACATTGAAAATCTTGCACAAATAATGATATTTGGCATAATTACCATCATGGTCAATATGACGTAAAATGGGTTCTAGCTATGTTGTGTATTGTCATTTAATTTGGATTTAAGTAAGTGGATCCCCTCAGATAATTAGGATTACAAGGCCAGATAATTTGTGAATTGCAAAGCTACGAACAAATTCAAATTACCTAGTAACTAGTCATCAACTGAGTTCACAAGCCCTCAAGTCGAGAACCAATTCTAAGTTTATACGTGAAAATTTTTTTGCAAATTAACATTGTTTTTATGATATTTATTGTAGAATGTAGAGTAGACCATCAATTTCAAGAAATGTGTTAGAAATAAAACTACCATATTATTGATCTCTTCTAGCCATGGATTTACTAAAGAGCTCCACAAAGCTTTGCATCTTTGTTCTCGTGCTTTGCGTAGATCATCTCCCTAAATTGCAAAATGTTGATAATCACAAATGATGAGTTGTAATCACCGTTGTAGCCGAGTCTCAACGAAACCTTAGCAGCGAGTTTCCAAGGTTCCGCCAGAGAGGGTGGTGTAACTTACCCGTGTAGTGGCTGCTTGGCTCTTTAACACTCTTCTTCTGCGTCGCCTTTATCCGGTCCATCTTCTGCTTGATCTTATCGAGGATCATACTCTCCTCCTCTTGCTGTTCCTTGATCTGCTTCTCGCTCAGCTCTTCTATAAGTTCTGCACCTCTGGAGAAACAACAGAATAGCATTGGGTTATTTTTATTACTATCTTAAGTATCATATTCATAAACATTGACAAAAATATAACCGTGAAAACATGAATGTAACCTCTGTACAATAGCAAAATATGCTTATCAACATTTACTACTTATTTCAATGAAAAAGCTAAAAAAAATATACAACTATAATACATAAAATAAATTGGAGTTCAGAACACACACTTCCCCCCTTGACCCGATGAACGCCCGATGAACTGAGCAGGATAGAAAAGGAGGCAGTCTTATATTGGATAGCAAGACAGAAGAATGGCTAAAGAGGCCAACTTCGCACAAGAAAGAAAAAGAAAAAAAACACTAATTTAAATAATTTATCCTTAAATTACACTAAAAACTAGGAAGTTCAAAATTTACACTAATTTAAACAAAACTAAGATTTAAATAAAATCTACTATGCTAGGCGAAACTCAAAATTTTGAATGGACATTGAGTGCTCAATTTAAATTTGAGCCTCAAGTTTATATTTTGGGTTCTCAAATGACTCATCAGTCTATCAAAATCCTTAATTGAATTTACTTGAAATCTTAATTTCTGTGATTATTTAAAACAAGTGGTTAACCCAAAAATGACGAGGTATTATAGATGGCTTTTCCCTCGGCCACGACTCAACATATGGAGTCAACTGTTATGTTTGATTTGGTAACTAACCCACCGTCAACCAATAATCGCACAGAAATTAGGTTTAAGATGTTCACATTTTTCAATTCAAATCAGATGATGTCACAAACCGTATATTTTGCAGATTAGCATTCGTCTACTGAAGAGGTACTATATGTACATAGCATTTTCAACTGTCATTTGATAGTGTTTTGTAGAGTCTATTTTTTGCCACCTTCTAAAACTTTTGTATAAAGTTTTCTCATATTTATATTTTGAATTATGTCCTCAAGTTTGAATTAACATCAACTGAATTAAAATTTGTATAAACAAATCATATTCACAGCTACTAGGTTTGAAAAATAAAATAGGACTGAAAAACCTTTGTTTTAAGTGAAACAAAAAGCGCTTTGCACTTTGTAGCATCTATATACACAAAACGCTATTTTCATGTAGTCCAACCTCTAATTTTTGTACAATTTTTAATTATTTATTTACTTCCAGGTATAGAACAGTTTTGTATGGTGGTAAGGCATGTCGAAGGTAAGAACACCCTAACTCAAGGAATAAACAGCATGCCTACCTTGAAGCGAGAATGGTCATGGCCTTGGTCTCGTCCACTAGGTGCATGAAGTAGTAGCTGCAGAAGAGGCGGCGCATCATTACGAGGCAACCGAAACAGATGCCGTCCCACACTAGGCCCACGTCCGCACGGTTCACTATGCACTCCTGCGGGTCTGAAACACAGAGCTGGTAGATACATAAACTATTAACGTAATCAGTGTGAGTGTGTGTATAAGCAGTGTTCAGTAGCTTCCCGCATAAAAAAACTATTAAATGGTACAGATCCTGAACACATTAAAGGGGTATTTAACCGCTAAACTCAAAAAATATATTTTATTCAGGCTAACTAGTAATGAATTTAGCAATTAACAGAAAAATTATTGGGGCCATTATGACCTCCCAAAAAATTGTCAAACATGACATTTTTCGAGCTAGGTCCCATCGGCAAAAATCTCCCATAAGAAATAACATGGGGACGATCTTTATGCCCCGTGACCTTGGAGGATTTTGATCCAAAAAAATATTGGCCATTATTGACGTACTCGACAGCCTTTTCTGTAAATTCTCTATATTTTGTTTTGTAATTTGGGCAAGTAGTTCGGTCAAAATATGCTGATTACCAAGATGGGGTGTGATTTTGGAATGCATATTTTTGCGTGTTTGATGGTATATTTGGGCACAGTTTCAAGACACGATGTTATAAAGGGGCATTTTAGATTGGTACTATGCTCTAGTATCTATGTGGATCAAAAAAGAAGCAGGTTAAAGCCGATTTAGGAAATTTTCCAAAACACCAATTTTCGACAATTTCTGGATCAAAAAAATTAAAAAATTTGTGTTAAATCACAGTTACAAGATATAATTTTTTAAACGGTCATTAAAGTGTAGTATTGTGATCACGTGGTAAAAAATAATTTTTGGGGTTTTTAGCCCCTTTAAGGAACTTTGAGTAACTAAAATGTTAAAAGTTCATGGTAAAGTAGCTTAAGTGGAGACATGACGAGAAATAGGATTAAGAATTAAGATCAGGTTATTTACCCGCATCAATGCAAGAAAAAGACGGGTTTATCAATTGAGGTAAAAAACCTTCCTAAAAATGATATATATTCCACAGCCATTTGAACAACGAATTTTCCTATCCCTGTCAACTAAATCTACTTTAAAATGTAGAAACAAGACGAGAAAATTTTATTTTCAAGTTTAAAAAATTGCACGATATTTGTAATTTTTGAATTTAAAGTTCTTCTATGTAAAAAAGGGGGTGCATTTCTTTAAAAGTTTCCATAAAAGGAATGCATTCTCATTTAAAAGTTTATACATAACTGTCGTGTGCAACATTTCGACCACGCCGAGCCAGGGAACCACTAACCTGAAAGACCAGACTCTGTAGCGGGCGACATAGGAAACTTCTTGATACACGCGATGCTGAAGAGCTGCATGAACCAACACGCTTCTTTCTGCACTTCATCCACAAACACGCAGCCGACTATCTGAAGCAGCGTCTTGGAGGTGATCACAAACACGTTAAAGCCCAGCAACATGTTCCACCTGGTGACAAAAAACGGAACTTAGTAGAAGAGAAGTACATTGTCTAAGGACCTGTCTGATTGCTTGAAAACGTGGCTCAGTCTGTCTCATTACTAGAAGTGTAACTTCGGTCGTTTCTTGATGGGAGTATCAACAATGCTATCAACATCAAAACAAACAGACGAACAGCCGTGGAGTTGACACATGCAGGTGGCCGACTGATTGCGATCTTTAACAGTACTTTAAAGTGTTTACATAACGTTTCCATATCAAATTTGACTCTGTACTATTAATTACTATATTATTTATTACATTTAATAACTTATTTGGTTACTCAGCGTGATTTGGACGTGTTTTAGTTTGATGCTCTACCGAGGCCGCCATTTTTTTAGTAATAAGAATGAAAACGAGTGTGGTAATTTCGTTACTTGGTTTCATTCCCGTTCTCAGTCTCGATCTGGACCCTTCGTACATTACTTCTGACGTCACCGATTATTGATGACGTAAAACTGAAAATGAGAATGAGAATGAGACTGAGAACATAGTTCAGACACGTCCTAAGAGCTGCTGCAAGGGAGATATGCTCTTGGTATTGGTACAGGGATGGTTGATGATCGATCAGTAAACTCCATCTTTAACCATTGTTTGTGTTTGGTATGGAATTCAACTATGACCACCCTCGGTAAATTATAAGGAAATCAATCCAGAAATAAGAAAAATTCATCTCAGCCGAGTATTGAATCCGGGACTCACGATTGCTGGTCAGACGCTCTATCCCCTAAGCTATCGAGAGGGTTCTTCTGTATTGTTGGTGCATTATAGATCTGAATAGATTGGAACAGTTTTGCAAATTTTGATTGTCTTTGAATTGAACTGACAAATTAAATATTATATAAGACTGATCTTTGGATTTAATTCCTAGATTGATTTCCATATCGTCAATTACACCTACTGGAGTGTTTCCCAATAAATAAAATCAATACAAAAAACTGTAGCGTGTAGTGTAGAGCGAACGTTTTCAGCCTACATAAATGTCGATGGAAACAATAATTTATTTTCTAGATGAGATGATGCAAGATTAAGAAGCTTGGGAGCAGACATTGAGCGTCTCGATTCCAGTACTTTCATACTTTCCTGTTATATATGAGTTTTGTTTGCATCCTGCCCTAGGTAATTAAGTTGCTCACCAGTGTAGAATCATCTTGATCGGTCTGAGGTAGTAGTCCTCTCCTTGCCATAGGAAGATGAAGGAGCCCACTAGGTAGCCGACAGAGAACACGTTAACTCTGTTCGTACCCGCAAGGAACACGATCGCAAGAGTTACCCACAGGAACGCAGACAAGATACCTCGTTTCAAAATATCCAGCCAGGACCTAAAAGACAACATTTAAGTTACATATTGCGCATGAAAAGATGCCCAACGGCTATGGTACTTTTCTTTTGTAGTAAGATAATTAAAGATGCCCAAGGCATTTACAATCTTTTAAGTTTTGGGAACGATTCATACAAATATTTCTACAGCCTGTAAGTATACCATGTTTACAAAAGCATATAAAATTCCTTCTACATGGTTGAAATAAAGACTAGGCCTATTTCACTTATTTCTGTAATAACTGTCCAATCTAAATATAAACACAATATAGTATTACACAAACCAATACACATTTTGATTCACTATCTATGTCATAACAAAATATCTGACCTATCTGAGTGATCAGTCCTATTTTCTTGAGTGTTTTTAAGATTAACGAAGATAGGTAACTAATTAGTAGGGCTGTGCGAGTACTCGAATATTCGAGTACGAGTCGAGTTCACGGCGAGTTCGAACAAATTCGAGTTTCATTTATTTTGAACTCGAATATTTGAGCGTCGGTAAAAACAGCATTTTCATTTACCGACCCGTCAAAAGTTACGTGTTTCGTCCGTTAGATAGCAGCATACGCGGCAAAGATCGTGATACACGATAGTCGAACTCCTTCTGAGGTGAAGCTCGTTATGATTGGCCGGCTGAACTTTGCGAGATCCAATTGGAGCTGGTCATACGTCACATGCGAGCGTTGATTGGCTGTCAGTTTTGAAATCATTCACGTCTACCGTGTATCACCACTTTTGTGTCCGAGATGTATGTTGTTGACAATATAAATGGCCACGATTCACGAGGAGAGAGCAGAGCAGACAGATGATTTGTAAAAATATGCGGCGGACTAGGCTAGGCTTAGGCGTAATTTCTTCTCTAAAGCATAGGCCTAGCATAAAATACAATTTTGAAATATTCATGAGATGGAACACTTGTCACAATGCAGGTAAACATTCAAACAACACACGGCGTGACAGTACCAGTGACAACAGGTAGGCTAGCTAGGCCTAGTAGCCTGGCCAGGATTTCTTCTGGCTAAGATTACTAAGTAGTAGGCTAAGTATATTTTACCGATCTTAGGCCCCAGCTAGGCTTACAAACTCAGATCGCCATACCAAAATGCACCCAGCACTGGACCTAGGCCTGTACAATAGGCCTAGACCTAGCCTACGGCACCCTTCAAAACCATGGTTAGTTGTAGGCCTAGCTAGGCCCTAGGTCTCCATAACCAAAAATATTTAACCCAGAAGATAGGCCTAGGCTTTAAAACTGAAGAATTTGTTTGATACCTAGGCCTAGTAGAAAGTCTGAAATGGAGAACACATTTTCTCAATTTGGAAATAAACTCTATTTAAAAAAATATATAAAAAAAAAAATTAGGCCCTAACATCATTATAAATTAATTTTTAAATGAACTCGAATTGAACTCGAAAACCGAACATTTGACTGAACTCGAACTCGTACTCGACTCGGATTGAAATCTCCCGTTCGCACAGCCCTACTAATTAGACCTAGCCTACACTTATTAATGATTTAGTATTTACATAGTTGCAATCCTACACTCTCTACAGAGACCAAGTCATGTAATGAGTGGAAACCAGCCAGACTTACCTAACGTATGAAATGTAATCGGGGAGGGGGTTAATAAAGTTGGGGTCGTCGAACGTGCTGGTAACGTCCTTGTTGCTTCCGCCCGGGTACTCTACGTCCGTGTGGCGGCGCTCGATGCGGAAGACGAGACTCTGACGGCAGACGAGCATCAGCAGAATGAAGTCACCTGTGGGAAGGCGAGACACACAGGCAAGAACATCACATCGGTTCGGAATATCAACAATCAATCAAAAACTAGGATGGGCGTCTGGTTGACTAGATCAAACATGATGGCATATAGTCCAAATGTGGGCATTTGAGAAGAAGAAGAAGAAAAAGGATGTGCGTATACTAGCCCACAGTTTGATTAATTAATAATTATGGAAAGGAGAAAAGAAAAGTATGTATTTTAGACTACAGAGTTGTTTAACAAGCGGTCAAAAAAGGGTAATTGCGTTTATGCTTTTGTTTCATACTCTGTTTAAATCAAAATATTTCCAAATATTGAAACGGAACTGTTTTCAAGTAAACAGTCAATAAAGCCCAAAAAAGCAAACTTATTTCCTTAAAATTTATTTTTAATCATTTTTATTTATCACAAGTAAGAACAAGAATTCCCTAGTTATAAAACATCGTACAAAGAAGTAAGTGTTCTCGATTGTGGAGCAGATGTAGATACTCACACGCTAGCTTAGCTGCGGACGGAGGGTACTCCAGGTCTGGCAGGAACATCCAGTCTTGCAACCGACGCAACACGTCACTCGTATACCACGGATAATCTGTCAAACAAGATACACTTCATTTAGGCTTCAACTGTGGAACTGTGCTTTCAATGCAGAAGGTGCAGGGTTCGATTCCCGCCAAAGTCAGAAGTTTATTAACTTCTGATTTGGACTTAAGTCCATCAGTTTTTGTCTTAGGAGTTTGTAAATGTTGACTTTGGAGCCGTCCTAGCAATGAAGCACATAATAAATTCAGAATTGTTCTGAATCGGCCTTGTTGATTCTGGCATTGATCCGCGGGTGTTTGCACTTTGCACTGTCCATACCACTGATTGCTATATTTCCTATATGAAAAATATCGATCTTTGGTTGGTTATCGCTCACTCGTCGATTGCGTCGGGGCCTACAGGGTTGGCTTGGTCGCTTTGATTTACCGTCCCCCACTGAAAATCAGTTATATAACTGAGTGGGTAGACTCTAAATACAATTTATTTATTTATTTTATAAGGGTAGCACTATTTGTTTATTTGATTTCTACCTTTGTAGTCAATTAAACAGATTTAGAAAAAAGGAAATATGTAAACACTAATAATTCTGAAAGATATAACGGGTAATATTGCATTTAAAATTTCCTATTATTAAGTAAAAAATAGACTATTAATGTCAATGAGTTCTTCTCTAATGGTCGAGTGACCAAGGTGGGCCCCGTGGGCCAAAATATTTCAACAATTGTGTTGGTTTGTATATATTCATGTCTACTCGTCGTCACACAGCCACCTACAATTTTCCAGTAGACTGTTAGAATCCTTTCTCATTTCCCCACTCATTCACGCAAATAAAAATAAATAATCTTTGGTCACAATTTATATAGCAGATCCTAGCAAGATTATTTCCATTGACCAATTAGGACCTACTACAAGGTCTCTATGCAAACATTGATAGCCTTTTTTTTAAATCAACACAAAAGTTAAGAAAGTAGTTGCTAAAGATTCATGCTCATTATTAGGCCTATACAGTATTTGGTATTTCCATTTAATTCTTAAAAGATATAGTGTGACTAAGGGATTACCTACATAATATTAAATGAAGAAATAATATGTGCAAAAGCCAAAAAGGAAAAATACATTAGTATAAATCAATGGCAAAGTCAGTAATACGAATTTATTTCAGAAAGTTTACATTAATATATAGCAATGTTAGTAACTTACCGAAACACAATACTGGCGGCAGCCCCACGGCTATTGCGTATTGTAACGGTGTCATGACCACAATGAAACATTGGAAGAAGACCCATAACTTGACGATTTTCTCTCGATTCATCATACACAAAATGCAGAGCCAGATGCTGTAGAACACTGCGTACAAGTCCATGCGAATACCGATCAACGCTACCGTCGCCATCAGGCATATCTGAGAACAAACATAGACTGTTTTATTAAACAACTCGCTCCCACAAGAACGATTTACCACTGCCTCTTGGATATCACTGCCGGTCCATTCTCTTTTCATGTGTTGCATCAGGGTCTTACTTTGCTGTACTTTACTTTGAATATCAACATGTGAACAATAAGAACAGGGACAGTCTAGGCATTAGGATGTTTCAAAATTTTTGTTTTTATAAAAGACCTTCAATGAAAGGCTGTCAACAACAACAAAATGTCAAAAATTGATTTCTTATCAAATTTGATTGATTTGAATTGAATATCAACAAATAACATATTCGTGTATACCTACCGGTAATTCAAATTTTGAATATAGGCACAGTACTACTAGCCTATTATAAAAGCATTGTAAATCAAAGTATATAAGTCTTCTTCTACTAATGATTAAAAGAGTCAAGTATAAAATCAAAATACTTGCCTCCAATCCAAATTTATAATATCCGTAGTTCATCAAGTATTTGGCACAGGAGACGAGATCTTTCTCTGCGTCGCTCCTCTTAATGTAAGGGAACATGCTGTGTGGTCGACCTAGGAAGCGGCCTTCTATGAGGCGCTTGTATCGCTGCCTCACGTTCACAAGCGCCATGACGGTTGCTACCAGGAGGATCCCGATGTAGCTGAAACAAGAACATGCAGCGTGATAATGTACATCATGTGAGCCGAGTCTGGACTCGCGTCAGGCAAAACGTATTGTGCACTTAAGACAGTTGGATGTGCTTGGGCAAGCCATGATTGGATGTGACATAAAGGTGTATCACACACTGAATCACTTGGAATTCCCATTTCTATGCACCGTAGTGTGCACGAGTATACGAAGTTAGAATGTGTCATCACCAGGGAAGATTTCATCACTTACTTTTTTATTTTTTATTAACTAGGAAAACGCTAAAGTCCCGCCGCGTTGATGGATGAGCTTTTTTTTAAAGTTTTTAGTCTGCGTGGGATATCTTTACTTTTGCGAGTGCTTTGTTGCTTTGTTTTGCTGTCCACGCATTGTAGGTGATTGTTGTCAAGTTTCTATTGTTGCTTGTCAATTTGTTATTATTTACCGTTAAAAACTTATATTAAAAGCTTTATTTCTATGGATTCTGGGTAATTTTGTCAACTTTTTTTTTCAAAAGGTACTGTATCACCATAACCTTAATGTCCATGTATAATATGAACGTTGAAGCCCCACCCGTTTGGTCAGAATTGGCCCAAATGGCACGAAAATATAGCAAAAAATCAAAAAAACTTATATTAAAAGCTTTATTTCTATGAATTCCGGTTAATTTTTTCAACTTTTTCTTTCAAAAGGTACTACATCACCATAACCTTAATGTCCATGTATAATATGAACGTTGTAGCCCCACCCGTTTGGTCAGAATCGGCCCAAATGTCACGAAAATATCGCACTAAAAATCGAAAAAAATCGTAAAAGTACGATATTCATGAGAAATATTTCTACGATTGTACCCAAAAACAATACACCTCTAAGTTCAGAGATTTCGAAGGTCCCCTCAAATTTTCATCAAGATCGGATATGCCGTTTGCCTGGTAGAGAGTTAACAAACAGACAGAAAAACAAACAAACAAAAAAAACAAAAAACAAAAACAAAAAAAAAACACCCGAGCTAAATTTTTTGGGGGTCAGTGAAATTGAAGTCTTCGCTTCGCTCATCCAATTATCCTCAATGTCATAAAACAGAAGATTTGAGTGTAGGAACAAGTAATATCCCAAACCTATGTAGAAGACATTTGTTTGAAAAGTGAAAATTGTACCCAAGAGGCATATAGGGGCAAGTATTTATGGTAAAAACAAATTTACACTACTAAAATATGTAAACTATAAATAATTTTCATCACCAACAAAACCAAACTCGTTGGTGGCTTGTTGGTCTTGTGGTTAGCCTACTTGCTTCCAATGCAAAAGGTCCAGGGTTCGATTCCCGTTATAGGCAGAAGTTTTTTAACTTCTGATTTGAACTTAAGTCCATCAGTTCATGTCTTAAGAATTTGTAAACGGTGACTTCGGAGCAGTCCTAGCAACGAGGCACGTAATAAATTCAAAGTTGTTCTGAATTGGCCTTATTGATTCTGGCGTTGATCCGCGGGTGTTCGCACTGTCCATACCACTGATTGCTATATTTCATATTAAAAAATATTGATCTTTGGTTCGTTATCGCTCACTCGTCGGTTGCATTGGGGCCTACAAGGTTGGCTTGGTCGCTTTGGTTTTAACTTTTAATGTGCCTACTGAAAATCAGTTGAATGACTGAGTGGGTAGACTCTAAATACGAATTTATTTATTTTTATTTATTTATATAAATAAATTCCATTGCAAACACCTGCCTCTGAATTCCCACAACTACATTTCATTGCAATCTGCAAGTCTTTTACAAAATCCCACACCCAAAATATAAAAAATATATCAGGGGGAGGGAGATAATAGAGCTTTCAACTAACTGTTGAATTATTTTCACCGCCATTTCCCCGCTTCTGGGCATAATAGAAACAAAAATTTACTTATTTTCACCCCAAATACCTGTCTTTGGATTCACTGCAAACAACATACTGAAGTTTTATTTTTTGGAGGGCAATACAATATAAAAATAAATAAAAATATAACTTTAATGAAAGAACAAACAATAAAATTAAATACAATAGTCAATAAGAACTCCAGAATGTTTGTAAGATTTGCTGGATTTGGACACATCTAAGCATTAAGCATCTATACAGTCTATATATTTTCTGTTAGTGCCATAATAATGACACAATGGTACAGTCTATATCTAGATCATCATACTTAATCGCCTTGTATGATTGGCGGGGAGCTAACTAAGAGCAATACTATTGTACTCCGGGCCCAGTTGGGGCATAGACCCAGTTTAAATTGAAAAAAGATTAGCTAGATGTAGTCACCAAAAGCAGGAATTGAATGCAACCAAGAAAAACTTACCCCCGGATGAGGCTAGGAAGAGATTGGCCACGACTGGTCTTCTTAAAGCCCATCCAATCGGCATTGCTGACGGTGAAGTTCTGCCGAGTGGCCTCGCTGAACATGTGATCCGAGTCAGAAAGTTGGCTGGCCTGGCTCATATTTCGCTGAGCCATTATTCCCTGCACACAACAGAAGCTAGCTTATTATACAATCAGCTTTTCACGTAATGCTAACCTATTACAATTCATTACTTCACTTTTATAGTAATGACTAATGACAAATGAGTAATGACAAATCATAATCATAAATCACAAAAAAAAAATCACAAATCATAATGATGGGTTCTATTTCTTATGCTTTTAATATGGAATTGATTGCCTTCAATTTGTTTTTGATTTTAAATCAACATGGATCATTGACTTCAAGTATAAAAAAAACTTCATTAAGAGAGGAACAAGAATTAATCATTTCACTGCTAAGCGGAAACTTTGATTTCAATGTGCCCTAATCAAAGTGATAAAAGAAAATTCTTCCAGCACCCATGTCTTCCTACAACGGACAATAGGGCAATAAGTTTACCGTGCAGTTTGTCGAGTAGGTGTCGTGTTGGATGTAATCAATCTGGTATATCATCTTAGCGAGGAACAAGATGGAGATTATAACGGCACAGATGTGGCACATGATCACGTGGACTTGACTGCTGAACATCAGAGCCACAACGGGCAGTAGAAGGAGAACAAAGTGTATAGCACAGACCTAGAAAAAAATAAATGATAATGTTACAACAGGGACAAAAACCTTTATACCTCTGTGTTGTGTTTTAAATCAAGTTAGGGGAAAAACAAAATGTTATTTAAAGCATTATTCCATCCCTCTCTTTTATATATGTATATATATATGTCAAACTTCGTTAGGACGTTTTTGAAGGGACAAAGAAAAGTGGACGTCGTAAACGTGAAAACGCGGAAACAAAATTACATTTAAAAAAATTAGAAATTAGCATTCTTTAATAATATCTTGTATGTATAGTTATAGTGAGACAATCAAATAGTATGGTTATTAATAGTTTAAATGTGTGTAATTATATTATGCATAACAGGTAAGTATGCAAGCACTAATCACGTGCTGCAAATACTTGACAGTGCGCGTTGCAGCATTGACATCAGAAACTCTCCTCTCCTTCCCATTCCACTGCTGCACAGCTGAAACGACTGTCACTCGATTCCCTGCAGTGAGTTGCCTAGTCTCGTCTCTCTCGCACTCGCTAATGCTATCTTACTTCCCTCCCCTGCTGCTGCAAAAGAGGTCGGCTCGCTTCGCTGAAACCCGAGCAGAATCCGAACAAACAACAAGCAGATTACGAGTCGAATGTTTTCACTAGCGCGTGCGAGATAAAATTAGGACGAGAAGATTACATTTCACTATAGATCACACTTGCAAAACTTACCATTGTTGATTTACCCAACTTTAAAGAAACTCGTTATCTTCGACTTAGTGATGACATTGGGAAGTTCTTTTCACTCTTAGAGATTACAAAACCCACCATGCCTCTACATCTGAAAACGGATTTAGCTGATACAGATATGAAAATCGGTTGATAAAAACAGTAGCATATCATTTTTTAGGAGGCATAACCTCGATTGATGAACCTATCATATTGCTAGCGACGACGATTTTTTTTTTAAATTGCGACCTAAATTCTATGTACCATAATTTTTCTGATAAAGGAACTTTTATCAGGAACTTTTATTATTTTAGGAACTCAAAGTTCCTTTTTGTGTGAAGAAACTGTTACTTTTAAAAGTTCTCTTTGAAGGCCTAGTAACTTAACTTTTAAAAAGTTCCTTTTTTTTGGGAACTTACCCAACACTGGTGAATCTTGAAATGGCCTATTGGCCACCTGGCAAATAAAGATTGAATTTACTACAGAGATGATCATTTCAAGGTTAAAGAAAAATCAGTGTGATTAAGTTGCAAGGGGTGTGACGTATTTACAATGAGACTTGTAGCCATTTGTACCAATGAGCTGGAAGATGCCCATAAAGTAACAGGAATGTAGGGGATATCTGCCACCGTCGTTCACCAGCGGCACTGCACAAAGATACACCACAAGCTTTAGTACCGACATACTTACATCGTAGATACACATGAACATGATGGACAACAGTACAATCTTCAGGATGTGAAGTTCCAAGAACAGCCAACAGAGTTCTATTACTTGATGGATCTTTCTCAGGATGTGCTGCAAAACAATCTTCAAGTCGTGTTTAGAAACACCTGAAATAGGAATTATTATAGGGTGAGAACTTTATTGCAAACAAAATGAATTCAAAATATGTCTCTTGTAAATGACAGAGTTAAAAATAACAATCGAATGAGTCAGTAATGACACCGAACTAGCCACAAATGTGTGATCGTACTAACCAAACTTTGTCTACATTGACTTCAGGTTGAATTGATTATCCGTATTCAACTAATGATCTTTTAAGTTTGGGGCATGTCACTACTGGAAAACGAGAAATGCATGATGGCCCAGTAAGCCAAAAATGTGGGCATATGAAAAGAAATATAACATATTCATTCCATCAGTAAGTGAAGAAAAATACTATCTCTCTTGCACAAAGTGTAAATATATATCGTCTACTGTACTTCAGGTAAGCTGGTGGTCTCACATCTCTTGATCTCTTTCTAAGCCAATAGGGCAATGGTCAAACTAATCTCCCACCAGAGGCAGAACGATCGGGGTTTGGTCACAGTTATCTGGACGTTGATAAAATAGGAGTTTTTAAACATTTTAATGGAAGTGCATTATTGTTGCAGTGGGTGACAGATTTCCCACCAGAGTACAGAACGATCGACGTTTGGTCACCGCCATGTGTAAGTTCTGCCAGGACCACAATGTAAAAAGAGTCCTGTGAACAAACCCCGATCATGCGATCCTGGCGGAAAATCCGGGCCAACCAGCTTGGCTTTGCCTTTATGCCTATGGTATTGATTTCGTGATTTTTTTCTTTTTTTTTTTTTAAAAAAAAAGAAAACTTTGTTCAACTTATTAACACCCTCCCCCTATTTTGTTGTTGTTAAATATGTGTTAAATTTGGGTCATATCCCAAACAAAACCAGTAAGAGAGAATAAATATTAATTGTAAAGCCTACTAATGAGAATATGATTTACTTCTTAGTTTCCGGAGCGATGGGAATGTGGGGAGGCCGTGTTTAGGTTCGTTGATGTTTTGTTGCACAACCTTCTCGATCTCTTCCATCTCTCTCGTGGCCGCCGCGGAGCTGCCGTCGGACCGGTACATGCTCGACTCGCGAGTGCGGGTGCTGGCGCGTCTGTGGGCAAACACACGTACTAATGGTATGTATGTGATATGCACAATCACACTCTGGATATAGAAATAATACAACATGTATTTGAACTGTGGGGATGGAAAGCAATATGGCAAGTTAAGTTTGTCTAGAATAAGTTCCAAACCTAGCCTCAATTAGCCTAATTAATAATTATGGTGGAAGTATAAAAAAAAATTATATATAGTTTCTCAAAGTGAAATTACAAAACAAAGGAAGTAAAAAATCATGATAAGTTGTTAAAACAAAATGGTAGTATTCAACTTTGTTTATGACAGAGGTCTATTGGCTGGATTACCCGTGAATAAGTTGTGGTAAGAATAAAGAAAGTCCAACAGCTTACCTATAAATCGTAGTGGCTGCGTGTGATGATTAGACAGCACAAATATGATACAAACAAATTGTTGAAAGTTTAATTTCAGTTCATTCAGTTTTATGCATCTTAGCCTATGGTCAAGTGACAAAGGCTACACAGGCAATTTGTTTGTATCACGTGTCATGTGTCAACTCCAATTTTCAGATTGGCTGTCGGACTACTTTATCCCCAACTCATTCAATCTTTGGTATGTTCTATTTATGGAATAAAAAAAATGTACAATACAAAATTAATATAGAAATCAACGTGTTTTTAATATTAAATTTTCGATATTTAGTCTTGAAACTACAAAAAATCATTTCATCCCCAAGAAAACCCTGCAAAACGTGTAACCAGCAACTATCGTTCGCAGTGTATTTATCTCCCGCCTACCTGGAGGTGATGTCCGACACCTCGAGGAAGTCCTTGTGGAAGTAGTGAAGCTGTACGACGGTGATGATGAGGAAGAACGTGGGAGTCAGCAGCCGGATGAACAGCTGGCCCGTCTCGAACTTCTCCAGACCGATGTCCAGTTGTCTGGAATCAGCAGGAACAGTCAAGTGTGTGGAGGAAGAGTTAGGCTACACACACAGTGGGTTTCCAGCAGAATATTCCATAGTGTTCTATTGCCATGCTAATGAAGCATTCGACAAATACATAATTAAAAAGTAAGAGGGAAACTAAAAAAAATCAAAACTCAACAGGCTTTCTTGAAAATGTGATACGTATGATTTTTTATGTATTATTGATTTCTAAACACGAGAAAATATGCCGGTCTCTAATCCAACCATTCATGTGCACATCTATAGCAATTATGGGGTCAAAACAATATGTTAAAAACTGCTAGTAATACAATAACTCAACAAAATACAATTAAAGTTATAATTTGCAGATTTGATTTGAAATTTGATAATTTGAAATTTGATACATAAAATAAAGGCCATTGCAAAAACAACAAAAAAATCATTGCAACAACAGCATGTTTTTTCATAGGTCCTATCCTAATCCAATGATTTTCAAGGGTGTGAAATATTAATTTGTCAAATAGATCATTTTGATGTTATGTGGAACCTCCTTGTCGGACATTCAAATCAGTTTGTTAAGTTGGATATTTGTTACACAGACGTTACCCGTAATTCCATTTGACTGTAGACCTACTATTCAAAAGTTTTACAGAACTGGGAGAGGATGGAGATAAATAGGAATCTTAAAGGAGTTAGCTCCTGATTCATAGCCAGTGCCTTTTTGTTGTTACTCAGCAATGTTAAGTACTATGCCACAGTAACGGAGGGCACGATTCAGGGACGAGCAATAGAGATTAGGAAAGTAAGGTAAGGTTGTATTTACCTAATAATAGGACGAGTGGGATTTTCATCAGGGTTTCTGGAATATGAATTAAAAACACAATTTTCTAAATCAAATAAACAAATATCAATTTCTACAAGCACAGGAATGGGAGTACCCAAAAGAGGGAGCAAAGCTACTAAATTTGGTAAAATGGTGTTTTTAAACAGAAAGTTCTATTTTTACCACTAGCACTTCTCCACTAGAAAGTGGGATGCAAGGTCATTCAAGCAGGTCAAAACACAGTAATGATTTTCAAAAAAGTATTACAATTGTTTGGGACCCCTAAAACTGCATTTGGGTAAGGGGACACACACCCATTTTTAAACCATCCACTGAATGTTGCCATGAACTAGGGATGGCATGGAGAAATCGATTCTGGATCAATTCCAAAGTGTAGGAATCGATTCCTTACTCAACAGTTTAATTTGTGCGTCGTTTTTTGTTTTTTGATGTGGCAGAGCGGTGAACCACATGTCTACTGTCCTTCCCTCTCCCCGCCACTTGCAAATTGCACGCAACGCAACATTGCGCAATACATCGTTCTGTGACATGCGCATGACATGTGACGGGGGGGAGGAACGTCATCACGGGCTCCGCGGAAATAGGCAGCCAAAATAATGACGCATACAATTCAAAATTGTTTTCTTGGGATTGTTTGGAATCGATGTCATCCCTACTATGAATCATCTAACACAAATCTAGCCAGAGATTGTAAATCAATAAGTGGTAGCATGATGAACCCTACAAGGTTCAAAAACGAATGTTCATTATTACAAGCAATGAAGACAGAAAAAGAGAATGTACTTACAAATCCAGCGGTATACCCAGGTATTTCTCCCAGTATTCAGGAAAGTGATCAAACTGGTAAGTGTAGACTGACACCAGGATTGTCATCGAATAGACAATCACAGTAATCCAAAACGAAAACAACATTTTACGCCATATTTGGTACGAGAGCTGCAACAAAATACATTTTACATCAGCACAGAGTGGGGAGCAAGAGCAGAAACTGACAGTTATGGATAAATAGGAAGATGGTAAACTATCTAATAATTCTATTATTGTACATTTTGTTTTAGGCAAGCGCGGTTGAAACAAATGCAGTTTTTTTGTTTTAATTGATCTAAATTGGAAAGAAGTGTAAAAAATGATCATTAATTGGTAATAAATTTAAATTGATTATAGGCAGCCACAAAGTAATTGCCCAACCTAATAGCACTGAACAATTATTGTTCGTTCCAACAACAAAATAAATTATATACGAGTTTAAAATAAGAGTGTGGCCATTAATCAATGGCAGTCAATAATCGCTAAAACTAAAATACAGTCGTTGTTTGACATCTTCCTGAAAAATATAGAACAGAAAAATTACCAAAAAATCTTACTATAGGCCTAACTACTCTCTTACTGTATCTTGCATAATAAATAAAATGCCAAAATGCCATTAAATTTATTGACTATCTATAAGCAAACTGAAACTGAAATTTGTGCATTGCATATCCCTGTACCTGAAATGTGAGGATGAATATGAGGAAGAGAGCCATGTAGATGATCCTAAGCACCGTCATTCTAGTGCCCGTGATTCCGATGACAAACAACATGATGGCGACTACCCAGATCCAGAACTGTGTGAGCGTGTTCTTCACGAACGTGCCGACGCGAGTCATGAACGCGTTGGGCGCCTGCTCCATTTGCTCCGAGAAGCCTGGAAGCAAGCAAAACAAGGATAAATAAACTAGATAATACAGTATCACATACTGAAACTATACACACAAAAATAAATAAATAAAATTAAACGGAAACAATACTCTCTTACAGGGAAGGATTGCATTTAATTTCTTTGGAAATAAGGAGAAGGGAAAAATTGTTGCATTTATTATTAAAATTATTTTTTACACTAAACAATACATTGTTAAAATGTACTCACCCAATACGTAATGACATGATAAAATATTATTGTACAATAAAAAACTAAAAAAGTAATATTAACAGTGAACATTTCATATACAAGGTATTTCCCACTCAAAAGTTTATTCTTTTATTATGTCAAAATTGTTTAAAAGTTTATTTACATTTATTTCCGCTAATTAAGACCCTATGCTTAAAGCCTAAAATATCTAGTGGTTTTGCTCAATTTCAGTAAAAAATCTATTGATATTTACTATTTACACTTATTTTTATTCGTAATCTAATACTATCATATCCTAAAACTGCTCAAGTTTAGTATCTTTCACAAAGACTGCATACGAGGCACAAATGATAAAATTATATCACGCAACGTCTACTCATATGTAAACTAAATACTAATGAATATACAAACGAAAGCACACCTGTTTTCGGCTCTTGACTACTGGGGATACGTAAATCTTTCACAGTTTGTGTCCGCCGTAGCAGTGAAATTTCACTGATATGCTTTAACAACGGTAACTGGGGAGAGAGGGAAGGAGCAGAATGCGAACGTGGAAGTTCAGGATGGAAGCGGACGGCCAGGATCTGCTCTTTGCGGACTTTCCAGGGCAGACGTTCCGGGGCGGAATGTTCTGCGTAACACGGGAAACTTGGTGAGTGGGCAGAGTAAAACATGGTGCATGAAACAGGGATCACATTGTAAGGTTCAACTTGGATTTACAGGTCAGGAAAGAATAGAAAAGGTAAAATACAAGACACTAATGGTCTGCATGTAGCTACACACAAACCACTTAGCAGCTACATGAACATCCATCATACTCCAAGATTTCAAAAGCAAATAGTATGGTACATTAAGTTAGTATACCTACTAATGTCTAAATATTTTTTGTATGTACTGTAATTAGCCAAAGTCACTATGATTTAATAATTATTAATTACCAACAGTAGAGTAGTAGAGTACAGTAGGTAGTGTGTACTGTTACACCACAACAAAATAATTCAAGAAAGCCATTCTAATTTTTTTAAATCAAAAGTACAGTAAGATCTCTCTTATCCGATCTCCTCTTATCCGATGTTCCGTGTTAACCGAGCCGCAAAAAAAAAAAAAAAAATTAAAGTTTTAAATACGTAAATAAAACATAAAAATAATTACAGACGCCGCGCCGCACTTTTTTAAATGTACTCGCATACATTTGTAGGCATGCCTTACGAGTGAGTGCAAAGAAGATAGATCGGCGATATATCTCGACTTTCGAGCAGTGTGCATCAGTGTACTGAGCGTATAGAGTTCAGTGGTCAGTGTGCGTCGGGCGCATCGCCGGTAAGCGTCAGTGCCACCCACTGAGCATATAGAGGTCAGTGTGCGTCGCGCGCCTGCGCGTGCGCATACGATCCAGCCATCTCACACACAGCTGTTCAAAGATGGTCGTTGTGGAACTAGATGCAATCATGTTTCAACCGATTCACGAAATTCGTAATTGAATTGTTATTCCTGGGCTTATCTTATTTCTTTCCCAGACTTATCTTGCGTCGTGAGCTTCAGCGCGGGCATAGTAGTGAGAGGTTTTTCCCACATGAGAAAGAGAGCTAGGCCTAGGCCTATGTTTGCATTGTAGGCCTAGGCCTACTGCGTCGAGTTTAGGCCTAGGCCTAGGCCTAGACATACGTTTTTATTACGACATGTAGGCCTAATTGTGTACGTGTGTTCGTGAGCTTGAATTACAAGCTATTAAATCATTTAGTATACCCTGTATGAAGTGTATCGTGTGTATTTTATGTTCCTTTATCCATTACATGTGTCATATATCATTTTACCACATCAGGCTATGCTACGAGAGCAAATAAACAATTGATCCGCGCCATCCGAGTTTTTCGCAAATCCGAGGTGCCCCCGGTCTCATCCAACTCGGATAAGAGAGATCTTACTGTATTTGGAAAATAAGAAAATAATACGAGTGGTAATTTAAAGCTTACTTACCTCTGGTGGCTGTGGTGACTGTGATGGCAAGAGGCGCCACCATATCTTCCAGGGCAGAAGAGCGTCTGTGTTCCATCTTCTCCTGCATGTACTGCCTTAGTGTCACCCAGAACATTATCGTGTAGAGACACTGCGGAAACAACAAGATCACCATGCATTCAGAGAGTAAGCTGGAGCAAAGTCTTTGAGTCTAGAACCACCGACTTAATTACAAATCATTAAAATACATGAACAAGTATTATAAAATTAAAATAATAAATACAGAAAGTAAAACTTGAATAACAAAAGTGTAAATACTTAAACTGGGAACATGAATGAACATGTTTCAGTGGGGGGAAAGGTACAGAAGGACGACAGATTACCTAAAAAAAGTTAGGTAGGTCGCACAGACACATTTATTTATTTATTATTTATTTAATGTCTATCCTATTCAGTTATAAAAACTGATTTACAAAGGAGGACAACTAAATAAATCTAATTACATAGATGCGGAAACAACAATAAACTACATTTTCGTACACAAATAGATGAGTTGACAAGTTGCTGATATGTTTCGACCAACTCGTGGTCTTGATCACTATAAAAAACGACCAAACACCCCCCAAAAAAATAATAAGGTTATAAAACACAAAACTAGTGAAAAGGAAAACGTGATAAGAGTGATAAATGAGTCACATACATTGGTGAACTGGCATAAACAGCTGCTTTGAATGAGTGAAGTTTCATATGGTTGATGTCAATTTCTGTATCAATGGCTAATACCGTAATTTGTTGCAGGTGTCTTGAATTCGGTTCATACGGGGGAAAATTTAAAAACATCGATAAGAGCACATTGAATTTTGAAGAAGATTAATTAAAGTTGAATTACCTTGGCAAGGAGAGGTTTGCAGGGCAAGCGCTCCGGCTTCTCGAACCCGATCTGCTTGAGATTGACTCCCTGCACCTGCTGTGGCAGCTCGTCCTCCGTCAGCTCCATGCTGTAGATGTACTGAGCGATGAGCAGCATCATCGCGTAGCACACGAGGTACGGAGAGCAGCGCAGCATCGCGCGGCGCTGGTTGGGAACCATCCAGAGCAGCGACGCCCACAGGAGCAGCACGAACGTGATCCAGCTGTGGTAGGTGATGCTCCACGCCATCATGATGATGTTGGTGCCGATGTACGAGGACTTGTTGATCATCTGGATGATGCTCACCAGACAGTTGATGATGTGGTCCCAGTTGCTCTGGCCGGGCTCACCCTCCATCTCTACGCCAGGGAACAGACGGTGTTAGTGGTAGAGAACAAATATCAAGTGAAACCTAGAATCCATTAAGAACAAAAACATATTTTGTACTTTGCAAATTGCAAAAAAAGAAAAAGCATTGACACTTTTTTTTTAGATTTGAATTAATCTTTCCCTTTGGAGCTGGATGGTGGAGGTGCCGGGTCGCATTCGAATACAAACTGAATAGTTGCAACTATTTGAATGTTATTGATTCATAGCAATTGTCGTAAAAGTTTGCCCCGACTGGGGTTCGAACCCAGAACCTCCGGCTGAACGTGTCATACTCATAGCTCTACCAATTGAGCTACTGGGACCACAGAACAAAGTACAAACCTTTACTAAATTGCTGTTTTTTGTGACTGTTAACTTCCATGACATAAATAATATTGTTTAAAATTCAAATACTCGCACATTTTTCTAGTTATAATAGTTCATTTAGACCAAGATTTTACAGCATCAATTCCTAACCACATCCTCTTATTATTAGTGCCATTGTTATTGTTATTCACAATAGTTTTGTTATTATTGATGTTAGCTGATAGTGATTAAAAATATATTGATTTGGTTACCTTTAAGTTGTTTAAATCTCAATGTTCAAAATCAACAATCTAACCTTTTTTTAGGGCTTTCTATCAAACTCCAAAATTCTACCTTCATCATTTTAGAGTGCTGCCGATAATAGAATACGTACCAGTACCACTTATCGATAATACTTGTAAGTTTACCCGTAGCTGTAAGTGTTATTATAAATTGATGGTGCACCAGCACCACCAACGATTAGCTAAAACTTATAATGCAGACTGAAGATGCTACTATAGGGTACTATTACTTCTTGTCAATCACATGCATGCTGAACATGCTGTTGAATAGACCATTAAAATTAAATACATTATTGTATCCATGTGTCTTGTTAAGATGAAACATACTGTAACACTTTTAAAGAGCAGATAAAAAACGTGTAAATGTTATTGAAGTTCCAATTCAAAGTCAAAAGCTATTCATACAAACATACCCGGGTACTTGAATTTGTTTTATGTACAAATAAGTTCAAAGTATTTTTTTTTATAATTTCATACATGCCTGGGAAAAAATATTTTCCTTGTGTTGACAGTGATATTTACATCACTTTTCAAGCAAAAGTATTACTGAGATTATAGTGTAAAGTCGGAGATCCCTGTAGGTTGAGGTCTACCCCACTGTATCACCGAAAATATGCCAATCCTAGTCAAGCTACATGCGAACAATGATAGAACACGCAAATGAAAAGAGGCAAATGATATTTTGCCCGTAACTCTAGTAGCGACAAGCACATTATTATCGGTGGAACCGTGGGAGAGACAACGTCCATAGCGTTGGATCTCCAACCATGCACACACTACAAACTCAGTGGTATTTCTAAGGTTGGCAGCTATGTTTCTTATTTTTCAGAATATACCACTAATGACTCAACTGCTTTAAAATATATCCCATGCTTGATTCTTTGTTTGTGGGGTTATTCCAAATAAATATTCGAGTTCTACATAAAAATTATAATCCTGTAATTTATGCACCTTGTTTTTCTCCCAAATTATCTTTCAATTTAAGGTTTGGCCCGCAATACGTTAGTAATGTTTTAATACCTGTTATATCCAAACCCAAGACAGTAATTTGGCTCCAATGCCAATAATCATCCCGAACTGTGCAGCAACCAACTTTAGGCTCCAAATTAGGCAACCTTAAGGACTATACGACGTGATGTACTGTGGCTTAAGATAATCCACATCTACGTGATCTAATTTCCAGCTCTTAAAACTAGAATTAAGGCCATGCATGCAGAGGGGTGCTACAGTGTGAGAGGAAAAGAGTGCGCTGTGAGAACGTGACGCTACCAAGCTATGTACACATTCTCTGGACGGTTAGGTTTTCAACATTGGGGTACAGCCGCATGCCGATCGCGACAATGTTGTAAACCTTTTGTTTCCATGGCAGTAAGCTGAATCAACTCATCGTGATGGTCCGTGATTGTGACGCTACCTAGGGGATCCTGGAACATGTTCGACGACTGGATGTTGGACGGCCGGCGGATAGACGAGTACTTGTTCGGAGGACTCATCGAGTGCATCAGCTGGAAACCACAGACGACGATGTGTTAGAACCGCAACACGTGGTACGGGAAACTCATGCATATATTATTGAATGAATCAAAAGTATTACCATTAAGCCGTCGTTTCATGTTGGATTATTTATGTTTTATATATTAAAAAAATAGATTTTGAAATTTTATTATAAGAGATCTTTCCTTTTTTTTCACTTCCCTAGATGTAGTTATATAAACTACCTACTACTTAAATAGTATTAAGTTTTAAAAAAAAATCAGTGAAAGGAAGAAGAACTACATTAGCATATAAACTACACTAGGCCTTAGAACCTCCGTGATGTTACAAAACAATTATGGTACTATTCCATAATACCGATAGGTTAAGGCTCCTATGTATGAACTGAAGAAAATACAACAAAAATAAAATTAATCAAATCAATTTTTCTGTGGGAATAAAATGCCTAAAAAATGTACATGTAGGGCCACATTTACTGTTTTCCACAAAGTAGGTAACAGAAATATGCATCTAAGCTACTAAGAATGCCCAGTTTTTAACATCTCAGAAAACTATCAACTTCTAACTAACAAATTTGATATATTAATTAGAATGAAAATGTTGTTTAAAATCACTATCTATTTGGAAGTGACTGACATTTGTGCTTGTACTCAAGAACTGGTATGTAGCTTCCTACCTGCCTAAGCACATCTTTATGGTAACCATATAAAACAATAAAAATGAGATTATAATAACTATTTATGATAACATATACATACACATTACCTGCTCTGCTTGTTTACCTTGCATAAAAAATTGCATAAATGTACTACATTTTTTAAATATGTATTGATGATACTTATTGCAAAATCTAAATTCAAATCGTAGTGTATTTAATAGTGCTTTGGTGTGATGTGTTCTAAAACTAAGGTAATCTTTACAAGTATCATCTGGAATAAACAAATAAATTAAAATACTAAAACTGAACTAAAAACTATATATTTTCATATTGAGTAAATAAATTATTGTGCACTCCATCCCACATTAATTGTAACACAGTTATGTAATCTTAAATAAAATCACTTTTTTCAATAGCCTAATAAGAATATTAAAGAGATGTGCAGTTAGCGTTCTTAGAAATACGGGTGCAAAATAGGTACATAGAAACAATTCATTGCTACATACCTATACAAATCATTAGTGCTAGTGCTACAAATTAACGCAGAAGTAAGCGCAATACAATAACATAACTACTGTACTAGACCTCTAAATATACTGATAATTATTAATAAAGTAATTAGTAAAACCAAGCATTACTTTCAAGCTTGCCTACAAAATTGAGCTAAAGCTAGTGCAGTACAGAATTAAACATTTTAATTTGTTCATGTAACACAAAATACCAATAAGTAGGTAGGTACCAGTACATAGAAGCCTAAAGTTTAATTAAACCTCATCATATTAAATCATAACCCTCCAACTTCTTTAAGTCTCCCACTGAAAATCAGTTATGAATGAATGAATTAATATATTTGTATACGTATATTATGTATATTATGTATATGAAACAAGATAGAATACCAAGAAGAGAATTTGAACACACATGGGGGGGAGTAAGAAGAGTTGGACGCCCAAGAGATAGATGGAGGGACCAAATAAAATGGAACATTGAAGAAAGAGGAAAATCATGGGAAAGAATTAATGAAGAAAGACTCTGGGAGGATAGAAAGAAATGGAGAGAACTGGTAGAAATGCCTGTCATAGAAGACATCGAAGTAGATGAGGAGGTGTTGAGCCTGGCTAGCAAACACTGAAAGTCCACAGCCCGAGAAATTGGTGATACGTCACCCCCCGACCTGACTTATGTTGGAACCGGGTGTTTGATTATTATTATTTGTATACTATACATTTAATTTGATGTCCGGAGGCTACAAAACCTCATTGCACATTTTGTACTAAGAGATATACCGATACATGGTTTTAATACCATCGTAAGCACGAAAGAATGAAAAATACCGTAGGAGTAATCCGATTGAATAGGTGATTGTGGGCATCCAGGAGCTTCAGGGTTGACTGTCACAGGGAACTAGGGGAACAAGCAGGAAGGATTTAGGTGCATAAGTACTGATGTAGAAAGGAATTAAGATGGGCTGGATTTACTAGTGATGCCCATGTGTGACTAGGGGCACAAGCAGGAAGGATTTAGGTGCACAAGTACTGATGTAGAAAGGAATTAAGATGGCCTGGATTTACTAGTGATGCCCATGTGACTGATGGTATTATGTTTTGATGACATAGGTCAACTTTTACAGTTGTGTTTGAAATGAAATGTATATACTGTATATTGGAAATAAAACCTACTTACTTAATGGGCTTAGTAAAAATCTGGGTCTAACTACCTACACTTAACCTAATATGTGAACTTTTATTTTATGTGTATATCTGTAAAGGAGGTTGACATAAATCATAAATATATTTAAAAAGTGCCTATTTTTGGCAAAAGTATGAATTGAACTACAAAATAAAAAGTGGAAAGAGGTCTAATGAGGTAGTTAAGTAATGGAAGATGGAGTGATTCACGTGTTAATACGTACAGGCGTGCTCTCTGTCACGGAGTCTGCATATTCCACACCACTACAATCACCCTAAAAATTAATAAGTGTAAATAAAGCAGAATAAAAGAAACTGAAAATAAAACAAAAGCAGAATAAAAGTGCGGAACACGAGTGCGGTGTTAACTTCCACCACGCCATGCTTCAAACTAAAAGTCACACTGAGAGAAAAAGAATGAACACTCAACCGGGAGATTCCCAGAGGCCTGCACCTAGAAGGGAAAGAACCATAACCCGAGCTCCGAGCTAGACGCCGGACAATGCAGAATTTTAAGCTTTAACTTAGCGAGTATACTAGGGATGTGCGAACATTCGAAAATCAAACTCTTTAAAAAAAATTAAGAACCAACTTCAAGTGGAAAAACTTGTTCAGGGGTTGAAATAAAAAAAAAACTTATTTGTAGAGATGTACAGGTACCCACAATATGATATAGTCAAAAAAGAATCTAGTTTGCCAGTTACAAAAAAAATGTGATGATGGAGGGCTAGATACTCTTTTGGTGGAGGTGCCGGTCCAGACTTATCTCTAGTTTTACCTCCCTTTTCCAGTTTTAGTTCCCTTCTGAAAGGTTTGGTTCAAAATTAAAAATCCAGGTTCGCACAACCCTAATGTATACCCAAAGCTCCCTTTTGCCTTGATCGACTAGCATAGTTGAACTAATTTATTTAACATTGAAGGTGACGTCACAAGCAGAGGGTAGTAGAGCTGGCTACCATATTTGTAAAACAGTTTAGATTGGAGAAGGGTTGACAGGTTGGGAAAGCATAGAGAACATAAAGCCCAGCCTGAAGGGCTGGGGGCGACAAAACTTTTCACCTGCTGATGACAACTGTAGCTAATTTAAAGTGCCCAGAAGGACGAAACGCGTCGTGGATTAAGGTAACAACTTTAAATTAGCTACAGTTGTCATCAGCAGGTGAAAAGTTTTGTCGCCCCCAGCACTTCAGGCTGGGCTTTATGTTCTCTATGCTTTCCCAACCTGTCAACCCTTCTCCAATCTAAACTAAACTAGCCATTTGGCCTTTTCCAAACTAATTGAACATATTTGTAAAACATTTATCTACTGTTTGGTTCTGATTTTTTTTTAAATTTGTTTTTGACCAAATTATAGATGCATGGTAGGAGGGCCCAAATGGCTAATAAATGCTTAGATATGAGAATGGATAGTGAACCCAACTGCTAACCTGGTTGGTGACTATGGCAATTTAATACATTGATGATGGATACATAAACATTATTACACAAAAATTACGTCAAAACTGTTTCAGCTAAACAGGGCTTTCTTCACTAGACAGAGCTAATTATTAGTAGAAGTTTTTAATTATTTTTTTACTTGACAAGGGGAGTGTCAATTGTCATACATCTTTCCTAAATCTACAAGATCTCCGGAGTCACCGACCAAGTAAGGTGTGGGTTCCCTACCTAAGCACTAATCATAGATACTATAGGGCAGTCCTGATGTTAAGCCATAAATTAAAATGTGAAACCAACAATGTTGTTGATGCAACGTTAATATTAAATTTAAGAAAAGTTGACAACTACTAACAATATATTTTGTCAGTCTGCATTGCAAAATATATGTTGCAGAAAGTAAATAAAAAGCAAAAATATTTATTAATAGAGGATACACTTACCAAAACCTGCAACTACTATGTACGTAATACAGTGACAAAGATAAGCATACATAAAGCAACAAGTTACAATATATTTTCCCACATATAAGGTGCAAGCATGTTAGATCTCATAGTCACTCATTTTATATACCGTACATAGAAGGATCCATCCAGATTGCGGCTTATTTATTACTTAATTTGGTGACTGTAGACATACTTTTGACACAAAGTAGAATTTATACTTTCAACACTATCTAGACAAATCAAATCATCATATTCTTTGTAAAGAATATAAATGCTTCATTAAACTGTTAAACCTAATTTTAATAGTAGATCAACTGTTTTAGATTACAAATTGATCTCAATACAATAGTGTCTTTCATTGACGGGTACGGACAACACGCTTGTTGCACAATATATGCAAGAAAACACAGTAAAAGTTCTTAACTAAGATACAAAAGCAACTAATGAAGCAAGTGGTACAGTACTGCCAACTGTGCAAACACAAGCAGAAGAACAGGTAGAAGCAATTAGTAAATGGACCTTGACTTTACGCGTGGCCGCCTGCCACCTGTTAGTAGGTGCACGGCTTAGGCGTTTCTGGGATAGGCGCACGGATATCTGTCGGGATAGCGGGACAGCCGGCCCGTCCACTTTAGCATACTTGGAAGGAGACCGTTTCACCTGCGCACAACACACACACACACTGCACTCTAGTGGCAAACACAAGCGTTTCACACAGACACGTTAGTAGAGGCTGAAACCAAGAGCGTTAGAGTCACACGGCACAAATACGCTAATTATCAAGTAACCCTCTAACTGTGGAGGGTGGGGGCGTACAAGAGGGGTTGAAGTTAGTGGCAGCCCAGAAAGGACAATGGCAACAAAGATAAAAATAACAACTCGACTCACTCAAAGTGTACAAGGTCACATAAAAAATTTTAAAAACTTATTCATTTTTTTTTTTAACAATATAAAAATATGTAGAAATGATATAGAAAGCTATCAGTTTCAACTTTGAAGATATTTCTTTTATCTTACTTGGCCTATACTTACCTGGCATGAGAAGACTATGAGTCAGATTAATATTATTATAAAAACACAATTGACATGTTTATGGGTACGCCATCCATAGAGAAAACTAGGAAAACGCTAAAGTCCCGCCGCGTTGATGGATGAGCTTTTTAAAGGTTTTAGTTTGCGTGGGATATCTTTACTTTTGCAAGTGCTTTGTTTTGCTGCCTAGGCATTGTAGGTGAATGTTGTCAAGTTTCTTTTGTTTCTTGTCAATTGGTTTTATTTACCGTAAAAAACTTGTATTAAAAGCTTTATTTCTATGGATTCTGGCTAAATTTTTCCACTTTTTCTTTCAAAAGGTACTACATAACCATAACCTTAATGTCCATGTATAATATGAACGTTGTAGCCTCACCCGTTTGGTCAGAATTGGCCCAAATGGCACGAAAATATCGCACAAAAAGTCAAAAAACGTATATTAAAAGCTTTATTTCTCTCGATTCTGGCTAACTTTTTCAACTTTTTCTTTCAGAAAGCAATACATCACCATTACCTTAATGTCCATGTGAAATATGAACGTTGAAGCCCCACCCGTTTGGTCAGAATTGGCCCAAATGGCACGAAAATATCGCACTAAAAATTGAAAAAAATCGTAAAAGTACGATATTCATGAGAAATATTTTTCGATTGTACCCAAAAACGTAGCAAGTCTAAGTTCAGAGAAAACGAAGGTCGTGTCAAATTTTCATCAAGATCGCAAATTCCGTTTGCCCGGTAGAGAGCGAACAAAACAGACGGAAAAAAAACAAAAAAACAAAAAAACAAAACAAAAAAACACCCGAGCTAAATTTTTTGGGGGTCGGTGAAATTGAAGTCTTTGCTTCGCTCATCCAATTAATTCACATAATTAGCTGAAAATGATATGTATATTTTTGTTACATTACAAGTACTTTATAATATTGGTATTAGGATAGCCGATAGTGCTCTTGAGAATCAGTGAGAAGTAGTAAATAATCAATTATCAATCAACCTACCACAGTTAAAGGGTTAAATTGTGATAAAGGTAACACATATAAACAATTTGACTAGTGAAGAACAGCCACAGTTACTAGAACCACATCCAATGGCAAGACACAAAATGTATACATAACGTTTATAATCGGATTTACATATTTATTTGGAATCCAAATATACATTTTAAAAAAATGTATTTGAACAAATTGAACATAACTTGGCATCTGTGATAGCAACAGTCAGCACACCTGTCAATAATATAAAACAGTAAGCTGCCATCACAATTTTAAACAATTAAATATAATGGCAATTACATTTGTAATGTCTGTCAGACAAATATTAAATGATAAACCTTGCACTATGCTATAAGGAAACATTTGTGCGTGTGGATCCCAAATAAATTTGATCCGTAGCCGTACCAACAAAAAACTGAAAGAGATAAAAGTTAGTCAAACCACCCAGAGCAGGAGTTAGATTATGTTAAAACTCTACCTTGTGAGATTCAATGATAGAAAGTGGTAATACTCCTATTACAACTGAAGTATATCTTCTAGGTAAACTGTCGTTCCGTGACAAAAGCTGTAAATACTTGATCCAGTTCAAACGCAAGATGAATGTTAATTTGGCTATCCAAGCCCAACTTCATTAAAAATGATTTTAAATGATTCCTCATCATCATATCATTAGCCAGGAAATAATATAATTATTATTGATGTTGATGTGTAGATACTGACATGTAGCCTATATAATATATATTCCAAGTGAGATAAATGAAACCAATTATTTTATTTTTTATTCGAAGTAGTCATGAGAATGAGAAAAATGGCAGATTGAAATAATAAATTATTTGTGGCCCAAGATTCAAGAACCGTATGGAAAAGCAAGCCTCGAACAGGATTCGATTCCTCGTAATTTTGTTTTTTTGTGACGAAGATTCCGTCTGTTTTGTTGGATACGACCGAACGTATGCAGCGCTACTTACGGGCGGCTTCATGAGTAGCCTAGACTCGAGAACTAGGACATAGTAGAGCATCAAGATGATGACGGGATTAATGTGGGTAGCCCAGTCCACATTGTTGTAGCTCCACGAGAGAGCCTCGTCACATGACGTCCGGTTGTATATCGCCCTCAGACCCAGGTACCTGCACAGAGATAACACAGCACGTAATGCTAATGTAACAATGGTTGTACTTGTTGCACCATCTAAAATGTAATTGAACAGCGACAAAATACAAATACAAACACTAGGAGGCCATACAAGAATACATTAAACAGACCTTAAATATTACACCCTAATCCTGCAAACCAGCTATTTCATCCATACAGTTTTTTTAATGGAAAATATTTAAGGATTATAGAAAAAATAATTCAAATACATTATTTAAAAATAAATCATTATCACGTGCAGAGAGGTAAGGCAGGTATTAGCCTAAGTCATTAAATGTAGATTTATTTAACACCGTGGATAGAACATATTATATTACCGGTAAGTAAGTTTAGATTTGAGAAGAGTTGACAGGTTGGGAATGAATAGAAAACATAGAGCCCAGCCTGAAGGGCAGGGGGCAACAAAACTTTTCACCTGCTGATGATGACTGCGGCTAATTTAAAGTCGTTTGTTACCTTAATCAACTACGCGTTTCGAACTTCTGGGACTAAGTACATGTATGAAAATAAATGTAAAACAATATATAACAGAGCAGAACCGTACAGTAATGGCTAACTCTACGTGCACCCCGCCATGCACCCACCTGCAATAGTCACAGTCTGGTCCCGTCAACTCCTGGATCCACTGTGTCTGCATGGCGTAGAGCAGTAGTATGTGACACGCCGCCACCACGCAGATACATCGCAACACCACGGCAAACGGCTTGCCCAGGCTGCGGTAGCTGCCCCACCACGTCATGGCCCCGAGGAACGTGACGAAGTAGACCGCGCTCAGGATTGAAGGCTGCATCACGCCGGCCACGCACAGCAACACCATGGACAGGTATTTACCTGCGGGACAGAGAGAGACAGGCAGGGTTAACGTATGGTCTAACTTCACAATCGCTGAATTACAAATACAAAACAAATTTGAGAGTGACAGAAAGAGACAGGGTTACCAACAGCTAACCTCAAGTGGAGTTTACATTTGTGACAGAAGATGCAAGATATAAACAACTTATACTACATTAGAAAACGTTTTTGGTCCACGTGACTTTCCTTGGTGAGCTAGGAGAGATTCTTACTTACTAAGTTACCTGTTGGTTAGGGATGAAGGTAAAAAGAGAGGGCAGAAAAGAGAGAGAGAGAGAGAGAGAGAGAGAGAGAGAGAGAGAGAGAGAAGAATTTGTTGTTGAAGAGAAAGGAAATGTTAAACATTTTATGAGGGGGTCAAAAGGAAGGTTATACTAAACGGATATTAAGAGACAGCTTTGACAGATAGAAACATAGTACAATTCTCAAGTTTAAAACTCTTCAAAGCAGTATTTTAAGAATCAGAGAACATCATGGTATTTCGTGCAGTGCAGCTCTTTGCCACACTTTCACCAGATCAATGACGTTTCCTGCGTTCAAAATCCGGTGGGGCAAGAAGATCGAGAAGTTTTTTGTACACACTTCACAAAAACTTTACCTAAAGTAACAACTCTAAGAAGTACGTACCTATCGCAACGAAGAACGAGTAGTTCTTGTCTGAGTTGTCTGTGGAGATGGGTGGCGGAATGATGGCGGTGTTGGAGTGCGCACTGATCGAGGACGTCCGACTGAGGTGCGACTGCTTGGAGAACTTCTTGGCGAGGACGTAGACGACGGTTGACGATACGAGCATGATCACCTCGGGACTGAGGTCGATGACGATGTCAACCCAGTTCATGGTGTCGAGGCGGACGAAGCCCACGTGGCGTAGGATCTTCTCCATGGGGTCACCTACAACCAGGGAGGGGGGATTTACCTTTAAGTTTGATCATGATTTTATTGATTGCAATCAACCATGGTAGTTAGATCTCCCAAATTCAGATATTCCCCAAGCATTTCCAAAGATTGTATTTTAAATTTTTATTGTATTTGTCTCTAAATGAAAAAAATGTGTTAAAATAATAAAAAGTATAAATTAAAGAAAGAGTTAAGAATACATTGTGTGTGTGTGTCAGTCATATTTTAGTGGGATCATTTAACCACACCATCAATCTAAGTAGAGTTTGATAACTACTAAGGCTGGGGCTACACAGGGCGGTTGCTCCGCACGCGGAGTGCTCCGCGACGGGTGCTCCGCCGAATGGGCTACGACTACACAACATGGCGGTCACTCAGCGTGGGAATCGAGGAGGCCAGTGTTAAAAACAACATGGAAAAACATCGGCCTTGAACAATATCGTAGACCCGCAACCGCAGTGTGTAGTCGCTCTCATCTAAAACCATGTGTTGACCTTCTTTTGCGAACCCGCACCGGGTGCTCCGCGCGGAGCAACCGCCCAGTGTAGCCCCAGACTAACAACTTAGTAATTACCGGTTCTGCAGAAAACGAAGGTACAGATATAAGCAAAATGTTGATTGTAAATAAAATGTGCTGAACTTGTTTGGGTCAAGGTCCATCATCACATAATAAAAACAATTTTGAAAAAGTAGTAGTATAACATAATTTATTGGGAATATTATTCTAAATATTATTCTAAAGGTGCACATAATCATAACGTAAAGGAATTTCTCAAAGGAATAAGGTATATCAAATTATTTGGTACTTTGCTGCAATAGTTTGACTAAAATCATGATTTTCTTATAGCCCTCATATTACAAGAATATAACCGAGGTTACATCATGGGCCTGCAGCAATCTTTATCTTAGACTACGTAGCTAGTTGAACTTTTAATGATTGATTCAGCCATTAAATGTCAATCTAATCAATAGTATTGTTCATTAGCAAAGACAAAAGATGTGTTGACAATGCACTGTTTTTCTAAAGGGAACAGTTTAGAGACAAACCCCTTTTCACAGCACCCACTTCTAAAACAATGCACTGTTGCTATGAAAGCCGAAAGAAAGTCTATAATAGAATTATTATTATAAGCCGTAAATTTTGCAGATTACGCCCCCCTTCCCTTCCCAGTTGATTTAAAACTTCATACTATGAAATTCACACTCAGTCAAGAACACAGAACCACAAGTAGATCACACAAACCAAACACTGATTTTTTTATGATTATAATTTACTGAATATATTGTTTAGCATATAATTTAAGAACTTACACACTAGTATTGTGAAAGTGATAGATAATACTCACAGACAGGTAGAAAGTACCCGTACGGAGGCATCGAGAGCAACACTATCTGGAAGGATAGTTGCGCTATGGACGCCAGGAGACTGAGCACGATCACCGATCTCAGGTACCGTCCGGTGGAGCCTGAAACATGGACAATAATTTATAGTTCTCTCAAGTCTCATCGAATTACTGAGTACACATTAAACTTACCAACTGTTCACTTTTCCCTTTTATTTTACTGCCCAACATATGAAACCAAAGTAAGTCTTTTTTAATTGTTCTATGATATTGTTGTTGTGTGTTGTTTGTTACTTGAAAAATTTGACTTTAAGGTCCCAAATTTTGAAGAGGAATTGAAATGTGAATTAGTTCCTAAATTTTTGACAAAGTTTTTTAATTTCACTAAGTTCTTTAGTTGTAGATACTGGACACACATTTCGATGAGAACTCAAAACGTTGTTTCCTACCTGCCATCGTCTTCTCCGTGGGCACCTTGACCATGGGTAGGTAGAGCAGCAGGAGGAGGTAGACCAGAGACAACGCATTCTGCCGGAACAAGCTGCCTGAAACACCAACAAGGAACAAGTCAATACACGAACCAAGAATACAAGAGCTTTCCATTCCGCCCTTATATTTACGTTAACAGAATATTCCATTAGTCTGAAGGTAAACTAAACATTAAAATTGAATTATTATATATTTTTTTTAATTTTATATTTTGGACTGCCAATTTCAATTCAATAGTTACAAATTCTTATACAATAAGAAGCCAACGGTTTAGCCGAGGTCGTTTAACCAGTTCCCACCCGAACACCAAAGTTAAGCAACCTTCGGGCACGAAAGAGGACATCGGTTCGTTCATACAAGGTGTAAGGTTATACAGTAAACACATGAATTTAAATTAAACATGTTAGTTAGATTGGGGGGGGGGGGGGGGGGGGGGAGGGGGAGATGGTCAAGAATATAGCTAGTAAACGCAACAGAAAATAAATTAAAAGAATGACATTGTAAAGTAGCTGGTGCCAAGTGAAACTAATACACCATTGGCATTCTGTATTTTCAAAATCAATATTCACCAGTTAGTTACTTAAATTAATTTTATGCACATAAATTAATGTTACAATTTTATTTAAACGCATTATCATTGGGTAGCAGGCCCTACAGTATAGCAATTATGTTTATGTGCCTGACCACTGACCTTCGTGATGATTCCAAGGTCACCAATTATGTGTAAAAAAATGGTTGGCCCTGCACTAATGTGAAAGATTCTAGTCAACTCCAGAGTTATGAAAATGTAAATAAATCCCAAACTGGGAATTGAATCCTGGACTTGTTGGTATTGGAGACTAACGAAATGATTGGTTAAAGAAGTCGAACTTATACCAAGGACTAAACAAAACAATGTACCCCAAAATATCTTGTGATTATTTATTAATCCTTTTTTATTTATATCTATAACTTTCATATTCTGGATGGCCTGTTTTACGCATTCCAACGTATTTTCTCACTACTTTGTACTTATGTCATATAATAATATACTCATTTGCTTGATATAGCGACGTAAAACAACTATTTCCACCACCTGGTTGTTGCAAATATGTTCCAGTGATCACAACCATGTCCTCACTCGGACCGACCCAAACAGGTGGACGTGCCCACTAATATGCTTTAACTCACGTATAGGAGGGCATCAATCAAATTAGCGTTGCGTAATTCAGCCTAGGACGTGATCAGAGTGGATTAGCGACTTTCAGACACAACTTTCGGCGTAATTATCATGTGTCAAAGTTGCTTCCTGAGTTTCACGTTCCTACCGCTCGTATTGTCTAGTTCAGGGTCCGAAGAGATTGAGCACAAGTTATGTGTAATGAGAAATTAACAGATGATGAGCTCATGGTCGATTCCCAAGCAAGGATTTGTACAAACAATTATACAGTCATCAACAATGTATTATTAACTAACCAGAAAATAATATACATTTTCGAGTTTTTATACCCAATTTAGTTGTGGTTTAAGGGCGCGCCAACCGTTCATGTGCAACTCTAGTCTAGGGCTAAGGGACGTGCTGGACAGATTCAGCCACAAACAAGAGGAAGGAAGGGGTGTTCCTCACGACGTGGTCGTCTATGTGATGAGTGGTGACATGTCATTGTTCGTATCGTCATTGTCGTCGTCACCGTCGAAGAGGTCTTCACGGGGAAGGTTCCCCGACAAAACTGCCAGAGCTCGCCTCTAATTTCGGAGAGTAATATACCGTGATATACTATCTGATGTTTACGAGATGGACTTTGCCTCTTTTCTCGTCTAGTACGATCGACAAAGGAATATCCTGGGCACAAGCCTTAATTTATGTTTCTATGTGACTATAAATATGTGCCCAGTTCCTTACATCTGAAAACGCAGTGCGCATAAAGTTGCATGGAATTAAATCGTGACATACGTCGTAATCGCATCTCTATAAAATATAAATTCAAGGGTACAATTTCGAAACGATGATCGGTGCGTGATTTATGAGGACGTTGGATGAAAGAAAATTTAAAAATTCAATTCGAATATTATTATTGACACTGATAACTGTGGATCACTCAAGAAAGTGGTTTCATCCACGTTTCCTACACATTTTTACATATTGATTTCAGAGCTAGCTTACAAAATATAGGACGTATTGCAGTCTTACGAGATAGCTATATGATATACTATTCTATTCAACGCTAAGCAGCTCACACTAGCATAGTAATCAGTTCCCACTGTTGATTACTAACTTAATTAAACCAATTACACCAGCTCTGTCACAAGACAAACAAGTACACAGTGATTTATATCTCATCATCGCAACAACACTACGACTGTGAGACAATTCTCCATCTTTGCATCTGTTTGACTCGTTGTGTCCTTTACTCGAGTGCAAGTGTTGAAACTTAATTTACAATGCGTAACGAGAATTCATAATTCCACGCTGATGCATTTTCGATTTGGAAATAGCATGCTGCATGTGTATCAAGAACATTGGTGAGATGAAAAGGAGTGAGCAAGTAAGCAAAGTTGCCAAAGCTAGATGTAATTCTATTTGTTCACGACAATGACAGTTAAATCCACGAGTGCATAAAATAAAATAACAGTTTCAGTAAGACTTTTCGACATTAATTTACTAACGAACAAATCCTGCAAGGATATTTCTCTGAATGTACTAACTTTGAAACAAATTATGATAACAGAAATAAAAAGTTGATTAATTTGTGACAATAATACTGCAGTGAGTCACTGAGTGTGTCATCTAGTCATCGATCATGGACGAGTGAGTGACAAGCTAGGACTGGTGGTTCCACTTCCCGGGCCAGGGGTCCCCGAACACCCTACCCTCAACGCCAGCCCCTTACGAACAGCAATGAGAACTCCCAATAACCTTTGACGACGATCACGACGAGAGGGAGATGATAAAAAAAGGCATAACATGGCAAGATGGTGGGGGTTGGGGGGGGGGAGAGAAATGGAACGGAAAAGTAACGTGACCAAGACGCGATGAATGGGCGGCTATCTGTGGGGGGGGGGGTGTAGGGCGTCGGCGTGTGAGGGGCTGACATTCACCCCCCGCCCCCCGCCAGTGAGCACGTGGCAACAGCACACAGCTGACGGCGCTATAGTGCCCGCGGGCGTCGCCTCACGTAAGGGACAATATTGTGTCACTCAACACACTCTGATTAGTAGCTTACAGTGACGCACCCAACGCTGTCACGCAAACATACCCACCCCCTTGACCCTTCAGCTTAGGTCCCTTCATCACAGTTTTAACCACTGTTTTGCTTTTGCAAAGTAATCTAATCTACAATTTGTATAATTATAATTTGTATAATGACAGCAAAGTTCCAACTTTTAATTTATCGTTCTGCTTCCCAAGCCGACTGATTGAAATCTTTGCACAGATGTCGAAAACGCCGGCACGCGAAATAATTCAATCGGATTTTGAGTAATTTGGATTTGGTTAAAAGTGTACAAACGGCATATGCCTATCCATAATAAATAAAGTTTACTTCGTAATCAAGGAAACAAAATAATTGTTAAAAACGAGTCAGAGGAGAGCCACATCCTTGTTTGACAGCATAGAACTGTCATATCAATCACAACAGATCTACGCTAACTGCCTGCACGAAGCTGTAACGAAAATATATTTACATGCAGGTGCATATTTTTGGCAGACATATTTCTTGTGAGAGCTTGAGTAATGAGTAGTAAAATCAATTAACATGCCACCTGGACTAGTGTTTACAAGGTGTAAAGTTTTGCGATTATTATTATGTATTAGCCAGTCCAGTCAATGGAAAATGATTTACGATGAAAGTATAAGTAACACTAATGGACACTAATGGACACATCCACAATACGCCTATACAGTACAATAATGATTGATGATTCTACGCAACTTTAGGGAAGTAAAACCTTGCGAAATCAAGAGATTCTCCTTCCCTGAAATAGGTTTTGCAATTTAAATATATATATATATATCCATTGCAAAACCTATTTCAGGGAAGGAGAATCTATATATACATACAATACACGTAGTATTAATAATTTACATCGTACAGGCCACAATCGAATAACTCTTGATCTGTCTGCTAGGAATAAGGACTGAAGGAGACAACAATTTTGTTTTCAAGATACTGCGGTAATGCCGATGTCCCACTAACGCAAGGGGGATATGTCATCGTAGGGGGCTCAAAGGGGTGACCCCCCCTCCCCCTAACAACCTGCACGCGGCTACCGCAAAATGTCACCTAACCCCGCGCCCTAGCCCTAATTGACATTGATTTATGAGCGAGTGAGGCCAATATGCCAGGTAGCACTGCAACCAGTGGCGTATTATGACGGACTCGTGTGGAACAACGTGAATTTTATGTGAGGTCGTCTAGACTCTAGATTGGAATTTGTCAAATTAACGATACGTGCGGCGTGCCTACGCAAATTGCTGTTACAAATTTCAATTTTCATTTTCATCTTCATATAGCTTCATACCATGATAGACCACGGTTCGATCCCCGGACACTCCACAGTCCTGATCAGGCGCGTATGTTTAACATTGTAAAGAATTAAGGTGGGGATCTCAGGAAAATGGAGGGGGGAATTCCCCAATTCCCCCTTCCGGCGCGCCTAGTCCTGATATCCCAATATACGTCCCAATATTAGAAGTAAACATCAACCAAATAATAATTCATAGAGAGTTGACTCCTTTTATCTGAATATTTCTAAACAAAACCTAACGAAAACTTATTTAGATATTTTAGTTTATTTGGTTCAGGGCGCGTCAACCGTCAGGTCATAATGAGCCACTCTAGCCTAGGGGATGTGAAGAGGAAAGGAAATACCCATGGTGGACAATTCCAGTCAGACAGGGGGAGAAAAATGGAGGTTTCTCAAGTCGTGGTCGTCGTCGTCGCTGTGGTCGTCGAGGGGATGAGGAGAGATCCCCGACGGCGACTGCCAGAGCTCGCCTCTAGTTTCGGGGAGTAGAATATAGCCTACTCCCCAACATATTATATAATTATGTTTACAAGGTGCACTCTGTCACTCCCCGCCTTGCTGTCGTGCACTGCACGGTCTTCAGAGGAAGAACGTGGTCCGAATTCTACGGGACAGGAACTAAATAAATCACGCGAGTTGGAATGTGAACACAAAAAGAAAAAATAAGTTAATAAATTTAAATAAATCAAAATGGACTATTCCCTTAGTTCAAGAAAAATAACAACAAAATACATACATTGTATAGGGATTTCAAAAATATATTTTACTGATGATGTAGCGCAAAACGTTAATTTCACGTATACCTCTCTCTCTCTGTCCCTCTCTATGGTACAAGCACAGCTGTCGCCGGTGACATAACGCAAATTCCTACGCGTGCGAGATGTTTACTTGTTACGTGCTACGGTTATATTACGTTAGATTGACTAGACAGTCTGTCCTATCGGCATCAAGACCCCTCCGGTTCACTAGCTCGGCTCGGTCTTCCTGTCTCGCCATAAGACACACTAACAACAACAACAAGATTAATTAGGAGATTCTAATGGACACCTGTTCTCACATAGCGTACGAAAACTGTTACACACAGTTTCCAGGCGATGGATTTAGCTAGAAATATACTGACTGACAGACGAGATACAGTTGAAACTTTGTCGAACAATGTTCTGAAGAATAAGAGCGTTGCAGCTTGCAACGTTCTTCGTTCTCATCTAAGAACACGTGAAAGTATACTGATGCTACTGATATTGATTGAAGGTGGATTGTCATTAAATGTCGATAGTTACGCCATCATTAATTTAATTTAAATTTTAGATAATTATATTGCGTTTAGAATGTTGTTTGTGTTTGTATAATTTTGGATAGTTTAAACAAAAGGACTATTTAGATTTGTTGATACTATTATCTAGTATTTATAAGATTATAAACATAGTACGGAGAAACGTGAAATTGGTAAGTGTATCTTTTGAGTTGGACACTCAAACTATAACAAGCAAGCCAACGCGTGACAGGGTAATACCAAGGAGGAAGGAATAATGTAAGGAGGCAGTGTGGCGTCGTCAAAACCATAGCCACTTTGAACGACAATGGTGGTCGGCGAAAGCCTCGAACCCAAAGCAAGGTCGTCGGTATTATTAAAGCTCTTTGTCAAAGCTATGAACATTCCAAAACAAACAAAAAACGCAGCACATCAACAAAAATTACATTTCACCCATTTATTATTCTATCTCATTAATACAAGAGTTATTATCAACGTATTAAGTATGTTTCAGTGCCGCCATAGTAGTCGCACTATTGGGTCAGCACCAACGAGAAGGAGTAAATACTGCGAAAAAACTCTATGTTTTAGTAGCCGCCATATTGGTCAGCACCAACGAGAAGCAGCAAATACTGCGAAAAACTCGATCAGAGACGTTCAAAACGGCCACGTTCATTTGTACAGCCACAGATAGCGCATGCTGTCTCCTTACATTATTCATACCTCCTTGGGTAATACAGACGATTATCAATGAGGACAAGATGAAGAAGCCACAACCCCGACAGGGAAATGTGTTGACTTGAGGTTGCGAACTGTTTAAAGAAAGTGGCACATCAATTTCTAGCGAAATGTAAATTTCGTAGTGTAGCTGGCTGGACTACATTAGTAGGTATATTACAAAATGCATAACAACATGTGATTAAACTAGGAAAACGCTAAAGTCCCGCCGCGTTGATGGATGAGCTTTTTAAAGTTTTTAGTTTGCGTGGGATATCTTTGCTTTTGCAAGTGCTTTGTTTTGCTACCTACGCCAATGACGTACATAAGCTTTGCGTAGCAAAGCGCTAGACGCTCAGTCTCCTATCCTTCCAACCGAGCGCTAGCGTAACAATTTGAAGCCTCTCTAGTAGGGAAAAACCACTTCACTGCAACATAGATATTGAATGAACTAAGATGCAGTGGATTATTTGAACGTCGCGGGGATAAACAAATACGTAAACAAATGGCGGACATTTTAAATTTTGCTTCTATGTGTGAAACGAGAAAAATTGTCATTACTTTCATAAAACAAACCAGAAACCGTCCCGGGCCTAGGCCCAGATAAAGAAAATTATTTATAATACAACAGTGTAAGCCTTTAGTTCCATTAGGCTATAGAACTACATTCAATCCATGCTAACATTACACGTGTGACAAGCCCTACGCCTCTCCTAGGCAACCCTAGACCTGCACGACCTTGTTCAGACACATATTCCGCACAAATAACTAGTTTTGATTACTAAAAGCCTAATGCAGATACACAATAGTATGATAGTCCACCAACTTGAATTGCTTTGTTCGGAAATCGGAGTAACTGAGAGATTTGCGGAAGAAAGACTGTTTTTCTTCAATAATAATGAGAATTCGCCATCTTGCGGTTTTGATTTTACACCGCTTGTTAACTCAAAGGCTGTTAAATTTAAGGGTACGATACATTTAGACGGCGGTGGGTTTTTCCCTACTAGAGACAGGTTCAAATTGTCATGCTCCCCACGGCCTAACTGTGTGTCTAGCGCTTAGCTTATATTACGTCATTGACCTACGCATTGTAGGTGAATGTTGTCAAGTTTCTTTTGTTTCTTGTCAATTGGTATTATTTACCGTAAAAAACTTATATTAAAAGCTTTATTTCTATGGATTCTGGCTAACTTTTTCAACTTTTTCTTTCAAAAGGTACTACATCACCATAACCTTAATGTCCATGTATAATATCTTGGAGTATATAACCATGGTTATATGCTCAATGATAATATGAACGTTGAAGGCCGACCCGTTTGGTCAGAATTGGCCCAAATGGCACGAAAAATATCGCACTAAAAGTCAAAAAACTTATATTAAAAGCTTTATTTCTATAGATTCTGACTAACTTTTCCAACTTTTTCTTTCAGAAAGCAATACATCACCATTACCTTAATGTCCATGTGAAATATGAACGTTGTAGCCTCACCCGTTTGGTCAGAATTGACCCAAATGGCACGAAAATATCGCACAAAAAGTCAAAAAAACTTATATTAAAAGCTTTATTTCTATAGATTCTGGCTAACTTTTTCAACTTTTTCTTTCAGAAAGCAATACATCACCATAACCTTAATGTCCATGTGAAATATGAACGTTGTAGCCCTACCCGTTTGGTCAGAATCGGCCCAAATGTCTCGAAAAATATCGCACTAAAAATCGAAAAAAATCGTAAAAGTGCGATTTTCATGAGAAATATTTCTTCGATTGTACCGTCTAAGTTCAGAGATTTCGAAGGTCCCCTTCAATTTTCATCAAGATCGCATATGCCGTTTGCCCGGAATCGTACGAACAAACAGACAGAAAAAAAAAACAAACAAACAAAAAAAAAACAACCGAGCTAAATTTTTGGGGGGTCAGTGAAATTGAAGTCTTCGCTTCGCTCATCCAAAAAATTGACAAGGAAAAATGTCGCATTTATTTTAGAAGCACGGGTACAGGACAAATAAAGCAGGCAGGGAGCGAAGCTACTTCTGTTGAAGAACACCAACAAAATCTGATGACGAATTGCAAATCTTGGTGGAGGTGGCGGGTTCAGAAAAAAGTCCCACTTTCTTGACCTCTCCACTAAATACATCAGGTATGATGCTCGTTGAAAGGGCAAGAGTAACAAAAACGCATGTCAAATCAGGAAGTCATGTTCGGTTTTTGTCGTGAGACTTGCACGACACACGCGACGGGCAGAAAAGAAAGAAAAGAAAAGAAAAGAAAAGAAAAGTGAGGTTAATATAGGGGAAAGTGAGATTAATATACGGGAGATATCTCGATAACATAAAAATAATTCGATAACATGTTTGTATAAGACTTCCTACGTAAGCCTATGCCTAAACTAAAAACACTCTATCTTGACTAAAATCACCAGTAAAAGTAAAACCATTGACTTTAGAAATATTCTAAACTCAATGGTAAAATTGAAAGACAAGCAGAAAGTATTTGAGGATCACATCCACCGTCCCCTCCCAAAATCCCGACCCTGCTGGCTGTAGCAGGTATTTATTTCTATCGTAAATTAAGTTCATCGAAAGTTGTAAAAAAAAAAAAAAAAAAAAGATAGCAACAGAGCTGCAACGAAATGTTTATATAGGCAATCAAACGTTTTACGACACGCATGATGCCAAAGTGTGTAAACACGACAGCACGACTTTGAACTTGAGTCTTCTGTGTGTTGTTTACCATGCGTAGGCTGGAGAATCCAAAGCGATGTTCTAGAGTATTGTCGGTGCCTAAACGAGAGACCAAGATACACCGAATTCATAAGTCAAGGAGTACAAACAAACACTCCACCATTGACCATTGCCCCGAGTATGCAAACAAGATTTAACAAGTTGTTGATTATAGTGAGCGATTGGGAATTTCATGTTTTTAATTAATCATTTCAATGCTTTAGGAAGAAAAAGTGGACGTTTGTTGTGCCGTCATGATTTGTATAAATAATAAAACTCAACCAGAAGTGTACGTATATAATGACGTTTCGTGAATAATGGTAATGAGAATAGTTGTGTGTATTTCTTAATTAATGTATTTAAATGTTACTATATAATTATGCTTAATACGGCATTATTTAAAACTAAAAGTATCATTCCAATGGCAACGTCTCTGTCTCTCTAGCTTGGTCGAACTTCGAATGAAGCAAATGTATGGTATCTACAGAGGCGGTGGCGAGGGTTGGGCCATAAACATCGAAACGATCAGACGAATGCGAAATGTGTGTACGTGGGTTTCACCTATACCATGTTGTACTTGTACTGTAGGTTGATGGATACATATATTAGGTAGTAAATAAAGGCAATTGGTTTAGAAAGAGACCTCCCAGTTGCATCCCAGTGCTGCCAAAACATTAACACAAAACAAACCGATGCTACACTAGAATCCCTTTCGCAAATGAACGGAATCTGTTTGTTACACCATAAGATTATAAATGTTTGTTCGCGACACTAGAAAAGCATCCCCCCCCCCCTTCAACCGTTTCAAGTATTAATACTTGATCATTTGGGGGAGAGGGGGGTAAAGAAGACGTAATGCTTGTATTTTTCTTTCAAGTTGTTTACTGGGCAGTCACCCAAATATTACAGCTGGAAGAGAACCCCCCTTCCCTTCCCCCATGAAGAGAAAACACTGCCACTGTAAACCCCCATGTACATTCCCGTACGAAACACTCACTGCTGATAATAGAAACTCCAGGACAACTTATTAAAAATTCCAAAACGCTCTACAACATATTCGCGAATGCATTCCCAGCCCATGAGGCAAGAGCAAGACGCCTTCCCGGTTTCAATGGGCCATCCATCATATCCCAGGCAGGCGCCGTACAGACAGTATAGAACACCACTGCAAGGTACCAGGTCCCACCCATGCAAGCGCGCTCCAAGTGTGTGGGTAAAACATGCAGTCCTGAGCCCAACATCGCTCATTTCATCGCCACCCAGAATAAGACAAATATCAGCAAACAAGTCGAATTATACGCCGGATAAACCGCCGACACCTCCTAGCTAATCCTAGCTACTTGTCAAACGAGACATGTGAGTGACTTTTTAATGCATTCCATTAATACATCTCTAAATACGATCTCATCGCAGCAAGTAAGTGCCAGACATACGCCAGACATAGGAGTGCTCATGAAATCACGACTGATAAATGGTTGGTCACACTTATACTGAGTGAGGGAGGCTTATTTACATTCCAAAACTCACAATATGTAAGTAAACCCAGACATGACAGTCCTATAATCTATTTAAAATTATCACAAGCTCATATAGTATTTGCCAATTCGTTGTTTTGTTGACTATTCCTACTGTGTAAAAGAATGTAAAATGCATGCATGATAAGCATACAAAAAGAGAAACAACAAACGCAAAATGTATCTAATTGGATGAGCGTAGCGAGCGAAGCGAAGATTCCATTTCACTACACTGGAGAAAAAAATCCGGAATGTTTTTTTTTTTTTCTTTTTTTTTTTTGTATTTTTGTGTGTCTGTGAACACGATTCCGGCTAAACCAATACTCCAATGGCGATGAAATTTTATGGAGGTCTATGAAATCTCTGAACGAAGAACTGCACGGGGGGAAAAATCGATAGAAAAATTATTTCTCATGAAAATCGCAATTTTACCATTTTTTTCGATTTAAAAAAAAATCGACTTATAACATCTACATGCTTTATTCGATTGTAGTGATTTTTTCACAGAACCTTAATTTTATGAATTAATATATTCGTGTGAAATTTGAGCGCAATCGAAACATTATTTCTTATGAAAATCGCAATTTTTACGATTTTTAAAATTTTTAAAACATTCTTCGACTTATAACACCTACATGCTTTATCCGATTGTGATGATTTTTTCACAGATCCTTAATTTTATGAATTTATATATTTGTGTGAAATTTGAGCGTAATCGAAAAATTATCTATTAAAAAATCAAAATTTTACGCTTTTTTCGTTTAAAAAAATTACGCTCATCCATCAACGCGGCGGGACTTAAGCGTTTTCCTAGTGTAAGTTAGGAATCACCTTGTTACACAATTGCTACACCCGCAGATCCCAGCTTGTTATCAGAATCATGCTGCCTCTCGTCGATCATGGCAAACATTTTCAGTGGGGTCTGGATGTTCCCGATAATTACCTACTTTTGGCTTTTGGTAAATATGCCTAAAATAGTTTAAAATATTGTGTCAATAAGTGTTAGCCGACTGATGCCAAAAAATACGTATTTTATTTTGCCATCAAATGTAGGTATTTTAATACTCATTGTCAATTAGTTTTTTTCCTTGCAGATACTATTTTGATATAATTACTTACAAAAGGAGAAAGCGTAGAAATTCAATGGGCCTAGGACCTTTTCCCCCTTTTTTACGTCATTTTCTGTTGCCTGACCTGATGTCACTTTCAATCAATGGTCCTAAACATCCTAGCTCTATACTTATCAGTAAGTTTGTTTCGTCAACAAACAGCGGGCTATTATAGTCAACATCTTCCCAGTCTCCTCTCAGACGTGTGCTGTATAATATCATGACGTCACCACCCACTGAGGTTACATTATGCGGCGCGGTGCATACCAGACAAACAACTAGCATCTTTCACGTGATGACCTCGCAGATAATCTTTGGCGAACCATCCATCACAAGCGGACTCAATGGACTTTAAGACCAGAAAAAAACGAACTTTCGGAGGTGGTTACGAACGGAAATGCGCATGGCTAAATAATGTTTATTTTTATTTTTAAAACTGATGGTAGAACGTTATTATCGTACCGACAATGAATAAACTCAACTTTAATCAGATTATATAACATACATAACCCTTCTTAAATCTGCCCAAAAGAGTCAAATTGTTGTAAATTTTTTAAATTTAAGTAGAGAAGGGGACGCTGATCCTAAGCGTATGGCTCTACGAGGACGTGGGTTCGAATCCCGCATAAGGCAAGTTTTTTTGTAATTGTCCTTCATCTTCTTTATCACCCACCACCCATCGTCTCGAATAGTCTTAGTGCATTACTATGAGACGAAAATCACAAATCAACCAAAAGAACCATCATCCAAAAGCGCCTTTTGTAATTTCTTACTGGAGCAACCTCTCGTAATGTCAAGGTTTTGAGATGATCGATGTTTCTGTTTGGACAGACGTTCTTGGTTCGAGCCCCGACGAGGTGTATGCTCATCCCATCTGATTGCACGTATCGGGCGGGGCGTGAGACGTGGTGCTTCTCTTGTCTTCTCGGTGGGCGACAGAACGTGTTTACCGCCCACGGGAGGAGAAACACTGGCCCTGACATTCGCAACTATTCTTTTTCCAATTGTGTTTGGTATGCTTAAAAATCAAAATAATAATTTGTCTACCTAACCTCTCTCTATTCAGCTACTCGAATTACAAATTTGTTGGTTTTCGTTGCTGTGACTTGTGAAGTCTTTAATTTTGAATATATGGCATTAATTTGTTCAAATTTAGCATTTTGTAGTAAAAAGTAGGAGTCTAAATAATTGTGCTCCAGAATGTGTATGTGAAATTCGTTGGATTTGAATATAAGAATCCAATGGGCCTAACTAAATGTCAAACTAATTACATTTATCATTGTTAAAATGTTGTCCCGAGCTCACCCAACCCAACGCCTTATTATATCGAGTTGCTATTCGCTCTTGCCCTCTAACAATCCACAATGCGTCCTGAAGAGCATCAGGTAGTATGTAAAGCAACACTGCACCACAAACATGTTATCACGGATAGCTAAGCGGTTGACAATAGATTACACTGTCAGTTTACTGTAAAAATAGCACCATTCAAAGTGACTCGTGTACTCGTGTTTCCCGTGACTGTTGGTCTAATTGCAGTTCCTGGTATCGGGTTGTGCTATCATCATCGCTATGTGTACTGTGTAGGATTTGTTGTTGTTGGCTGCTTTGCATGCTATGGATCTACTATCACCACAGAAGCAGAGAATCGCGGAGGTGCGGGGCGGCGAGGTCTATCGATCCTGTCGCTCACGAGTCACGACTGCCGAGAGAACTACACATAATAAAACAGATAATTAAGTCGGTGCGGACGTGTGAGTATGTAATGGCGCAGGGCACATGGTGATGTTCTGTTGGTTGGTACACCTGAATTTGGTAATATTATGAGTCGTGAGTGACATAGGTGCAGATACAATACAATAATCGAATCTACGTTCCTTGGGCCTGCACCAGAGATTATTTTCCATGTATACTCGTGTATTTTACCATCACTTTGAATTTGAACAAAAAATAATAATATGATGAGTGACGCTAATAGTCTACACACTTACAAATATTGTATTTTTAGTTTTAAAAGAGAAGTTTGATTGATGAAATTGGAGGAAATGTCCCTCACGGATTCGATCTCAGCATTCGCTTTAGAAGACTTGCGTCAGTCTCGGTTGCCAGTGGGCGGAATCGAACCAGAGACCTCCCGAACTCTGGTATCGCGTGCAGTGCGGTGATAAGCCACCTCTAGGGCCACCATGTGCTGTAACACCCGAATACGACCTGCTAAACCGCGTGATACGGGATGAATGACCATCCAGGGAGATCATCGGACCCACACATGGAACAACACAGGGATTCATACAACGCGATCTGTGCTAAGGTTGCACGCAAACCCAAGTGAACGTTATACGGTTGGCAGAGTTAAGACATTTTTTTATAAAGTCGGCAGTAATTAGTCAAGTAAAATGTAATCGCCATGATTTAATGTAGACTAACTTATATGAAGCCTGCTTCATTCGTCGGTTGCGTCGGGGCCTATACAGGGAAGGCTTGGTCGCTTTGGTTTACTGTCCCCCACTGAAAATCAGTTTTATGACTGAGTGGGTAGACTCTAAATACGAATTTATTTTAGTTATTTGTTTATCTTGCAAAGAAGATTGTTCGTTTCCCGCTATCAAATTATGGTGGTTGTTGGAAATTGAAAAATAAAAATAATTTTGCAAGTTTAAATTGGAGGGAATTGCTACATAGGCACCTAGCTATCACGTAAATAAACCAGGTTATTTCCGCAATATAATATCAGTGAGAAGACGAGTGGGCCAAATTTCCTTGATTCCTTATCTTTAAACAGTGTGATATAATATAGATTGCACACCTAGTTCTGGGCGTTGCTCCAAGACGAACATATTTGCGTGCACTTCTCGCCCACTATACGAAGATCCTGCCCCAGGATTCAGTATTGCGCAATGTTTGGCAGGGAGCGAAATGAAATGGGGGAATCCCGACATTTTTATTGACCCAGATGTGAATGTGGTGACCTTTTAACGGCTATGACTGCTATGCTTGACATTTCGGCGAGGTTCTCTTCTCTTGCACCACGGATATCCCCATTCACACGTGCACGGCTCAGAATCAGGTCGGGGGAAGCTCTTGGAATTAGTTGTCAGAAACTGTGTTTCAACCCGTTTTTTTTTTAATTTCTAAAATATGCAAAGTAAAAATATAGCGGATAGAATTGATACCTGGCGCTATAAGAACATCCCAACAATTTTTCGAATATTTCTGATCGGGCACACGGCAAATATTACATCTTCAATATAATTTCAAACTGCAATTACATCTAGCACAGCGTTAAACGTAGATAGTTGTGTTCCTGTGACATTAATGTATAACTGTTTTTCTTGAGTTTATATAAGAGAGAGAGAGAAAATATTGTTTTTTCAAAAGCATACTTTATGCGAATTTTTACGTTTGGCAAAAATATCGGAAAACTACCAAATTCGTAGAAAATACTAAGGTGTCAAACCCCAGTTTTTCTCTTTTATAAACTGAAGAGAAACAAATTGAAAATTAATCTCAGATAAACAGAACCATTTACGATAAACGCTATGCTAGATGTGCAGTTTGAAATTTGAAAAAATTGTGTGTGTTTTTTTAGCGCCAGGTATCAATTCCATTCACTATATTTTAACTTAGTTGCATACTTTAGAAAATGGAAAAACAGTGTGGAAAAGCCTTAAAGAGACTGACCCCCGATTTTATTTACCAGGTAGGGCATATTCTGTAGCACATCACGAGATCTAAAATAACCATTGCAATAAATCACACACAAAAATCAAGTCAAAAACACGCAAATACAACAAATAACTGAAATAGCTCGAAGTTTAAAAGAAATCGGCAGACTTTAAAACTTAAAACATATTTTATAATAATAACAAATGACCAAAATCATCTAAATATATCACGTAAATAAAAAATGCCAAAAATTACAATCATAAAAAATTATTGGATGAGCGTAGCGAGCGTAGCGAGCGAAGCAAAGATTCCATTTCACTACACTGGAGAAAAAATCCAGAATGTTTTTTTTTTTTTCCTTCTTCCTTTTTTTCTGTATTTTTGTGTGTTTGTCAGCACGATTCCGGCTAAACCGATACTCCGTTTGCGATGAAATTTTATGGAGGCCTTTGAAATCTCTGAACTTAGAACTGCCACGTTTTTGAGCGCAATCAAAAAATTATTTCTCATGAAAATCGCAATTTTACGATTTTTTTTCGATTTTTTGAAAATTTATTTTACTTATAACACCTACATGCTTAATCCGATTTTCATGATTTTTTCACAGAACCTTAATTTTATGAATTAAGATATCCGTGTGAAATTTGAGCGCAATCGAAAAATTATTTTTCATGAAAATATAAATTTTGTGGGTTTTTTCTTTTTTAAAACAATTTTTTTACTTATAACACCTACATGCTTTATTTTATTGTAATACTTTTTTCACAGAACCTTAATTTTATGAATTTATATATTCGTGTGAAATTTGAGCGCAATCGAATAATTATTTCTTATAAAAATCGCAATTTTTCGTTTTTTCAATTTTTTAAAATTCATACGATTAATTAAAAAAATTAAAAATTAAAGTTTATTTTTTATTTAATTTAATTTAATTTAAAAAAAATCTTCAACTTAGTACTAATTTTTTCACAGAACAACAGAAAATCCGCATAACACATGGCAGCTCAATGCACCAATTACGCTCATCCAACAACGCGGCGGGACTTAAGCGTTTTCCTAGTATTTATAAAATTAAAAATCATAAAAATCAATTAAAAACCATAGAAATAAAAAATTCATTGGAAAATATCAATGGAAAAAATCAGTCTAGGTAACAAATCACAAACAAACATGAAAGAAAAATATCAATTGTGACATCGAAATTAAAAAATCAGTAAAACTAGATGCGAACTCAAGCGGTCGTCGTTGGGGACCCCTCTTCCTTCCCTTGACGACCTCTCCGACGACGACGACGACGATGACAACAAGAACGATGACAAAGACAATGACCACGACGTGAAAATCCTCCCTTTCCTCCCCCGACCCATGGTTCTGACCAGCATTGAGATTTTCCTCCCCATTTTACCCCAAGGCTAGAGTGGCGCATTAAGACCTACCGGTTAACGCGCCCTTAATCCAAATGAAACTAAATAGGGTAAGAACATTGACCATAAACCTACACTGGTCGACCTGTCCCGTTATTGGACTACTACTACTACCACCAAACTCAAAATTTAAAATACAAATTATATAATAAAATATCCATTCGTTAAACCGAAATGAAATGGATCGGAAAATACCATGCAAACTGTTCTGGAGAGACGCACGCAACCTAAATGCCATTTCCTATTCATTATGGAAACTGGAAATAAATCGATGTTGTGCACTACTACTTTCTTGGGTAGACATGAGAGTGGATCGCTTCTTGGTGGGGTTTTTGCGTGCACTCTATTGTTCTATAGATGCTCTGCATCCCCTGGGAAGCTGCGAGTATTCTACACCCATCCCTTCATCACAGCTCCACATATAACATGAAGCTACTCTACTTGGAACTCAGCCGACTCACACGAGAGAACATTTCTAAATTCCTCCGCTAATTTATCTATCTTCCGTGTTTCTCATTCACGTCCTCGGGGCTCCTACTCACCACTTAGTGTAACGTAAAGTCTACCCCGGGACATTACACGAACTATTTACTTGGTTTCAGCTTATTAGTACAGGCGTGGACTACATAGTTAGGGTACACCGAAAAAGATACAAATTATCTTTTTCCTGCTGATTATTTTGCTCTCTCTGGCATTGCCTAATTCTGCAGAGGAAGGCTATTATTATGACGTCATAATGTTTTTAAGTCGTGGATTGGTTTCGAAATACTCTTTAATTCTACCACATGCTGCCAGTGTTTTCATTTCCCCATATCAAAATTACATCTCATTAGGGCAATAAAAAAATGTAGATTTGCGTTTCCCATCTTCCTAAAAGCTTTTTTATTAATATTACCACATATTCGTGAAGAGTAATAACGACAAACGAGTAATTAGTATTATAATCTATGATTTATACCCAGAGATTTAAACACACTGGTTCAATTGAATTTTCAACAAACAATGGAAGTAACACACCCGTTGCGACCTCTATTGAAAATACGAATCATAATACAATAAAAGTATTATTATTATTGCAACCTGTGTTTAATAATAATATTAACTAGGGAAAACGCCATTTAACACCCCTCAAAAATTATATGTATGTGTAAAAATACAAAAAAGTTAGAGCGAACGGGTATCGAACCCCAACCCTCCTGTGCGGCAGGCTAAATGCTTACTAATAGGCCATGCAAGCCACGAAGTTATCGTCTCGCTAGCTGCTACCATTGAGTATAATAACCATCCTTAGCTAAGGTTCCATACTCAAAGCTGCTACTAAACAAATGCATATCGATATTTAAAAAATCACATTTTTATTTATTTTGGGATTAAATCGCAATGGACCTAGCTGATTTTGTTAGCAGTTCTCAGTTAACTCGTACCGGATGTCTGTTTAAAATTCCAGCCCAATCTGTTCAGCGGTTCGGCTGATTTTCGACGTACAGACAGACAGAATCACAGAATGAGAGCCGTTCGAGTTGAATGGAGAACACTCGGTCGCTCCGCTCCCTCGTTTTAAAACTAGGGAAACGCCAAAGTCGTTGTTAAACGAGTGAGAAGGGAGCCAAGTGTTGAGTACCCGGGAACATCCCCTTTCCTCCCATATACCTAAGGCTGGATCAAGCCCAGTATGGGGGGGGGGCAGTACGGGTACTCACTCGTTTAACAACCACTTTGGCGTTTCCCTAGTTATTTAAATTGAACATTTAAAATGCGATGTTCAAAACGTATTAGCGTAAAAATTAACAAATTTCCAAGATAAAACAAAATCACCTAAGTTTTATTTCCCATTTAAAACCCCTCAAAAATAATATGTGGGTGTAAAAATATAAAAAAGTTCGAGTAAACGGGTATCGAACCTCAACCCTCCGTGCGGTAGGCTTAATGCTTACCACTGGGCCATGTCAGCCAGGTAGATCTCGTCCCCTAGCTGCTACTAAACAAATGCTATCGATATTTAAAAAATCACATTTTTATTTATTGAAGGATTAAATCGCAATGGATCTAGCTGATTTTGTTAACAGTTCTCAGTAAACTCGTAACGGATGTATGTTTAAAATTTCAGCCCAATCTGTTCAGCGGTTCGGCTCATTTTCGACGTACAGACAGACAGACAGAATCACAGAATGAGGGCCGTTTGAGTTGAATGGAGACACTCGGTCGCTCCGCTCCCTCGTTTAATTAGAAGTTAATAAAAACAAATTAATAAAAACTCCTTTTCGACGATAATACATAACTTACGATCTTCAGTGCAACTGCAAGTGAAACTGGAAATTATAATATTCTATTGGCGCTTTGGATCTAATAACAAAATAAATTACAAAACAATTCGCTAATTCCATTAAACTCCCCTCCGTCAGTGAGATTGGCGACCCTAGGTATTTGTGCTAATCTATTACTTATCGAGTGAAAGCCCTGGTTAATTACCGCAGTAAAGTATCAAGGAAACAACTCGGCCGCTATCAGAGGAAACGCAGTAACCCAGGCCTAGATACCAGCAGAGTTGCGAGGTTCTGCAGCAATACGAGTAACTACACGATACAACAGTGGGGAAACAGTTCACGACAGAAATCAACATCATGCAAAGCTATTCATAGTTTAGACTGACAAGCAAGTCTGCAGTATTTATATTACACTGGGGTGCCAGTCGGAAGCGTATTATACCAAGGGAAGCGGGTTCGAATCCCACATAAGGCATGGGTTTTTAACTGTCCTTTACCCCCTTATATCACCACTCATCGTCTCGAATGATACATATATTTTTCCAGAACAATTTAAAAAATCACACCTAATTGCCAAACCAAATTTAAAAACTAACTTATGGACCAATTTAAAAGTTGTAACATATAATTTGCGATATTGTAGGCGAACATGGGAAATACTCTCCCGTACAAATGAACCCGATCTTTTAGCGCTGGTAGGATGGTGTCCTTACCCTTGAATGTAACGAGGATATAAATAAACTGATAGATCCCAGTGACTGAGCGGTCTGGATGGGATATGTAGACAATAAACAAACATACATTAATAGTTGTTTAGAAGCAAGCTTCCTCGGGAACAGGTTTCACTTGAAGGCTATGACAGATGCACGGACTATATCGGTTTGGCACGTGCTCAACAAGTAGGCTGCACACGTGGATACCGAGGAGACAGTGTCTGTTCTAGAGGTCACACTTTAGAAGAATACCATCTGACATGATTGTATGTTGTGCGTGTATTATTCACAATTGCAGCTCATTTGCAATGCAATATATAATGCAATAAATGCAATAAATAATTATAGTGTATTTCTGCAAATACGTAAATAAAATAAACAATGACTGTATTTTGTTACTGTTTTTTTTTTCAGGTGAAAATATATTTGAAAATATATAAATGCACAAAATATGTAATATCTGTAAATAATCAACATGTCTTGTACTTGTATTGTTTGTGCATGTGGACTCTGACAAATAAAACAAAATCAACCATATTGCTATGACATAGTGTTTTTTAAACATTTATTATAAAAATTTGACTTTTCACAAAGTAACGAAACAATCTCAGAGATGGACAAATTAAATTTAAAAAATCAAATCCAAAAATGTCCGTTGTCTTCTCCGTTCTATGATATTGCATTCCATATAAAAGAAGTATAGTTAGTATAAGAAATACCACGAAGCTTGAGAGCAAGCTATACCTAGAATAATCAATGGATGGTTGCTACATTTCATGATGCAGTTAGTTGACAGTAATGTGCTTGCTAGCGGTGACATACCGTTGTTAAGTAATTACTTGTTCTACGTCTATATCATCTGAGCTGACACGTGATGCGCGACAGGATGATAACGATAGACTGATAGACGACCAGATGATGCAGGAAAACATATTACTAGGAAAACGCTAAAGTCCCGTCGCGTTGTTGAGTGAGCACCGGTACGTGCAACACGACCCGAGTCCGACATTCCCATAATGTAAAATAGAAGAGAATGGATAAAATCCACCGCCATCTAGAGGACCTTGACATCATTCCTTTGGGAAAACTATTTAAACTCTTTGATAACAAATAATACACTGCTTCCTCGATAGTATTTTGATTACTTCTAGGTGGCAGTGCATAGTGAGACTTTTCGTTGCCATGGTAACGTTACTTTTGTTATTTCTATCTACACTACTTAAGGTCTTGACCGATTTAGCTGAAAATATAGAAAATATGAGAGAATGTTGTACTTATTGACCCTGCAAAATTTCATAACGATCGGAACATTTTTATTTTTTTATTTTTTATTTTTTATTTTTTATTTTTTATTTTTTATTTTTTATTTTTTATTTTTTATTTTTTATTTTTTATTTTTTATTTTAATTTTTTTAATTTTTAAAACCAACGATCGGATTTTGTTCAAAAACTATACAGCAACCCGCCTAGGTACATGTGTGCAAAATTTCAGGTCGATCAGAGAAACGGTGCGACCTGTACCGAAGCAGTAACAGAAAAAAAAAAACAAAAAAAAAAAACAAAAAAAACAGACATTCGAGCCAAAAGAGTCAAGTGGAGACGCTCGCTCGCTCGCTCAACAAACATTCGAACCCACATACGTACTTTGCACATCACACGCTTCGGACCTGTGTCCAGAACAAGACGACGGTCCGAATACATCTTCGTGGTAGGGCTGGGCAAAGATATCGATGTGTGGGAATATTTTCGAATGTCGATATTTCTGTACTCGGTAGTCGAAAATATCAAAATTTAGAGAAAACAAGGTTTAAAAATACTCCAAAAACTAGAACGAGGTTAGAAATGTTAGGGAATGTAAATGTGCAAGCCATTAATGCTCTTAATACCCCAAAAAATTAATCTATTTTTCTTAATTTGGCTCGAATGCTAAATTAAAATGGTGGAGGTGCCGGGTAGCTTATAGTAAATTCATCCTGACTTTTATAAATGGCGGAGGTGCCGGATAGCCTATAGTGCATTAATCCAGACTTTTACAAATGGTGGAGGTGCAGGGTAGCCTAGACTGTAGTAAATTAATCCAGAATTTTACAAATGGTGGAGGTGCCGGGAAGCCTATAGTAAAGTTCTCCAGACTTTTACAATGGTGGAGGTGCCGGGAAGCCTATAGTAAATTGATCCTGACTTAGAAATGGTGGAGGTGCCGGGTAGCCTATAGTAAATACACCTTGACTTTTACAAATGGTGGAGGTGCCGGGTAGCCTATAGAAAATACACCTGACTTTTACAAATGGTGGAGGTGCCGGATCATTCAACGCGAGTGTGAGAGCGGCAACATCTTTATTCATTTTTTTTTGAAGATTTTAGCCACACATTATTAACAGTAGGCCTACTTTTATACAACGTTTATATATAGGTAATAACAAGGATACTATTATACACTTCGTTCTATGCACTCCTGCTATCATGGGTGTCCTGGCTTCTGGGTAATACTATCCGCGCCATTGTGTTGATAGCACGTATGAGAATTGAGCAATATGACGCGATCATTTGCTTGCAGGCAAGCAGAGTCGATATTACGGTAAAGGAAAACTTCATAAAATCAGAGTCCTTCACGAATTCGAGCCCAAGTAAAGTCGGGCTGAATTTGTGCAAGACTTGAATCCTGCTTCCAGCGCAGCAAAAAGTCTCGGGTTCGAGTTCGTAAATCGTTCGTTCGTAAATGATGTACCATTTTCTCGTAATTAAAGTCACACATCACAAGCTCCATAAAATACAACTAATTGGGGCGATTACAAGTACAACCACCAGTCTCAAAACGGCCGCTGAAATCGAGGCAGAGGAACGGGGAAAATAGCTCTACCATCGAGTTTAGAAATGTACCAAACTCAATGGCTCTACTCTACTGGCTACTGTCCAATATGTAATAAATATAAAACGTTCTCGACTAAACAGAAGACGTTTCCCACTTACTAAATGACGGTATATGGCCAAGTGTTTTATGTTCGAATCCCTATACTTCAGCGAGTATAGGAAACGTGGCATTGAAATCGGCATTCAATACATATGGACTGATAAACACCGTTGATCAACATCAAAAAAAAATATTCGACATTAAAAACAATCAAGTGCAAGCCTCGTTGCTATGGCGATGTCATTATAAGAAGAATCTGTCAGAGAGTAGAACCCGGTACCTCCAAGAAGTTTATCCAAGCATTCAGTCATAAGACTGGGGAAGAGCTCAGATTCGTCGTCACGCAGTTATATCCTCAGTCGGAAATGTTTATCGTTTGGTTTCTTATCTCGAAATGTCGGTCTTCGCTTCTCACCTAATTCCGATCAACAAACCATCTCAAATAAAGATAAAGATAGCTTCACACAATAGGTTGCGAGAGAGTAATATTTTAATAATATTATCGTTAAGAAAATATCCTTGCCCTAGTTGATGTTGGTGCAATACTTCATTGATCAACAGCCTTTTGACGCCAAAGGCTTTTGAAATTGCTGTGACAATTTTCAGTTTATTTGTTCAAGTGTTTTATGACTGTGTCATTAATGTCACATCTACACTTGTGTGTGGCATCGTCACGGAACTTATACCAGCTGGTCGTACAGCGAGCCACCTGACTAGCAGAGATGCTGATGAAACTTTCCAAGTCATATAACTTACAGGTTGGCCATCCCCACCCATATACATTGGCCAAGTCGTAGGAGATCAAATCGATTTCAATGCAGATAATAAGTTGCTCTGAAGCGAGTAAGCAGATGCGCGCGGTTTCGGCGGGCCAATGAGTGACCAGTATTTTAAATCAAGGACCGCTGATTGGCTGCAATCCACCCTTTGTGTATAACATATCTATTTGGATTGAGGTGCGGGGCAGCGAAGTCAAATCGATCACGCGCCCTAATAATCGGTTTTACTCAACGATTTTTTAAATTGTTATTATTGTTGTTATCATAGCTAGGTTGACTCGTCTTGAATAGCCGTAGTGCGTAAGCAACAAAAGTCACACCATAGAGGAAAATACTACTGCATAAGTCGTTTTTTTAACTTCCTAAATCATAGGAAAGGAGGGTTTGATAGTCAAAATCGCTCGTCCATTAACGCGCTGTAAAAATTTAATAGACAGCCTCTCGAAATGTCATATTTAAAAAAATATTATGCAATATAATATTTCGATGTTGATGTTTCAAATTCTCATTGCTTATTTGTAAATGAATGCTTTGCATAAAATCAGATTAATTAAGACTTATAGTAGCCTCCATTTTTATCTCCAATTGTACCCGAACAAAAACTGGCAATTATACAAAAATAAAAATAAAAACGAAACTAAATCCTACAGAGCCGGTTTCGCCCGCACATCGCTCACCTAATAACTCAAAGATCTAACAACTAGATTGAAGAGGTTGGTGCCAGAGAATGTGCTGGGTGTAAGTTATAAAACCTCTCTCGCATGTGGCGAGTGTGAGCAGGGCCGGCTCGTGACATTTTGGCGCCCTGGGCAAGCGATTTTTTAGCACCCCCTCCCCCCCCCCCCCCCCCCCCCCCCGCCCTTCCCAAATTAACAAGAAGGTTTTTAAATCTATGTCCTCCTATACAATGGGAGTCAGACCTCGGAAAGTCTTCATTCACTAAAGTTGATGCAAATGGGTTTTTGAACTAGGAAGTCAGATAATGGAAATATTTGTTTTATAAATTGAATACAGAATATTCATGTAGATCAACATGTCAGCAGCTCTTTATTTATTATATATTTATTTACATCTAACAAAAGGTATCAAAACCCACAAGTGTTAGGTATAACTAAAACTAAACAATTAAAAAATATAATATTCAAAAAAATACAAAATACGTTACACATACATCGTCAGTTTTAAAATGAAATATATTATAACATTATTAATTTGATTTTTTTTCTACACTATTGCTTTTTCAATTGTTTCAAGTTAACGCGCCTTGCTTTGGTTTCGGCAAACACTTTTACTAGGGACGCGAGATCAAGCTGATGAGCTTCATCATTTTCGATCGAAAGCATTGCAAGAGATGAAAGTCTTTCTTAATTTGGGTGTGGGGGCTAACAACAGCGCCGCAGGCAAAAATACGGAAAATCAGGTTTATAAAATGTGTTTGGTGGGTTTTAAAAAATAGTAGTGGGATGATACAATACCAAAATTATGTATTTTTTGCGCAGTCGATACTCGAAACTAGAAACTTGCTCTCTAGTGAGTCAGAAAAATATATATCCTCAATCCACTGTGATGTGAATTAAAAATATTTAAATTTCAAAATTTGGCGCCCCCTAAATCTCAGCGCCCCGGGCGGTCGCCCGGGTCGCCCTACCCACGAGCCGGCCCTGAGTGTGAATCGAGCATTGCGCACACAACAAACACGGGCGAATCAGCCACTTAGCTCGAGCTCGAGGGTAACTGTAACCCACGTTCACACTGGCACCACAGATAATGGAGCGGACTTTCTGTTTGTTCGCAAAACAAAGCAGAGCAAGGGTTGTGTCCAGGAATCCTTGGCTAGAGTTTGAGCCAACTCTTTGTCCATTGTTTTTAGAAAATTGCAAGATACATGTTCTGAACTTGATTTTCGCGAAATTTTTAACATTACTTGAGTGTTTTAGAATACATTCCCGGCATACAACAGGGTGGCCTTACGATTACGAGGAGACTAAATTTAAAATGGCTACGCCAAAATGAGCCCAGAAAATAGAGAACCGAGAATGTCGTTCAACAACAACATAATTCTAAAGTGAGTGTATTTGCGAGGAAATCTAATCAATTTCTTTGTCAGGATTTTAATATAATGGCGTCGTTTTTTTTTATGTTGAACCACTTTGTAAAATAATTACGAAGTATTCTCATACACGAACATCTCCAAAACTATGGATCAGTTCAATCAAGTTTAGACATTTAGAAGGCTCCCTTATAAATCGGAGTAGCTGTTGGTCACGTACAGAGCGCACATGTATAAAAATAAAAACGCTCGTTTCTGTGTGGGTAACCGCCAGAGAGGATATAAAAGATCATTTGGAGTGAGGAGCCATAATTGCGTTTACGATACGCAGAGCAAAACTTATTCTACGCCTCTCTTGGCTTCCAAACCAAATTGGTTAAATTTATATTTGTGCCTCTCGACACATTTTCGAACATTTACCAAGTGACAAGTGATTTGTTCAACGTGGCGCCCAGGCCAACACACGACATAGCTATTGATTCAGTTATGTGTGGTGGTGCTAATCGAGAGAATGAGCGATGAGGGGTGTAACTGATGGGTGAGCGATCATGTGCCCGTCATCGTCATCCTACAGTCGCGTGTCAGCCAGGGGTTGATCGGCGTTCACATAACAGATATTAGATAGTGGTGATTTATGGGAGGAATTAATTGTGGGAGTCAAATGTAAGAATGATGTTACATGTAAACGTAACATGAAATATTGGTGTTGATGATATCGATAGAAGGGGGTCGATCACCGGCATAAAGGCTGTTAATTAAACGGGATGGGAACGGTTGGTATTTATCAGACAACATATAAATTAAATGTGTGCAGTGGATATTTTTATAGTATTTTTATTTGAGATTTTTCTCGATGGGTATTTTTTATCTATCCAGAAAATCTTACAATAATATTTTGCGTTTTATTTATTTAAAAATATATAATATAATGAGAGATATAAGACGCATAGCGACGAGTACAATAAATATAGGCCCATTATAAAATTGTTATGGCCTGTACACCCGGCGTCAGAAGTAAATCAAGGGGTCTCGCTGCTTACTCCGAAGTAAGTAAGCAGATGCGCGCGGTTTCGGCGGGCCAATGAGCGATCCGTATTTTAAATCGGGGACCGCTGATTGGCTGCAATCCACTTGCCGGTGACGTCAAAATCTGCTTACTTGCTTAGGAACAACTATACCCAGACCATGATTTACTTCTGACGCCGGGTGTACAACGCCAACTTATCGATGAAAAGTTTCCTTATTCGATACAAGAGAGAAACAGGAGTTTCTTTTGAAAGCTTCCACTCAATCCACAACTGCCTCCAATAGTCGCCAGCTCGGGAAGATGCTTCCTCGTGTGCCAAGTGTACTTATTCCAAGAATTAAATTAACATGACTGAGTCAAGAAAGATTGTAAGTAACGACTAACGAGTGGATTAGTATAAACTACAAAATAAATGAACACCTCGTCTTCATAGTTGCCAAGAAAGATGATTCACAAGGTCAGATTCCAATATTCCAATATACAGTTGTGATTGGATGAGCGTAGCGAGCGAAGCGAAAACTTCAATTTCACTGACCCCCAAAAAATTTAGCTCCAATGTTTTTTTGTTTTTTTTTTGTTTGTTTGTATTTTTGTCTGTTTGTTAGCAGGATTCCGGGCAAACGGCATAAGCGATCTTGATGAAATTTTGAGGGGACCTTCGTTTCTCTGAACTTAGAGGTGTATTGCTTTTGGGTACAATCGAAGAAATATTTCTCATGAATATCGTACTTTTACGATTTTTTCGATTTTTAGTGCGATATTTTCGTCACATTTGGGCCGATTCTGACCAAACGGGTGGGGCTACAACGTTCATATTTCACATGGACATTAAGATTATGGTGATGTAGTATCTTTTGAAAGAAAAAGTTGAAAAAGTTTGTCAGAATCTACAGAAATAAAGGTTTTAATATGAATTTTTTTTGGGTTTATAATACTATTAACAAGTAACAATAGAAACTTGAAACAATCACCTACAATTGCATTCAAAAAGCACTTGCAAAGGAAAAGTGCAAACAAACGCAAAAAACGCAAACAAAAAACTTACAAAAAAACGCTCAACCATTCAACGCGGCGGGACTTAAGCGTTTTCCTAGTATGTGTATACAATTGACGAAAAAGAGCGCCGTGTCACAATGAAGCCTTTGAGTATTCACTCACGGTACACTGAATGGAGTTTACAAAGTACAAGTAGCTACGAGTCGAACAATCGTGATATTTGAAATAATTTGAAATTTATAAGAATAGCAAAACCTTCATTAGAGTTATTTAAAAACCTATTACCACAGATAATAGAGTTATCTGTGCTATTAGAAAAACAACAATGCCAATTATATAACATAGAAAACGATAAATTACACTTGTGTTGCCCATACAATATTCCGTGTGTGGTTTAGATAACAAATCCTGGTTCGGGCCGAGCGAGGTTTTTGAACTCCAGAGGGATGGATTTCAAACTGTCAATAATAAATGTACATGCTAAACGGCGGTTGGCTTGGTCTCCGCTAAAAACCCCACAGAAAACCAAGGAAGGGCAGCATAGACCCGCCCAATCAACCCCATTATATTCATGTTATGTCCGTCCATTCAGATGTACAATGCAACTACAATTCAGAGATTAAAATGTGTACCTGTCCTGCCTGGAATGCGGGAGATGCGTGGTTCGAATCCCGATTGGGGCGGACGTTTTTAATTACTGAATTACAGCAGTAAATAATATATGTATGTTGTTGTATACAGTAGGCCTATAGCCAAGTGGGGGAAAACTATTTTAATTCACACATTTTAAAAGACTATGTAAATTGGATCAATGTATTTACGTTGTAACTCGGAATCGAACGTTTTGCCTTCATCCTAGATTGATCTCGCGCATTCTAAGAACGGTTTGTTTTGTTTTCAAAGCAGTCACGACGGATTTGTCGAGGTACGCTTGATGTCAAGATAATACACCACCCATGTGCCGACCAATGGAATGCGTACTTTCTGCCATGCCACGTAACAAAAAAAGTTGGAACTGTGGGTTTGCTATTCTAGTCGTCAACTACTTATTGTATTTATAGAAAAAGCTCTAACCAAATCAGTTATTTCACGGCTATTCTTGTACCGAGAGAACACTCGATACGCCAAGGAGCGTGACTGGAGTTATGATGGGTTTCTACGGGAAACGATAAAATAAATTAAAATAAACATTCACGGGCCTACGCCGCACGTGTCTGAGTGACACCAAGCGGAATACAGCCGGCCGGCTCAGCTCAAGCGCACACCCCTTCAAGCGCATTTCAGTTTGTTTGAACGTCTGAACTGAACCGATCTAGCCGGCCGGCTGTAGTCCGCTTTCCAGCTTTTATCTGTACGCACTAAAAAAAACAAACAAAAAAACGGTTGCAACCAATCAGCGGTCCCCGCTTTAAAATACTGGTCGCTCATTGGACCGCCGAAACCACGCGCATCTGCTTACTTGCTTCGGGGCAACTATATGTTTTGTTCCAAAGCAAATACTTGCTTCACACTTGGCACTTTGAGCTCAGTTGTGATGGAGACACTCTATGGAGGGATTTCTCCTGCTACAACCCTTCTAGTCCTAATATTCACAAGCAAACAGGGATTGAGTAAGAAAAGTAAATAAAACAATGCCTTACGCGGGATTCGAACCCACGTCCTCGTAGACTCACGCTTCGAACCAGCGCCCTAACCGTATGTGCCACCGTGGATGGCGTAAATAATCCGTAAATTAACACACATCAATGAGGCTAAAGCGGGCACGAGCCTATCCATAACCCTCCACTGACCGTCCTGTCCCGTCATGAGACAGGTCAACTATACAATTCATGAACGAACTAAACATTAATGAATAATTTGCTCTCAGGATGTGTTGCTGCAATTCACCCACACTAGGGCGTAGCGCCCGAGATTAGGGTAGGGTACGGTACACCACCCCCGCCCCCACCCCTGGGCGTAGCTGAGGAAACCTCGGGCCCCTGACCTTATTACCCTGGCACGAACATCAACCCCCCTACCCACGCCGACCGGACATTGTACTTTCATTCAAATTACATTAAAAAAACATTTCCTCCCGGCTCTAACGTGCGCGTGTGATGTAATTAGCAGCAGGCCACCCTACCTACTTATCTACCCTGCCAGAGTGATGAGGCAGATTCTCTTGCTCGTTCCCGCTCTCCTAAGTCTACGTAGCCTGGACGAACAGAACTTGAAGGAACGCTGAGCCGAGAGGAGTAGAGGCAAATACAAGAAACAGGACGAACAGATCATCAAATAACATACATAAGTTACATGTTGACGAACGCTTGATTGCCAACATTGATGACGCCATTTTGTAGCTGTAATTTATTAGATCAAAATGTAACCAGATTATCCCATATAGGCCTAGAATGTGAATGTGAGTATGTATAATATGCTCGAAATAAATAAAAATAAATTTGTGTAGGATGCTCGCTGTAGGGTACACATCAGATCTAACCGATGTGACCAACTATAGGTAATATTGCGGATAGGACAATTGTGAAGGGATGTCCGAGAGCTGTTTAAGAGGACTCAATCCTTTGCATTCGCATTAAAGACTGAGGAAAACCTCGGGAAAAAAACTTCAGTCGGGATTGCCGGTCTCGACGGGATTCGAACCGGGACCTCCCGAATCAGAGGCAAGCGCTCAGTGCTCGAGCCCACACTAACGGAATGGGGAAGGCTCGGGCAGGTCTGTTAGAGGATACATACTTGTTTGATGTTACGCGACAAACGCCGCGACTATACGACGCGACAAACGCGACAAACGCGATAAATTTAAAGGAGCGCATCGCGTTTTGATAGTTACTCGGATACGAACCCCAAGTACATTGCACGCGCTTCGGATGGATCGTTTCTAAACGTGCCCTCTATTTTCTATAGGAACTGGTGTTCTTCTGATAGGGAAGAAAACCCGTTCCTCGCGGGCCCGTCCCGAACCGGACGTGTCTAGTGCGCGTACAGCAGTATCTGGAGCCAGATCTATATGAGGAAGAGAGGAAGGAAACCACACACGTCTCTTTCGTGGTGTATTGTGACGTGTGACTACTCTAATCTCCGGTTAACTAACAAGTCCTGGTGTTTATACTCTAATCTCCGGTTAACTAAAGTCCTGGTGTTTTATACTCTAATCTCCGGTTAACTAACAAGTCCTGGTGTTTTATACTCTAATCTCCGGTTAACTAACAAGTCCTGGTGTTTTATACTCTAATCTCCGGTTAACTAACAAGTCCAACAATGCGATCACGTAAAACTCCAGAGATAACGATAGAAAACGATTTCTATCGTTATCTCTAGCTACAATAGATAACTTTTGCGATCACGTAACTACATAGCTAACGTTCTCTATAGAAAGCGATTTCTACTAGAAAACTTCTTTATCGACGTACGATAATAATTATCGACGTACATATTATTGTACGTCGATAAATTATCGTACCTTCACAGCCATGATTACAGCGGTAAATCGCAAATAAAAATCTATGCAAGGCAGTGAAAAAATGAAAAAAGCGGTAAATTAAAATACGTAACAACATGACGTAAATTCATATCGTAGCCTACGTAATAAAATGATAAAAATATAATAATAATAATAATAATAATAATAATAAAAAAAAACATTATACAAGATGCGACAGTAAACGATCAATGTAGAAAATGTAGTGCAAGGGTGAAACAATCGAACACATCATATCCGGGTGCCAGTCACTATGTCAAACAGATTACCTCTACAGACATAACCAAGTAGCTAACATTAAACACCAAAACTAGCAATCAAGTACAACCTCATTGATACACACACACCTTACTACAAATACAAACCGGAGAAAGTACTAGATAGCAAAGATTCAAATTATATTACAAGCCGCACAGTTATAACAGACCAAACTATACATCACAACAGACGGCAGTGCGATCACGTAAAACTCCAGAGATAACGATAGAAAACGATTTCTATCGTTATCTCTAGCTACAATAGATAACTTTTGCGATCACGTAACTACATAGCTAACGTTCTCTATGACAGCGATTCTACTAGAAAACTTCATTATCGGTGTACAATAATAATTATCGACGTACAATTATTGTACGTCGATAAATTATCGTACCTTCACAGCCATGTTCACAGCGTTAAATCACAAATAAAAACCATTGCAAGGCAGTGAAAAAATGAAATAAAGCGGTAAATTCAAATACGTACTAATATGACGTAAATTCATATCGTAGCCTACGTAATAAAATGATAAAAATATAATAATAATAATAATAATAATAATAATTATTATTATTATTATTATTATTATTATATATATTATGTTATAATAAATAAATAATATTATTATTATTATTATTATTATTATATTATTATTATGTTATAATAATAATAATGATAATAAATAAAAAATAGTAACTATAAATAACAAATAAAAAAAATAGTAAAAAAAAAATGTCTGTGTATTATTTATTAATTCATTGCATAATAGTAGCCTTGGTTACAATTTACAAGCCAACTGATTTTTCAAAATTTATACAATCCCTGACCATCCAGAGAAAAGCTTTATTATTATTAGGTATGTTTAATTGGATGTAGAAAGACAGTAGGTCTTCTTGCACAAGCCTATGTTTTGTATGCAAAGTTCATACTTCGATTTCCAAGGCAAAAATACAATTGCCATCCCTTACAGCCTACAAACATTGTAGAAAAGACTTCCCTTGCAGATATGTTGATTGGCCATGTTTCTATTAGCCCACCATTTGGGAAGGCATACTAGGAAGGACAAAGTGAACACAGATAGTGTAGGCCTAAGTTAACAAATAAGCAGCTACCAGTGGTGTCAAACTGTTTTCAAATATCAGGATTCAGCTTTTGTATGGGTAATGGCACTTTCTCAGACAAACTACACTAATTGTTTTCCAATTTCGGTCTGTTGCAAGCATAAACAGTGTAAAATAAAAACTTGTCTATTATACTTTTTATAAGGGAAATGTTGAAACTAGTTCTACAGAAACAAGGCATTTTTGTTTACAATTCAAAATAATTAGCATGTGTGTGTGTGTGTCACATGAACACATCTACACAAGTGCCTCAGACTAATCTTAATAATCTTGACGATACCTATATGTATATATTGTATAGATCAAATCGTAAATAAATACTCTACTCTACTCTACGTATAAATATAATGCCTCTTTTTTATTATCATTTAGGGCCCTACACAGACAATTTTGTGTAGTGTTTTACTGAAATACAATTAAATTTGGTTAGAAATTACATCTTTATATAATTTTGGCTTCACTCGTGTGAAGGACAGAATTGACATTTTTAAATCTAGGGGAGAGGTTTTTTTTTAAATACATATATTTTAATATCCTATTGATTAATGTGGTTGCCATACTAAAAGAAGATCAATATGGTTGTAGAGGAAGTAGGAGCAAAATGCCAATGATGCAGATTTATTAGAAATGTGGTAGGCCTACATAACTAGCTACTATTTGAGGTCTAGAATTGTGCTTATATTTTATAGTTTATAAGCATGGACCTCTTGCAGGCTCAGGCATACTACAAAATCAAATAGTGTCTTTGTTAAAGTCAATACAATGTTTCTGTTTTAATACAATTAAAAAATACATCCAAGCAAAAATATAAGTACCTAATACAGTACTGTACCTAGGTACCGTCTACTGTAGATAGCTAAGTCTATACTTATTGTACATAGGCCTAGGTGGGTACATATTTTAAAGAAATGTTACTACACGTAGGATTTAACATTAGGCCTACAACTGCATAGTGCTTGAAAAGTTGAAAGATGCATTCTTAAGCACCATTCACTCAGTGTTTCTCTGCCAATCACCTACGTTACCTAGTTTAGCATTAAATATGGAAGGTACAAGTTAAGTTACCAAGTATTCAGATTTAAAATAGTTGGAAATAAATTCAAAAATAAAATCATCCATCTCAGCCGGGTATCGAACCTGGGTCTGTCATATTGGTCTTGAAGTACATGTACGTGATTCAGTATTTTGTTGATTGAGAAGGTAGAGATTCTTTTATGTGTAACGGTAACAGAGAATAGCTGTCCGTAGTGGATCATAAGGTTTGCGTGCAGGTCCGAAGTTTGATCATTGCTCACGGTCTGGGGTTTGGTCGAACTAATGTAACTGTAGGGCAAGGCTTGGGATAAGTTCTCCAAGCAAGATAAGGGCCTAAAGATGAGGGGCACTGTAGACTAGCTTAGACAAGTGATCAGTTAGCTAGGCTATAGCCTATGCTAGGCCAATCCTTCTCAGGTTGACAAAATGACATGCACTATCCTATCGCATTAATCACAAAGCTTACATCGCAATATGAGAACAGCACCTAGATTGGGATGACATGAAATTAGGCCTAACTGTGGGTTCTAAGGCCATTGTGTAATGTGTAGGCCCTAGACCCATCCATTAGGTGTATCGGCATAGCCTACACCGAGCCCTAGAACCGAATACTAATGCGAAAAGTAAGGTTAGGGGAACCCTTGCGATCTAGGCTAAGCATCAAAGCCTCTATTCTACTGTACTATTCTATACTACTACTCCTACCTGCCGGGCTTAAATTGACTAGGCCTAATTCTTGTGCTATGACTGGTCGTAATTGGCCCAACAGAAAAATAATAGGGACCTTCTACGCCTGGGCCCTAGGCCCCTAGCGCAGTGTTTAACAGGACTGTCACCCACCAATGTAAAGAAGGTTAGGTTGGTTTGCAGGCCCACATGTACACGGCTGACGGCTGGAAAACTCGGAAGGCTGTGCCACAACAGCTGTGCCAAGAGGAGGCAAATTTAAAATAGTCCTTTACGAATAACACATTTTCGTACGATTATATGGATGCCGGCTGTACGGTGGACTAAAGTCCTTGTAATCCAGTCTTCATGGTAAGCTAACGCACAGTATGGGCTAGGGCCTAGCCTAGGCCATGGCTAAGCCTAACATACGCCTACGACAAACTGAGCAATTTGAAGATAATTTGGTTAAAGTTATTGAACACTAGATAGTTTATAATTGTTCTGCATACCTTGTTATGTGATCTACGTGTAACAAATAACATCTAAAATGCATCATTTTATTGTTATTAAATATAAAAGAGCTGAGGCGGTATTGATATGAAACAAGTCCGCCATTTGTAATTTGAGCTTTCTATAGGTGACAACTCGTAACGCGAGTTCCTTTGCTCACGCTAAATATTTGTCACTGTAGTTATCGTTGTCTATAGAGAAGTGATGTCACGAGTTACGTGGTCGGACTTTAAAATAGTTGTCACAGAATGAGATAACGATAGAGAGCTCATGAGCTTTCTATAGAAATCGATTTCTACAAGCTTACATGATCGCACTGCGGATATAATTATAATTGACAAGAAGAAACAAGAAACTACCCTTATTGACGTTGCTGTCCCAATGTGCCATAACGTCGAGACTACATGGAAGAAAAAAAATTGACAAGTATAGTGAACTTGCAATTGAGATCAAGAAGATGTGGAAACAGAAAAAGGTAAATACAATCCCATACGTGATATCGGCTAATGGCATCATACCGAAGAAGCTACATGAAAGCATTAAACAACTAGATCTTCCACCCAATGTTTACATCGAGACTCAAAAGGCAGTAATACTCAACACGTGTAGAATAGTTCCTAAATTTCTAAACTAAGAATGATACTTCGAGATTCCGAGACAGCTTCCATCCTGACATGGTTATCGTGATTTCCCATAGTCCGAAGAGCAAATGCTAGGATGGCGACGAGAAATCGGCCACGACCGTACACAGAAGAAAAGAAAACATCATCTACCAAACTTAAATAAATGACTTATTTTAGTTAGAGTTAAGACAAAGTAATAATGTAGGTATGTAATATAGATACACATGGAAGTACTTGACGTAAGTCCGTACAACATGTTAGCTCCGGTTTTAACCGAGTTTGTATGAAATACATCGAATAAAATAATAATAATAATAATAATAATAACTATAAATAATAAATTTAAAAAATAGTAAAAAAAAAATGTCTGTGTATTATTTATTAATTCATTGCATAATAGTAGCCTTGGTTACAATTTACAAGACAACTGATTTTCAAGTTTTATACAAATCCCTGACCATCCAGAGAAAGCTTTATTATTATTATTATTATGTATGTTTAATTGGATTTAGAAAAGTTCATACTTAAGACAGTAGGTCTTCTTGCACAACCCTATGTTTTGTATGCAAAGTTCATACTTCGATTTCCAAGGCAAAATTACAATTGCCATCCCTTACAGCCTACAAACATTGTAGAAAAGACTTCCCTTGCAGATATGTTGATTGGCCATGTTTCTATTAGCCCACCATTTGGGAAGGTATACTAGGAAGGATAAAGTGAACACAGATAGTGTAGGCCTAAGTTAACAAATAAGCAGCTACCAGTGGTGTCAAACTGTTTTCAAAATATCACAATTCAGCATTTGTATCGGTAATGGCACTTTCTCAGACAAAACTACACTAATTGTTTTCCAATTTGGGTCTGTAGCAAGCATAAAAGTGTAAAATAAAAAACTTGTCTATTATACTTTTTATAAGGGAAATGTTGAAACTAATTCTACAGAAACAAGGCATTTTTGTTTACAATTCAAAATAATTAGCATGTGTGTGTGTCACATGAACACATCTACACAAGTGCCTCAGACTGTATAAATATAATGCCTCTTCTATTATCATTTAGCCCTACACAGACAATTTGTGTAGTGTTTTACTGAAATGCAATTAAATTTGGTAAGAAATTACATCTTTATATAATTTTGGCTTCACTCCTTGTGAAGGACAGAATTTACATTTTTAAATCTAGGGGAGAGGTGTTTTTAAATACATATTTTAATATCCAATTGATTAATGTGGTAGCCATACTAAAGAAGATCAATATGGTTGTAGAGGAAGTAGGAGCAAAATGTCAATGATGCAGATTTATTAGAAATGTGGTAGGCCTACATAACTAGCTAGTATTTTGAGGTCATAGAGAATAATTGTGCTTATATTTTATAGTTTATAAGCATGGACCTCTTGCAGGCATACTACAAAATCAAATATAGTGTCTTTGTTAAAATCAATACAATGTTTCTGTTTGTTACTTTGTATACTTGACCGACGATACGCTTTGAACGCAGTGGAGATCGAGCTGAGCAAGTTAACACTGAAAAACAGGACATCTACCTACCAACAATACCATACTTTGCAGACAAATACCATGCAAACCCAATACATGTCATCGGATTGTTTGTTGGTGCAAGGGGGACAATCCCAAGTTTTTGTTGATTTTTGCAACACTTTTAAGTTAGGGCAAAACACTGATACAAGACGTATCGATGGTGGCATTGAAAGGTTCCATTTCCATTCTTAGGAATCACCTTTATGGCCTAAACATGTAATTGTTTATTGTATTATTATGACTTATTTCTTGAATTTGTATTTAAATTTTAAACCTTTTTTAATTGTTATTAATCAATGAATGTTATTTTTATTCTGTGTCCTTGTGGCAATTGTATTTGTACAACAGAGTTTTGTTTTGTTAAAAAAATAAAAGTTCTCTCTCTACAATAATATTAAAAAATACATCCAAGCAAAAATATAAGTAGGGCCTACCTAATACAGTAGGCCTACCTAGGTACCGTCTACTGTAGATAGCTGTCAAGCCTATACTTTCTGTACATAGCCTAGGTGGGTACATATTTTAAAGAAATGTTACTACAATAGGATTAAACATTACAACTGCATAGTGCTTGAAAAGTTGAAAGATGCATTCTTAAGCACCATTCACTCAGTGTTTCTCTGCCAATCACCTACGGTACCTTGTTTAGCATGAAATATGGAAGTACAAGTTAAGTTACCAAGTATTTAGATTTAAAATAGTTGGAAATAAATTGAAAAATTAAATCATTTATCTCAACCGGGTATCGAACCTGGGTCTGTCATATTGGTCTTGAATTACATGTACGTGATTCAGTGTTTTGTTGATTGAGTAGGTAGAGATTATTTTATGTGTACCGGTAACAGAGAATAGCTGTCCGTAGTGGATCATAAGGTTTGCGTGCAGGTCCGAAGTTCGATCGAACTAACGTAACTGTAGGGCAAGGCTTGGGATAAGTTCTCCGAGCAAGATAAGGGCCTACAGACTAGGGGCACTGTAGACTAGCTTAGACAAGTGATGAGTTAGCTTAGGCTAGCCTATGCTAGGCCAATCCTTCTCAGTTGACAAATGACATGCACTATCCTATCGCATTCATCACAAAGCATATATCGCAATATGAGAACAGCACCTAGCTGGTCTTACATAGGGATGACATGAATTAACTGCGGGTCAAAGACCATTGTGTAGGCCTAGGCCCTAGACCCATCCATTATGTGTGTCGGCATAGCCTACACCAACGCCTAGAACCGAATACTAATGCGAAAAGTAAGGTTAGAGGAGCCCTGCGATCTAGGCTAAGCATCAAAGCCTCTATTCTACTGTACTATTCTATACTACTACTCCTACCTGCCGGGCTTAAATTGACTAGGCCTAACACTTGTGATATGACTAGTCGTAATTGGCCCTACAGAAAAATAATAGGGACTTACTACGCCTGGGCCCTAGGCCCCTAGCGCAGTGTTTGACAGGACTGTCACCCACCAATGTAAAGAAGGTTAGGTTTGTTATGCAGGCCAACATGTAGGCCTACACGGCTGACGGCTGGAAACTCGGAAGGCTGTAGCAGCTGTGCCAAGAGGAGGCAAATTCAAAAATAGTCTTTTTATGAATTACATATTTCGTACGGCCGTATGGATGCCGGCTACACGGTGGACTAGAGTCCTTGCAATCTAGCCTTCATGGTAAGCTTACGCACAGTATGGGCTAGGCCTTACATACGCCTACGACAAACTGAGCAATTTCTAGATTATTTGATAAAGTTATTGAACCTAGATAGTTTATTATTGTTCTGCATACCTTGTTTATGTGATCTACGTGTAACAAATAACATCTAAAGTGCATCATTTTATTGTTATTAAATATAAAAGAGCTGAGGCGGTATGATATGAAAACAAGTCCGCCATTTGTAATTTGAGCTTTCTATAGGTGACAACTCGTAACGCGATCTCCTTTGCTCACGCTAAATATTTGTCACTGTAGTTATCGTTGTCTATAGAGAAGTGATGTCACGAGTTACGTGGTCGGACTTTAGGATAGTTGTCCAGATTGAGAATAACGATAGAGAGCTCATGAGCTTTCTATAGAAATCGATTTCTACAAGCTTACATGATCGCACTGTACTCTAATCGAGATACATTCGTCAAACGGGCCAGGTGTGTAGGCTATACTTGCATTGATGTATGCGAGTGTTCCCTGTCCATGAAACCGCGTGTTAATTAATAATTAAGCTAATAAACAACAACAGACGTTCGTCTGTAGCTGGGAACCGAAGGTATCTATGCGTTGCCCCGTATGATTCTCGTTCTCGAACCAAATAGCATGGACCCGTGGAGAATAGAACAAGCTTGTGTGTTCTAAAGCCGATCCATAGTTTGGCGATATCTCGACTATCACTCACGCTATAATATGTCATGTGACTGTCCCATTACACAATCCTATCTAATTACCGTAGCGAAATGTATTAACTAATATTTAATGTTGTTACGAGACATTATCGGGACCTACTATAGCATCCATCAACTTGTCTCCGAGATAGGTCGAGCATTAAAATAAAAACTAACAAAACTCTCCCAACTTACATAATGTACATCGAAATACCTAAACACATTGCAATACGACTAAAATAATATAGACAAAACAAAAATTGTGGAACACAATTTGCTATGCCAACCTTCTACCTCTAACAAACCTTACCCTCTAACAAAATAATGAATTAGCTAGTTTGTCTGATTGCTGGGAAATGTTGTCATTGTTATTTGAATGTGTACATTGTATCCGTCACAAGTAACTCATATTGTATTATTTGCCCAATAAACTATAACTTCAACTATTATTTCAGTTAGTTGTTGGCAATATTCTGAAAGACACCTTGCACTATACTTGTAATCACACACATAACAAAAACTTGTAGAAATACAGCCAAACCTTACACACTCAAAAGAAATGAGATCTAAAAAAAGGGCCAAGCTCATCTACCCTTCCACATTTGCGCATTCTTAATTCATAAACGTACAGTGTCCCATAACAGCATCCTCGAAAAGCTTGGCAAAATAGAATTTGCGATTATTAATTTAAACGAAATAGTTCAACCAAGTTCTTTTTCTAATTAATTAAAACGTAATAACATGCAAATTTTATTTTGCCAAGCTTTTCGAGGATGCTGTTATGGGACACTGTACGTTTATGAATTAAGAATGCGCAAATGTGGAAGGGTAGATGAGCTTGGCCCTTTTTTTAGATCTCATTTCTTTTGAGTGTGTAAGGTTTGGCTGTATTTCTACAAGTTTTTGTTATGTGTGTGATCTCATTACTTTTTCAAGTTCCATTGCAAAATTATATGTTAAAATATAATAATTTTATCAAAGTTGATTTAATTTCTATGGTATTAGCAATAACAATATAGGATGTAAAATATCTAGACCCGGATTCATGTACATCCTGGGTATAGGTGGTATAACCATGGTATAACGACGGTATAAGGACTGGACCCCAATTCTTGAGTTCGTGGGAGATGACTGTTGAAAACGCAATTGAAAACGAAGTCGTTTTCGTTTGACACTTTAAAAGATATGCGTATAGCAAAGAGCTCGAAAAAGTTCTTATTTATTCTAGATGGCAGTGCCTTCATAATCGAAAGACGAGTTGCGTGAAATGATTTGATGGTTGCAATTATGCAAACAAACAGATGAGCAAGCGCATATTATTTTGACACCTTGCTTCGACATTGTGTTTTTTGGTGTATTGTGTGACAGAACTATGTTGTGCTGGCCTAGGGTTGGCTAGGCTTGCCAAACATGTAATGTAAGTAATAATTTTATCTAGTCCTATAGCCTAATGGAACTTTAGACCTACACTGTTGTATTATAAATAATTTTCTACATCTGGGCCTAGGTCAGGGACGGTTTCTGATTTGTTTTATGAGAGTATAATGACAACTTTTTCTCATTTCACACATAGAAGCAAAATTTAAAATGTCCGCCATTTGTTTAAAGTATCGCACTTTCCCGCCGTACTCTGCTTATAAACCGTCAACAAGTGTCAAGTAACTATGGTTACTTGTTGATTGTATAAGGCTTTATTTTAAAACCTTTATTTGGAAGCCTTCCACAAACTTTTTCAACTTTTTTTTCAAAAGAGACTATAATACTATAACCTTAATGTCCATGTAAAATATGAACATTGTAGTCCACACCCCTCTGGTCAGAATCGCGGGCCGACGTATTAGATGTAAGTACAGTAGTAGCAGTAGTAGCAGTAGTAGGAGTAGCTAACATCCTTAAAGTGTTTTTTGAGCATGTTTAAAGCCATTTTTTCACCAAGAAGGAAGGGTTTCGTACCCCATAAAATTTGGCATGTGTTGTCGGGTACCTAAACCCCCTCGATTGTGATAGTTTTCAAGTTCACACCCACGTTACATGACGGCTGGGTAACCCTCGAAATCACCCCAACTCTGCTTGGTCTATAAGGTGCTTGATTGTGTAGCGCACGGCGGTTTGGTGCGGCGCCCTAACGGGCACCTAGATACCCCAATAAAATTTGGCATGTGTTTTTTCAGGTCCCTAAACCCCCTCGATTGTGATAGTTTTCAAGTTCACATCACGTTACATGACGGCTGGGTAACACCTCGAAATCACCCCAACTCTGTTTGGGGTTTTTTAAGGTGCTTGAGTGTGTACGCACCGCGGCTTGGCTGCGGCGCCCTAACGGGCACCTAGATTATGAAGAACAAAGCATGATGTCGACGGGCGACTGAGTTATTGGGGCGACAGTGTGGCGTGCACGGGGGGTGGAGAGATATGTATTGTATAGTACTCCATCTATTTCACGAAGGGTGTCAATTAACTATAACCCCACCCATCGCAAATATCAACACAATTTCTCAACCCGTAGATTAGTTTTCCAACCATATTTTCACAACGTTAGTCTTTCATTCAATTCAACCCTTCATACACCGTCGAACACACATAAATCTACCCACAGACTAGAACTATAAATCTTTCACTCGACGTTCTACTTGTAATTATACTAATATTTCACACACACAAAAATCATACAACCTAATATGTTATGTTCTTCGTGCTCATTGTGATTAACCAAAGGAAACAACTACATCCGGGCTATCTTATGTAAAATTGAATGCCATGTCGATGTACTTTTTAGTGAACTTATTCATCATAACAATACCTACTTATATTTGTCGATGATGACAGATGCCGGTTTGTATATGATAGGATGCCTTTTGGACTATGATAATATCATAAAGAGGTTACAAATGTCGAGAGTGATCATTGAATTACAGATAGAGCTATGATAGCAGACTACGATAAAAAAATAGGCTACATCTATGTAGCAGTAGTAATCAATTATTTATATAATAATTAGATGCGTATGAGAAAGCAAATCGTATTCTCCGAGAAAAGAAAATTTGAAACAGAGTTGGAAATTGGAATAGAAGTGCAAGAAACCTCGCATATTTTGGGTTTTGATGGGAAAACAAAAAAAGATGAGGCAAAATACCAAATTTAGTTCAAATTAGAAATTAGAAATATAAGGTACTAATAGATATTCAAAATTAAACTGCTATTGTGAGCAAGAATGCGATGCACAAGTAATCGTATCTTATATTCCCTGGGCGACAATGATGCAAATAAGCTAATTGGCTATATACGTGGGACTGAGTGCAATTGAGTGTGGTTTATTACATTTGTTTGTTCAGCTTGATTCTTCTCGACTGAACATATCGCCGGCATGTGCGCAGCTAACAAATAAACTGTTTTACTTGGAACACGTTTGATGTTTCACTGGAGAAATATATTACAAATAAGCAAAGTAATTTTCACTTTTTAGTGCAGCCAAGTTCTAAGTCAATAATTTTCTTCTCGGTGATTTTGTTTGTTGCTCCAGGCCTTTATTAGTTTAGCTTAGTTCGCATCATCTTATTTTTACATTTCATTGAGTAGGCCTACGATATATATGGTTTTATACCCCTTGGAGTAAGAATATTATATAGCATAACCCTTCATATATGTAACGATATAGATATATATTGAGGTACTATAAGGTAGAGTGGCGATGGGTGGTAAATGCAAATGATTCACAACATGTAGTATGTGCCACAGCGACAACTTACACTGAGAAGATAAAATGACGAACATGAGTGAACTACCTGTTAGGCTGTTCTACCACAGATGATATAATTGGATGAGCGTAACGAGCGTAGCGAGCGAAGCGAAGATTCCATTTCACTACACTGAAGAAAAAAATCCGAATGTTTTTTTTTTTCTTCTTTCTGTATTTTGTCTGTCTGTTAACACGATTCCGGCTAAACCGATACTCCGATTGCGATGAAATTTTATGGAGGCCTTCGAAATCTCTGAACTAAGAACTGCCACGTTTTTGAGCGCAATCGAAAAATTATTTCTCATGAAAATCGCAATTTTACGATTTTTTTCGATTTTTAAAAAATTTCTTCGACTTATAACTCCTACATGCTTTATCCGATTGTAATGATTTTTTCACAGAACCTTAATTTTATGAATTGATATATTCGTGTAAAATTTGTGCGTAATCGAATAATTATTTCTTATGAAAATTTCAATATTACGATTTTTTCCTTTTTTTAAATTACGATTAATTAAAAAAAAAAAAGTTAATTTTTTATTTAATTTGATTTAATTTTAAAAAAATTTCAACAAAGTTCTGATTTTTTCACAGAACAACAGAAAATCCGCAAAACACATGGCAGCTCAATTCACCAATTACGCTCATCCAACAACGCGGCGGGACTTAAGCGTTTTCCTAGTATATTACATCCATCTGTGTTAGTACATTGGATTATTGCAGCACAGAAAACACGTTACTATGTCCGATCGAGCCAGAGATTCAAGAGGAAAACAAAAAGTTGCATTTTCGTTTCGTAATTCGTATTTTAAATATTTTGACTAACAAAATAAAATATATTATGTATATGTCGCCATTCTTAGTGAAATGTTGAAACTCCATTTTTCTCTTGTAAATTAGGCCTATGTTCGGTTTTGAGATTAAATAGGTATTTGCCTATTCAATTTTCATATTTTATTCAAACACTCTTAATATTAAGAGGGTGACCAATGTGTAGACAAACTTTTTTAAAAAAAAAAAAAACACACAAATATTAGGTAGGCAATCCCAGCATTATTGGTACTGGTGGAGATCACTGTTCTTAACCATATTTACGATGAAGATGACTTTTGTTGTGTAACGTCTCTTGCTATTTGAAACGATGAGTGGTGATGACGATGAGGACGTGAAGGACAATCAGGATTTAAAAATTCCTTGTGAAGGATACGAACCCACGTCCTCTATAGTGCCATACACATCGGGCTATGGTATGAGCCACCGCGGATAACAGGTGTATAAGAAGGCCCTAGGTTCTATGCAACTTGGCTAATCGAGACGAAGGGAGGGACGTAAGGGATGACGCGGGGGGACAAGGGGTGGACAGGCCTGTGCTGGTCAGAACCAGCCACAAGCGTATGGGGAGGGCAGGGGTTCCCCCACGTCGTGGTCGTCTCCGTCTGTGTCATCATCCGTCCGTGTTGTCATTGTCGTCGCCCTCGGGGAGGTAGTCAAAGGGAAGGGGAAAGTTCCCCGACGACGACCCAGAGCTCGCCATTAGTTTCAGGGAGAAAAACTCCCCTAATCACGGGGAGTTAGACGGCTACTTCAAACACTGATCCATCAGTGAATCTAGCAAAGTGTTTCCAAGATTATAAAGCGGGTACTTACATACGAAGAGGCATGCTGGTAGCACCAGCCGGACGAGGCAGAACGCGATGAAGAAGTTGGCCATCTCTGGTCACTCTGTGTATGTGCACCTGAAACAAAAGACAAGGTTCCGGTCATTTATAGCGACCACTGTATAGGCTGCCTAGTGCCTACACTGTAATAACAAGGCGCAATGTATCGACATTTCTCGTTCTGTTTAAACATTCCGGCCTAATTCGGCAAGTCTCTCTTGGCGCGGTTCCTGACTGATTACAGTCCTGATGTTGGAGATGTAGAATGAGTTGTTTCAGTTCATTTTCAACGAAGCTCTTTGTTATATTGTCCGTTTTATTTACATGTCTCGTCAAAATTGTTTTTCTACTTTTTTCTAAATACTAAACTTATAAAAATCACCTTACAATAAATTGTGTTGCGTACCGCATGAAAAAAGGAAATAAAAACTTGTATTTCCAAAGGGTTTGGAAGGCCGACCAAAAGTATGTTGCTGCCACTTGGCCACAGTAAATCTCCAACATCCCCCCCAATCCCCACCGCCCAACCTCAAACACTATGTGTATAATATTTGCGTTACTACGACATACTCGGCCACCATCAATATTCTCCCATCATTCCACTAGCGATCTCCCGACGAGACCGCTCCGAGGATGCCCAACCGCAGAGCGGGCGAAACGTCCGGATGGCGAGATCATGTTATCGAAGCATACGATACCTCCGTATCCTACACTAAGAGCTTACAGCTTATCCTTCAGAACTTTTCGACAGAAGAGATTGCAATTAGGAAACAACGCTGAATAATGAGTAGTAATTATTATACCCTATTCGTTTTGCCTTTCGAAAAGACGAAAGAAAAGGTACTCCCACTTATTTTTCAATTGCTTTTATATCATTAGGTGGTAGACCCTGCTAACATTAAAACCACGCGAAATAACAGTTTTTGTTTTGTGAAATCACGAGAACACTGCAAAATATCGAAAAACTGATTGCAGAACATTATGTTGTTTTGTCAGAACTATAGCCTGCATGAAGAAAAAATATTGTAATGCTATGGTAAGTTTTTAATTTACTAGGAAAACGCTAAAGTCCCGCCGCGTTGATGGATGAGCTTTTTAAAGTTTAAAGTTTGCTTGGGATATCTTTACTTTTGCAAGTGCTTTGTTTTGCTGCCTACGCATTGTAGGTGAATGTTGTCAAGTTTCTTTTGTTTCTTGTCAATTGGTATTATTTACCGTAAAAAACTTATATTAAAAGCTTTATTTCTATGGATTCTGGCTAACTTTTTCAACTTTTTCTTTCAAAAGGTACTACATCACCATAACCTTAATGTCCATGTATAATATGAACGTTGTTGCCCCACCCGTTTGGTCAGAATTGGCCCAAATGTCACGAAAATATCGCACTAAAAATCGAAAAAAATCGTAAAAGTACGATATTCATGAGAAATATTTCTTCGATTGTACCCAAAAACAATACACCTCTAAGTTCAGAGATTTCGAAGGTCCTGTCAAATTTTCATCAAGATCGGATAAGCCGTTTGTCTGGTAGAGAGTTAACAAACAGACAAAAAAACAAACAAAAAAAAAACAAAAAAAAACAAAAAAAAACAAAAAAAAAAACACCCGAGCTAAATTTTTTGGGGGGTCGGTGAAATTGAAGTCTTCGCTTCGCTCATCCAAATATTTACAAAGTGAGAAGCATATTCGAAAAACAAACCGAACCGATTATTATATTTTAATAAATCCCAATATATATTTCTAAAAAAAAAAAAAATCTGTATGCAATCAGTTTTTATATATTTTGCAGCGTTCTTCGGCGTTCTAAAGATCTTCAAAACAAGTTTCAAAATAAAAGTTTAACTCGCATGGAGCTTTATTGCTGTGCATTAAGAAACGAAGAGCTTATAAACTACTCGGCGTACAAGAATCGTTATTCCTCTCCGTCTTGGCTAGAGATCAGATTTCAACATTAATGCTCAGTTATATGGCAGCGAAATATATGGATCCGGTAAAATCATCAAATCAAAAATAAAACGCACGCAACAAACGGATCAAGAGATTGCTAGGCCTATAACGAGCCCAACCTTAACCCTGTTCCGAAATTATTTCTCGCAAAAGTTGTTATGTTTTTACCCTCGACGACTAAGTAGCCATTCTTTTCAAACAGGAACCAAATTATTAATGGTGATAGCTAAGCGTATAAAATTCCACACTGCAACTACAGCAGCCATAAGAAGTATCTCTGGCTGGCACCGTATATCATTAATTCTCAGTCTGAACAACGTTAGAAGTCAGGGCATTCTATACTCAATGGTCAGGGGGTTGGGCCACGCCAGCACCACACAATGGGGGATTGCCTAACCCGGCACCTCCACCAAAATAGAACATACATTATACTAGGCGGCTTCGCGAACGCTTTTTCCACTCGCGCTGATGGATGAGCATTTATTGATGATTATTTCTGAAAGAGACTCGTTGTGCCAGCCGAGAAAAGGTGCGGGGCGGCGAGGTCATATTGACCAATCGTTGCTCTAAAAGTGCGGTCTCTATGAGAACAATTTCTTCAGTTGTCCCCAAAATCATAACATATGTGATTTCGAACGTTCCCATACAGTTCTATCAAGATCGGAGTAGCCGTTTGCCCGATCGCGGGCCAAATAGGCTATAACGAAAATATCGCATTAAAAAAACGTAAAGTATACGATCGATGTTCACGAGAAATATTTCTTCGATTGTACCAAAAAACTTGGCAGATCTAAGTTCAGAGATTTCGAGTCCCCCTGAAAATTTCATCAAGATCGCATTTGCCGTTTCCCCAGTAGAGTGCAAACAAACAAACAGACAAAAAAGACACCCGAGCTATTTTTCTCAGGGTAAGTGAAATTGAAGTCTTCGCTGCGTTCATCCAATAATACAACGTTGTTTAACGTCCATTCGTATATTGTAATAGAGGGGGGGGGGGCACCGCATCTTCTTGGTCCGCCACTGGACGGCTCTCTGGGTGAGTGAACTCGTCATTATTAGTATCGCGTTTCCCTGTCAATAAAACACGGTCTGGACTAGTTTGTTCGTAGCTCATGCGATGCAGGGGGCAGAGGGCGGCGGCAAGGCAGGGGGGTGGCGTCGCTCGCACGCACGGCGCCATCACAACAGGAAGACGCTCATGCGATGCAGAGGGCAGAGGGCGGCAAGGCAGGGAGGATGGCGTCGCTCGCACGCACGGCGCCATCCACAACAGGAAAACGCTCATGCGATGCAGAGGGCAGAGGGCGGCGGCAAGCAGGGAGGTGGCGTCGCTCGCACACACGGCGCCATACAACAGGAAGACGCTCAGCGATGCAGAGGCAGAGGGCGGCGGCAAGGCAGGGAGGTGGCGTCGCTCGCACGCACGGCGCCATCACAACAGGAAGACGCCTTCAGGTTTCACATTTGCTCATCTCGTCTTGAGGACCAGCTACAGTCAGGGTGTGATTTTTTTTATATTTATTAAAAAAATCAAAAATCATGATTTATTTCATTTAAATCCGATTTATTTGATTTAAATCAACTTTTTTATTTAAATCAGATTTTTCCGATTTTTCCGATTTAAATCAGATTTTTATTGGTTTAAATCAACAATATCAGTGTTTCAAAACTTGTGAAGTTGGTGAGCGGATCAAATACTTTCACAAGAGTTTCAGAAATTATAATTCAAAAATTATTTTTTGGAAAACTTTGCCTAAATCAGTTGGAACTCTTGTGTTTGTTGCTCAAAATGAAGAAAAAGTGCATTTGATTTAAATCAATGATTTTTATTTAATAAATCATTTGATTTAAATCTGGTTTAAATCAATGATTTAAATCAACTGATTAAAATCAAAAACACCCTGGCTCCAGTTGTAAAGCAATTAATCAAGTACAATAGTTATTAAGAATGGGTAATTGCCACCACTGTGCGTGTATGAGATGGATGATTGTTTGTGTTCTTGGAGATGGCAGAGGTAGCGGCTTGACAGGCTATAACTATAGTGGCATCAACGTTGAATTAGCGTATAGTACCTCGTTTTGTTTTTTCTGTTTGTTCGATCTGCAAACGGCTATTCCGGTCTATAGAAAAACTTGAGGAAACCTTCGAAATCTTGTAACTTAGAGCTAACGCGATTTTGGGTACATTCCGGTGAGGAGGTCCAGACACAACTTTGTTTTACCTAGACCGAATGCATAATAATATACAAGCTAAAAATTCACCATCCACTAGAATTGTTTCCTCCTTTAAATGAAGCTTTTACTTTATCCAACAGTCCGGACTCTGGACTTGTTCTATGATAGTAAGGAAACTTTTAAGAACAAATTGTTTGGTATTAACAGGGGTAAGTTTTTTGTTTGTTCTTGACCACTTGCTATGCTTGTTCAGTTTTTCTTTGTGTTTTTGTTTTTGTAGAAACGACATCACTATTAGATTGAATATTGGTGTGCTATGTGTGTCAATTTGTTAAATTTATATTATATTGTTTGTGCTGTATTTAATCACATTGTAATTGTGGCAACCTGTTTGTGACATAAATAAACTAAACTAAACTAATGGTTTACGAAAATCGCAGCTTTTCGGTTGTTTTTCCGAGTGTATGAATTCAGGTTCATCCACCAACGCTGCGCCGTAGTTTACCAAAACAAGCAAACAAAAGCTTTGTATTGAAGAACAATCTGTACAAACCGCCGATACTGAAACTATAAGTAGAAGTAGCAGTCAATAATGTTTAGTGCTCCAGCCTACAGAGTCGACCCACTGTGCCAAATTATTTTCCTTCGATCGATCAAACATCTCCGCTGAGAGGTGGACATTGTGTTTCAGCCAACTAGATTGAGTGGGCAAATTAATATTGATCCGTTGACTTGAACGTGGATGTTTGCAAGTTTCGACTTTCAATACGGGGGTGCATGGAGGGAGCAAGGAGTGGCAGCTTGCCAGCACGCGCCACCAGCTTGCCAGCACACGCTGGGGGGTCCGTGGTTCGATTCCAGACAGGCACCGCAGCAAGTATAATACTGACAGGGTAGTCGAATTTTAATTTTTGTCGCGGTTATCCAATAAAACACAACGGCAGTAGTAAAACTCAAAGAGTCAAAATAACAAAATACCATACAAACGGCTACTCCGATATTGATGCAACTTTCAGGGGACCTTCAAAATCTTTTAGCATAAATATTTGGTTATATAATCACATTTTGAGTTTTTTGAAAATTGGTCATTGTGATTTTTTTTTCGAATATAGGAATGCATAAAATACAATATAATATAAGCTCAGCCATAAACGCGACTATAAGAAGTGACGACGACGTGAGAAACTAGGGCAATGAGTTTATGGTGTGTTTGATGATTATATTGTTTTCTAAGTTTTAAAAAAAATGATTGTGGTTGATGATAGTAAAAGCAAAAGAAATATTATTAAATCGAATGGGATAAAAATAAATGTGATTTATGTAAATTATATTTTGTTAAATAAATTATACTTCGAATGAGAAATTGAGAAAGTATGTGCATGAAACCATTTACTGAACCAGCATTCAAAAGGAGGTAGGCCTACTTCGAAACTAGTAATTTGTTTCAGTGCTATTGATTAATAAGTCCTAGTTGTTTCTGTGAAATAGCGACAAAATATAACCTACACATGCCTCATGCGTGCGAGTCCATGAGTTATGCATGTCGCAACTAGGGGGGGGGGGGGGGGGGGCAACATGGGGATGTGTATGTAGGCAGAACTAAACTGCCAGCAGCAGTCTTCATTTGTTGCAAATTGTCAACATGCATATAGATTCATAGAAATTAGAAACTAAGAGATGCAAAAAAAAACGGCGGCCAAGCCCAGCCCGAGCTCTGAACGACCTGGTTAAAATAATGCGGTGGCCCGGCCCGAAAGTCAGCCCAGAAACCCGGTTCTTTCGAAGACTGCAAATCATGAAGATATTTATAAACTCGGCAGAGGCTTTACCGGCGTCATTTCAGACAACAGATTATGAACCATAATGGTATTTGTCCAACTAGTATGTACCGTTGTAACTAGTCCGAAAGCCCGAAGCGGCCCGAGAGCTTGAGCTGGCCCGAAAACACAATGTTACGGGGCCGGCCCGGCCCGAAAATCCCATCTCTAGAAACTTTACTCTTGAATAAAGAACAAATTGATGTATTATTTTTCGACAAGGATTGCGTCAAAGTACCGGTGTTCCGAATAAAAACAGAAAAGGTGACCATTGCCGTCAAACATGCGAGTCGGGTAGTACATTCTCGTCATCGCTTGAAGCTTCAACCACAGCGCGCTGATCTGGACGCGCGTGTTGGTCAGCACCATAGATACTAGTATAACCCCCCCAGGACCGAGGTCAGGACGACAATCTACTACCCGAAGAGCGTAATGATGTTCGGCGGTGCGGGGCGGTCTGCTATACGCTGTGAAAGTCAAGGGTTACAACAACGCTGCTACCTTGGCTTTGAACCAACCGCTGCCAAGCAGTGTTGTTAATGGAGTGACGTCACACTCTAGCAGCGTATTTGCTTGAGGTCTCTAACCACACTATAAACTCAATGATTCCATGTAGCGTGTTGGTCAGGACGACAATCTACTACCCGACCAGCGTAATGATGTTCGGCGGTGCGGGGCGGTCTGCTATACGCTGTGAAAGTCAAGGGTTACAACAACGCTGCTACCTTGGCTTTGAACCAACCGCTGCCAAGCAGTGTTGTTAATGGAGTGACGTCACACTCTAGCAGCGTATTTGCTTGAGGTTTCTAACCACACTATAAACTCAATGATTCCATGTAGCGTGTTGGTCAGGACGATAATCTACTACCCGACCAGCGTAATGATGTTCGGCGGTGCGGGGCGGTCTGCTACGCTGTGAAAGTCAAGGGTTACAACAACGCTGCTACCTTGGCTTTGAACCAACCGCTGCCAAGCAGTGTTGTTAATGGAGTGACGTCACACTCTAGCAGCGTATTGGCTTGAGGTTTCTAACCACACTATAAACTCAATGATTCCATGTAGCGTGTTGGTCAGGACGACAATCTACTACCCGACCAGCGTAATGATGTTCGGCGGTGCGGGGCGGTCTGCTACGCTGTGAAAGTCAAGGGTTACAACAACGCTGCTACCTTGGCTTTGAACCAACCGCTGCCAAGCAGTGTTGTTAATGGAGTGACGTCACACTCTAGCAGCGTATTTGCTTGAGGTTTCTAACCACACTATAAACTCAATGATTCCATGTAGCGTGTTGGTCAGGACGACAATCTACTACCCGACCAGCGTAATGATGTTCGGCGGTGCGGGGCGGTCTGCTACGCTGTGAAAGTCAAGGGTTACAACAACGCTCAACGGTACCATCTTGGCTTTGAACCAACCGCTGCCAAGCAGTTACTATGGAGTGACGTCACACTCTAGCAGCGTATTGGCTTGAGGTTTCTAACCACACTATACACTCAATGATTCCACGTAGCGTGTTGGACACATCACGTGTTGACGCTCTATCATACGGACCTCCTAGCTAGGGGTGCATTGTGTGGGAACTGACGTGATGGTGGTTTAAGGTGGCGGAAACCAGCTGAGACCTACCCTGTGAAGGGCGTTCCTCAAGCCTGTCTTGTCTGTCGTGATTCGGGGTCTAGCTCTAGGATGTTCTGGGGATTCCCTCAAAAAATACCTAACACATAAGTTCAAGTCTTTTTTAGACAGAAGACAATTTATTTTTTAATTATACTCCCAAGAGTGTGTTTTATTTATATTCTACCGATGCAGTTCCCTACTCCATCCCCTTCTGGTTCATCGTAAAGTCCACCGGAGCAGTGACCTTGAAGAGACGGGTGGAGTTGGCCAACACCCTCTTTCCATTAACTCCCTCCCATTGAGACAATCAATTCCAAGGTCATGGAATCAAATCCGATGCGACCACTTTCCCTTGAAGCGAGGGCACCATTGATCATCAGTGAGGGTGGGACTGGGCGAGGGTTGGCTAATTACTTACATCGACCCCCGTGAGCATCTGGTTTATTGTTGTGGGTTGACGATGTACGGATGTTTTGGGGTGCACATGAAGAGTGAAATGTGAATTATTGATATTAGCGTGCATGATACAGGGAATTAAATCGAGATGGTTGCGACCGATGAGGAAGCGTGAACCAAGATGCACAAGTACGGTAAATGCATAAATATTATTTGTGTATACCGGTACTTGTTTTGTGTCGTACACAAGCACAAGTAAGCCTGGATTTGGCGCATTGCATGAAACGCACGAGACTTATCGACCACAAGGACTTAGAGCAAAAGTGGTCAACTTCGTACTATTCTTCGCATTACACGCATTGCTCACATGTTTGCTAATCATTTTACAATCACGAACGTATAATCACTCTTTAACAACATTGAATCAATTTAAAACTAGACATCATAGCATAGTTTTATCTTTTTCGATGTGTTCTGTCTTTCACTGGAAGCCTTCTGTGACAAACTGTATCTCTAGTGCTACCTGAGGAGATCATAAAACGATAGTTTTGTTAATGCTAGTGAATAGTGATGATGGTTTCTATTGCTTAACGTCTCATATTAAATATAAACCTTTTACATGTATAATTAACAAGTAATATCAAGTAACTATAGAAACTTTACAATAATCACCTACAATGCGTATAAGAAGCAAGTCTTGGGGCCACGAGATATGTTAATTCTATTGTTAATTGGTATTAACATAGCCCATATCTCATACAAAGTATGAGATACCACGCAAACCAAAAAAGCTCGTCCATCAACGCGACTGGAAAAAGCGTTCGCGAAGCTGCCTAGTAGATGACAATGGAGGACCACGACAGTACTATTATAACTCCATGGAATGACGATTACAAAAAACGATGCTTTATGCCGCATGCGGGATTCGAACCCACGTCCCCGTAGAGAGAGCCACGCTTCAAATCGTATGTGTGCCACCGCGGACGGCATAGTTTTTCAGTTTTTGTCATATTTCATTATGAGCATGTACTCTTCGTAAAAATGATTTAATCAAAGGTTGCCACACCAATACAAATAATAGGCATTAGTATTATTTCAAGTGAATTAGGCCTATTATAAAAAAAAAACACAACAAACAACTACAGAATAATTAAATATACATTGTTGACAACGTGAGATGATTGCATTGTAGAATCTTGAACTATTGATCTAATATTGCACAAGGTCGGGTCACTAAACTAAAGAGTGGGCGTACACTGAAGGTCAGGCTATACGAGATAAGATGTGTTCAACCTGCTTTGATTAGGTCTAATCGTACGACAACGGCGGACAGGCCTACATTCAATAAACAACGATGTGAGAGAATTCGCGGCAAGTCGAGTCGCATGACGGGTAGCAACACTTCGCTCGCTCATTGGGTGTCATCACACGCAAGCGTGATTTATTATTAACGGGCGACACTCCCAAAAGACCGAGGTATAAACCATCATTGATCTTGTGTTGGCTGCCAGTCTTCAACTTCAAGTCTGCCCTTCCTCATTCTCATTCTCAGTGTTATCTGGTGCACGGGGCACCGGCTGCTACGCCTCGCGTTTGACTGATGTTCCTCTCGACATCAGCATCGTTCGATACTTGTAATAAAGCGAGGAACCTCTAAACGTCAACGACAAAATACATTCAAACAATATGTTCTATTCAACAATGTATTCCCAAAAGGGATACATAAAATTATTGTAGGCCCTACTTGGGGTGACATCGAGGACTATCTTTGAACGGCGCAATTTCGTATCCCTATAGCACTAGCAAGTAGCATGTTCTCTGCTACAACAATGACAAACAAACGTTTGAAAAATGTAGCCACAGGTTGTTTATAGGACTTTTCAAGAACAAACCATTGACATTCATAAATGTGCAGTGTTTTATTATTTATGTTCAAATTAACGAAAAACACACCCGGAAAATATTTGAATCTGAATAACCAGAGGTAGGCCTACCCGATGTACCCGAAAGTCGCGATTATCGACACAGAACATTAAACCATTTTTCTTTAAAACGTAGTCGTACAGGCTGGTCAACGATGGATCCAAAATAAAACGGCAAAAAATGGCACAAAATAATATGTGGTTTAATTTTTGAAGGCTAAAGCATCATTCACAATCAGTTCTAAGTCGTAAGGCGCAAGGTCTAACGCGTAAGGCGTAAGTCGTAAGAAATGCTAGGCGTTTACAACAACCATACCACTTTTCATTGCTCCTGTGTATTGCGCATGCGCGACAGTCAGCTGTGGAGTTTCCTTGTTCGTGATTGGCTCGTCGTAAGAAACCGTCGTAAGAATTGGATTTTGGGCAATTCGTTACTACATAAACCATATACGCCTTGCGACTTGGGACGTGTTGTGAAAGGTCTGATCGAAACACAGACTCGGCAACACAAATTATTACGACTTAGACTGATTGTGAATGTGCTTAGTAGCGTACGTCATGTCAAGCACGTTCTGGACTTGTGGCGGCTTTGATAACAACACATTCGGTCGGTCCTACACCTACCATCCCTATAGGCCTAACGATGACAATGACAACCTCCTATCATGATTAGCGAACAACATGTAATCGGCTGAGTTCAATATCCTCACAATACCAGTCAGGCTGTAGGTCTAGCCTACTTGAATAATAATACTGCACAGATTTATTTCATTCCGCTGATTGTGATATGACCTTCGTTATCATTACTCATTCATTACGCTGTTGCCATTTATCGCCGACATCATATTATTTTATGAAATCACGCCATAACCCAATGCCACCATCCATTTGCACTGTTGAAACAAACATTCTCACCCCCAGACCCGCACTAGCAAGGAGGCACCCCAGACCCCCCATTGTACCAAGATGCATAATTCCATTGATCGTTTTGATCACAAAAAATGCTCCCCCCCCCAAAAAAAATAACAAAAAAAAACAAAACAATTAGGGCTAGTTACGCTACTGTATTGAGCCTTGGACGCCAGTATACCTACCTAGTATTCCAACCCATCTCTGACGGCTAATAAACAGGGGCACTCTTCAATCAGGGCAAACAATGCCAACCTCTACGATAAACTCACGAGGCACCTGTATTTGACCAAGGAGGGAGTTCCCCGTAGTCCACTTCATTAGTGTTGACAAATATCACGGATCAGGCGAGCCCTGTCCCATGGGCCGTGCCCTAGTAGTCACTTAACTCCTCTAATAAGCTCACCTAGGTTTCGCACAACGCACTTATAATATGGGCGGGTGACATTGTCAGTTAAATCGAAAACGCGATACGGCAAGATTTCAGTTGATTTTTTTGTTAAAGGGCGCGTCAACCGTTAGATAATAATGCCCCAAGATGTGGGAATGAATGACAGACCCGTGCTGGACAGAACCAGACATGGGCAGGGGAGCAAAGAGGAGGGGGGGGGGTCTCAGTTTCACTGAATGAGGCGCGTAGGAACTCTTTTTCGAATTGGGGGGAGGGGGGTGGTGGTAATGCTAACATTTTGTTTGCTTTTGCATACTACAACTAGTTTTTAGTTTTAGCCGTGGTGATGAACAGCGAACTGGATGTGAAGTGGTGGGATCACAGGAAGAAGTGGGGGGGGGGGGGGGTATTTACAGTATTTGGCACAGTTTGTCAGTTTGCACTGTTTGCACAGTTTGTCAGTTTGCACAGTTTGTCAGTTTGCACAGTTTGCACAGTTTGTCAGACTGTCAGTTTTGCACAGATTGCACAGTTTGTAACCCCCCCCCCCCCAACCTTCCTATGCGCCAGCACTGCATATTGTACAACTTTCAGTCTTCCATCCCCTACGTCCCTAAGACAATTCATTCACATCAAAAAATAGCTCACACCCTAAACTAGGCCCTACAGTAAAATTTCCCCTCCGTAGGCCTAACCACAAAAAACAACATACAACCCTTAACCTAATTAATTAAATTAATATATTGAGATTTAAAACCCAACCACGCAGAGTAATACAACATGTCAGGTTTAAATCTGTAAAGCAGAAACAATCCCGTGTTGTAGGCCTCGGTGGAGGACCACACCCACGAGACGAGGCAGCACGCGACGTTACTGCGTGATCCACACAATGTGATTAAACGTTTTTGGACTTATCGGGATAAAAGCTCGGAGAAGAAAATACCGCAAAATGTTTACGTGTTCTGCTCACAGTGAGTTCCGTCAGACAGTTTTGGGCTGAGCTCAAGCGCGCGACTCGATTCGAGAGGTCTCGGGTTTCGACCCGTCGTCACGTTTTGTGTACTTATCTGGGAGAAGCTCGGAAAGTAATTACCGCTAATTTTTAGGTTCGCTCACAGTGAGTTCACGTCAGACAGTGTTGGCTCGAGTCTAAGCGCGCGACTTGATGTCGGGGTCTCGGGTTCGATCCGTCGTCACGTGTTGTGTACTATCTGGGATAAAGCTCGGAGAAGTTTAATTACCGCTAATGTTACGTGTCTGTTCACATGTGATCACGTCAGGAAAAGTGTGGCTGGGAGCTCAAAGGGGCGCGACTCTGATTCGAGAGGTCTCGGGTTCGATCCCGTCGTCACGTGTTGTGTACTTATCTGGGATGAAGCTCGGAGAAGATAATTACCGCTAATGTTTACGTGTTCTGCTCACATGTGAGTTCACGTCAGACAGTGTTGGCTCGAGCTCTAAGCGCGCGACTCTGATTCGAGAGGTCTCGGGTTCGATCCCGTCGTCACCGGCACTCCCGAATGAAAGTTTTTCTGAGGTTTTCCTCAGTCGTTAATACAAATGCAGGGATTGAGTCCTCTTAAATAGGCCTCGGACATCCCTTCACAATTGTTACAGGTTTCTCTCCGTATTATTTTGGATTTTAAATACATACATTAGGGCCTACCACACTTGGTACTACATATTTCGGTCACGTGACTGCGCTTTTCCCAAACCAATTTAATCGGAGGTCGTGATAAAGGGGATTCCCTGGCCACTTGTATTTTGTTTCATAAGGATAACCGGTGTTCACAGAATTGACAACAGCTTGATCTGGTGTGACCCGACCCCTGGGCCATTGGCAGTGGCGTATACCTAGAGGATACATCTTTGTACCAATACAATGTCTTAGGGTACAAGGTTTATGTAAAAGGAAATCGTTAAAATACTCGAAAACTACACATCAATTATTTTTGCTAGACCACTGACTATAGGCCTAATGACTATAGGCCCTAGGCCTACCCACATAGGCCCCTACCCTTTCACTAGGCCTATTGTGCTAACCATGATCTTTTGAGGTGAAAAAAAAGTTCACCCCCACACCCCCCCCCCCCCACACAAAAAAGGGGGATAGTTACGCCACTGGTTGCAGTTGAACAATTATTAAAAATTTACTTTTTAGAAACCTTAATTTTTCATTGTTTTCCACACACATGGTTGCAATGAAAAAAGCATAAAAAAATCTTTTGCGGGGGCCTTTAGCCAGGGGAATTTAATAGGCCTAAGTAGCAAAAATAATATGTTCCATGCAAAAAAGAATGTAGCATGCGGATCTCCTGCTGTCAAGGCCAAGTTTTGGTACCGTAGCATAGATAGGGGCCTCCGCCTAGCCCATGGGCCTAGGCCTGTAGGCCTATTTTTAAAACCCCGACCAGGGTCGGGGTTTTTTTTCGGGGGTTAAATAATAAACCCCTTACCCCAATCCCAGACGGTCTGGGGGTCCAAATGCAGAATCAACCAAAAATGACGTCCTTGGGGGTTGAAGGACGACGTCCGTGGGGGTTGAAGGACAACGTCCGTGGGGGTTGAAGGACAACGCCCCCATTTGCACAAACAACGAGGTTTGTGATCAATTTCTCATATAAAAATTGCGAAAAAAAATGTTGCCCCCTCCCCCTTTTGGGGCCCCAAACAAAAAGGGTTCCCAGCTCCCCCTTTCCCCCGGTGGCTCACCACCCCAGCCGACCGCAGGGGCCCAAAAACGTCGGGGCCCAACGGTAAAACCAACGGCAGGGGGCCTTTGCCGAAGAAAGGAGCCTGGACCCGCCTACGGGGTTTTGGGAAAACCCCCGGGGACCATGGTTTAAACCAAAAAAGCCCCAAAATTATTTGGCCAAAGGCCCTACTTCCATTTTTCAAATTCCCCCCTGTTGTGGGACAAAAGCCCTATGGGATGCTGCCAAATTTGTGGGAAAACTAGGGGGGGGGGCCTGGCCTCCGCCGGGGTCTTTTTTAAGGTTGGGGTTTGAAGGCCTAGGCCTAGCCGATTTTGTGCACAAAGATGAATCTTTCGTTTCCCAAAGGGTTAAAAAAAAAAAGGAAATTTAAAAAAAGTCAAAAAATTCCCAGGTTTTTAGTTTGGGCCAAAATCAACTCTGCTTGAAATCTTGAATGTCAAACCACCGGCAATTCAACGCTTGGCTGATTACTTTCATACTGCCCTCCCTTCATGCCATGCTAAACCCAAAACCGCGACTTAAATGCAAAAACGGTACCCTTATTTTAAAAAAATCATCGGATAAAAAAAAAATTTTGTTACCCTTTTTTAGATATTGTGAAAAACGTAAACCCCAGGGGGCCCAAAGTCCCATTTCAAAATTTAAAAACGATGTCAACAACGCGAACGATGGCAAACCACAAGCAGACTGCTCGCGATCGCGGAGCAAAGCTCTTTGAACAGCTGTTTATGAAGAAAATGCTAAAAACGCTTTTCGCCGCAGTCCGGAAAAAGGCCCCCACTTTGGGCAAAGCTTTAAAGTTTTTCAAATTTTTAATCGACAGTTTCCCCCATTTTCGACTCCCCCAAACTATTTTTAACAAGTTAAACCGAGGGTAGCAGAAACCATTTCCGTATTGCCAGTTTAAAACTAATTGGGGGAAACAAATTAATGAAAATAGCCCTAGTCTTATGGCTATTCCATTGGCCGCACTAAGGGGAATGCATTTTTCCGCACTGAAAAGTCACGGTGACGTCATTGCACTGCCGAGTGCTCCCCTTAAATGCAGTCCCCAAAGGAAAAACGGAAATTATCAAAAAACCGGTTTCAAACATGGGATCCTTTTCAGCCCCTGATCAGCTTTAAGGAAATAAAAAAAAAGTGACAATAAAAATACCCACAAAGCATTGGGCTTAAAAATGTAACGGGTAAAGGGCCCCACAACAAGGAACTTTATTTTAAAACGGAAAAAGATTTTTAAAAAAAAAATTATTAGAAAGCCTTACTTCGGGAAATCATGATTTTTGGCTACACGGAGTAGCTATAAGCCCAGGCCCTAGCTCTAGGCCTAGCCCTTTTTGGGGTTTAATGGTGCGTTATAAACCCAAAGCCCCCTAGCTCTAGGCCTAGTCCAACCCAAAAAACATACATACATACCGTCAGTAGCCCGCTAATTAAACGACTCCCTAAATTTTGAAACTCTTATTTTTGTATTGTTTCCCCTTCGTTTGGTTTAGCATATTATTAACTAATCTTCTTCATTGCTGCTGTCTGACGTTTCCCTATCCCCCAACAAAAAAAAAACAAATGTCCCGGGGCAAATATTGCACTCGATTTGTCGCACTGACCCTTTAAGCCAGTGCGCCTCAGTGCGGGTTTTTACGCACTCGCCGAGTGCAGTGCGTCCAATGGAACACGCGAAAGTTCACGTAATGCGAACTCAAATTCCCAATGGAACATGACAATCGCACTCAGTGCGCACTAGTGCGGCCAATGGAATACGCCATTACTCTTAGCTTTGTTGTTTGTCCTGTTTCAATTACACCAGATACAAGTTTTCACGAAATGTACCTGTCACAACCCACAACCCAGAAACGTTTTTTTGTCCTGTTGTAAGTTACCACAACTGCGACTGGAGTAAGAATTTTACACCTGCTTATTTAGCAGGAGTGGGTGTAAAACGACAAAATATTGCGCCCCGTAGGTTATATTATACTAGTATCTATGATTGCGCCATTTTTACAGTTTGTAGTGGCTTGGTTGGTGTAGTGAGAAGCCAAAAAAGAGCGCGACTCTGTTTCGGGAGGTCCCTGGTTGGTGTCGGCTTCTAAGCCCCAGTCTCCTAAGCCCCTGGACCATTTTTTGGCTTCTAAGCCCCTGTGACCGACGGATGTGCTACACGTTGCGAAGCGGGGCTAAGAAGACAAACCGGTCCGGGCTTTAGAAGACTAAAAGTCTTCTTAGGCCCTGTCTCCTAACGCCCGCACGATGTTCTTGTTCGGTCGCACACGTTGCAAAGCGGGCTGTACTTTGCTCGAGGTGAAACCATAAATTCCCAAAGGTTGGGGGTGGGTGGGGGTGGGGGGATAAAAATAAATCATGACTTTAAAGCGAAAGTTAGCAATATTCGATTGATTGGATATTGCTTAACGTCTCATTCGACTCGAAAATGTTGCAATTAAATCATGTAGGCATTGCAAAAGCACTGTTTTAATATGCATTGATTTTATTGTGACAATTTATTCATAGTTGAATGTTGATAAAGAATTGGTTTTGGGAGAACTAACACCATAGTTTTCATTACTTAACAGTAACTGTGTAGCTGCGTGGGTAGACCCCAAATACACATAAATGTATAATATCTTTTACTTTGCATACTTAATTAATATTGTGTCGTTTTCAATTATTGCTGGCACTCAATGTCGTCTAAGATGTAATAATACTATTTACTTCAATTCAGAAATTAAAAAAGTCCACCCCAACCGGGATTCGAACCACGGGTCTCCCACACTCCAGGTGAGCGTCGTAACTACTAGACCATCAGGACGGGTAAATTTTAATCTACTAGGAAAACGCTTAAGTCCCGCCGCGTTGTTGGATGAGCGTAATATGGTGCATTAACACATTGTGTTACGCGGATTTTCTGTTGTTCTGTGAAAAATTCATTACTTAGTCGAAGATTTTTTTAATTAAATTAAATTAAATAAAAAATTAACTTATTTTTTTAATTAAACTAAATTAAATAAAAAATTAACTTAATTTTTTAATTAATCGTAATTTTTAAAAAAGAAAAAAATCGTAAAATTGCAATTTTCATAAGAAATGATTATTCGATTGCGCTTAAATTTAACACGAATATATTAATTCATGAAATGAAGGTTCTGTAAAAAAATCATTACAATAGGATAAAGCATGTAGGTGTTATAAGTCAAAGAATTGTTTAAAAAAAGAAAAAACCCATAAAATTACGATTTTCATGAGAAATAATTTTTCGATTATGCTCAAATTTCACACGAATATCTTAATTCATAAAATTAAGGTTCTGTGAAAAAATCATTACAATCGGATAAAGCATGTAGGTGTTATAAGTCGAAGAAATTTTTTAAAAATCGAAAAAAATCGAAAAATTGCGTTTTTTATGAGAAAAAATTTCCCGATTGCGCTCAAAAACGTGGCAGTTCTAAGTTCAGAGATTTCGAAGGCCTCCATAAAATTTCATCGCAATCGGAGTATCGGTTTAGCCGGAAACGTGTTAAAAAAACACACAAAAATACAAAAAAAAAAAAAAAAGAAGAAAAAAAAAAAAAAAACATTCCGGATTTTTTTCTCCAGTGTAGTGAAATGAAATCTTCGCTTCGCTCGCTACGCTCATCCAATGAGTTGCATTATACATCTGAAGGGCATGGTTAAGACGCTCACCTGGAATGTGGGAGACCTGTGGTTTGAATCCCGGTTGGGGCGAACTTTTTTAATTTCTGAATTTTATTAAACAAGGAAGCTTTGCAAACGCTTTTTCAGGCGCGTTGTTGGATGAGCGTAATTTTTTTAAACGAAAAAAGCGTATAATTACGATTTTCATAAAAAATTATTTTTCGATAACGCTCAAATTTCACACCAATATATTAATTCATAAAATTAAGGTTCTGTATAAAAATCGTTACAATCTGATAAAGCATGTAGACGTTATAATTCGAAGAAATGTAAAATAAAAAAATAAAAAACGTAAAATTGCGATTTCCATGAAAAGTTATTTTTGGATTGCGCTCAAATTTCACACGAATATATTTATTCATTAAATTAAGGTTCTATAAAAAATCATTACAATCGGATAAAGCATGTAGGTGAAATAATTCAAAGATTGTTTAAAAAATCGTAAAATAAAGATTTTCATGGAAAATTATTTTTCGATTGCGCTCAAATTTCACACGAATATATAAATTCATAAAATTAATGTTTTGTGAAAAAATCATTACAATCGGATAAAGCGTGTAGGTGTTATAGTTCGAAGATATTGTTAAAAAATCGAAAAAAAACGTAAAATTGCGATTTTTATGAGAAATATTTTTTCGATTGCGCTCAAAAACGTGGCAGTTCTAAGTTTAGAGTTTTCGAAGGCCTCCAGAAAATTTCATTGCAATTAGAGTATTGGTTTAGCCGGAATCGTGTTAACAAAAACACAAAAATACAAAAAAAAGGGGAAAAAAGAAGGAAAAAACGGATTTGTTTCTCCAGTGTAGTGAAATGAAATCTTCGCTTCGCTCGCTACGCTCATCCAATAATAACAATTACACCTACGGGAGTGTTTTCCGACTAACCAAATCGAGAAATATAATAATACATTATTATTACGTAGGAAATCGCTTAAGTCCTGCCGCGTTGTTGGATGAGCGTAATTGGTGCATTGAGCTGCCATGTGTTACGCAGATTTTCTGTTGTTCTGTGAAAAAATTATTACTTAGTCGAAGATTTTTTTTAATTAAATTAAATAAAATAAAAAATTAACTGAATTTTTTTAATAAATCGTAATTTAAAAAAAAACAAAAAAACGTAAAATCGCAATTTTCATAAGAAATAGATTCGATTGCGCTCAAATTAAACACGAGTATATTAATTCATGAAATTAAGGTTCTGTGAAAAAATCATTACAATAGGATAAAGCATGTAGGTGTTATAAGTCAAAGAATTGTTTTAAAAAAGAAAAAAACCGTAAAATTTCGATTTTCATGAGAAATAATTTTTCGATTACGCTCAAATTTCTCACGAATATCTAAATTCATAAAATTAGGTTCTGTGAAAAAATCATTACAATCGGATAAAGCGTGTAGGTGTTATAAGTCGAAGAAAAATCGAAAAAAATCGTAAAATTGCGTTTTTTATAAGAAAAAATTTCCCGATTGCGCTCAAAAACGTGGCAGTTCTAAGTTTAGAAATTTCGAAGGCCTCCATAAAATTTCATCGCAATCGGAGTATCGGTTTAGCCCCCAGCTTGCATTATGCCCGAAACAGTACCCTGGCTCAGATTCTCATTGAAAGTATTGGAGAGGACAAGGAAGAAGTTGTAAAATATGTAAACATATACAAGACCGTGAAGGCATTTCAGCCTTGTGTGTAGCCAGTGAAGCAGGATATTCGGATGTGGTGGTGCTTCTCATTTCACATTGGGCTAATGTGTGGGCACTGGATAAAAAAGGAAGGACAAGCTTACACTATGCAGGGAACACCGATGTCGCTCGAGCTCTCATTGGTGGTCTAAGAGGTGACAAAGAAGAAGTTAGAACATTTGTCAACATTCTGGACAACGAGGGTATCTCGGCCATGATTCTAGCCTCAAAACAGGGTCGTCTGGCAGTTGCCGAGATCCTCGTATTGCATGGGGCTAATGTATGGGCACGTGATGAAAGAGGCAGGACTAGTTTACATTACCCAGGAAACACAGATCTAACCAAGGCCATTCTAGATAGTTTTGCAGAGGACAAAAAGGAAATTTTCAAATACGTCAATATACCCTGGACAATGACGGTATTTCGGCCATGGTCATAGCCTCCACCCAAGGGTATTCTGATATCGTAGATATTCTTTTGTAGCACGGTGCTGACGCTTGGGTTCGAAACAAACTGGGAAGAACTAGCTTGCACTATGCCAGAAGCAAGAATGTAGCTCAGGCGCTCATTGGCAGCCTAGGAGAAAGTTCGGATGGTGTAACTAAATATGTCAACACTGTAGACAATGAAGGAATATCAGCCTTAATTCTCGCTTCTGAGGAAGGCAAAGCAGAGGTTGTACAGCTCCTCATAGCTCACGGAGCCGACGTCAGGACTTGTAACGACGAGGGCAGAACTAGTATGCATTATGCCAGCAATAGTTTTGTTGCTAAGGCTCTTATCGATGGCGTGGGCAAGGACATCGCTAAAGTCAATAAATATGTAAACACACTCGACACGGATGGTTTATCAGCCATCATTGTAGCCTCCATGAAGGGCTATGCGGACGTCGTCAGAGTCCTTGGCCTCCACGGAGGTGATGTCTGGGCACGGGACATGAGAGGCAGAACAAGCTTGCATCACGCTCCAAGAGTGAAGTCGTCCACGCTCTCGTTGACATCCTGGGTAACAACGACGATGTGGTCAAATATGTTAATGCTGTAGACAATGAAAAAGAATCGGCCATGCATCTTGTTTGATTATCCCGACGTGCTACGTCTACTGATTTCGTACGGGGACGACGTTTGGGCACAAGACAAAAAGGGAAGAAATTGCTTACACATCGCAGCTGAAAACGCAAAATTATCTTTAGCTCAGATTCTTTTCGAAAGTTTCGGAAAGCGCAAGGAGGGAGGATTAGTTTCATTGTATATCAATGTAGGGGACAAGGATGGCGTAACTGTATGGGACATTGCCTGGAGGCCTACAGGCAGTAACCTATTCGATAAGGCAGAGCGAACTGCTTTTACCAGACGGCTACGCCAAACCATACGGGAACACACACAAGTTTACCGGGACGAGGACATGGGACAGAGTGTTATCGAAGAATCCGTGAAAAGAGGATGTGTAATTCAGTGATTTCCTACCATGTATCATGTCACTCACCCAACTTAAGGAAACATTATTTTATTGAAGTGGAGTATTTATCAGAGTGTCACGCGTTTCAACTGCTTACCAATAATTGGCCATCCCTGTTAGCGCAGTGTAGCGCATGGGAACTATAGTAAATAAATCCATTTAATTTTGAAAATTACTATTTTTTGTAAAGCTTATGCAGGGAATTAAACTGGACACTAGCATTCTGAAAAGATATTTGGGTTCAAAGAAGCGATTGACAGGCAATACATAGGCGCCGACTACGGGGGGGCTCGGGGGCTAGAGCCCACCCTAAAATATCTAAGGGGGTTTCAGCCCCCCCCCCCCTAAGATTTCATATTTTTTAAATTTGTACTTGATTGAGACTATCAAAATTTAGTCATCCGGTCATAATTTCCTGAATTATGTCAGTGTTATTTTAATGAGGGCTCGATCTTAGCTCGATAGAGTGGTCTGGTAGAATAAGGCAAAGTGCAAAATTTGTTGCTAATTTTTTCTTTAGTGAAAAAATCAGAAATTTTTACGGTAAATTTGGGCGGAAAGCCTTCCCAAAGTTTTGAAAAATCAAAATTGCTAGAACAAGCAGAAGAAAGGAAAAATGCCAGCTTTTTAACAAAAACACAAAAACTTTGGGTTCCTGGCCTGTCCGAAGTTGGGAAAAGTCCAAATTATATAGATAAGCAAATTGCAAATTTAGATGAGTTATTTCTTTGGTATGGTAAGTCTATTGGAGATTTTTTGCTCTTTCATAAAAAAAAAACATCTTTAAAAAAGCTAAAGCTAAAAGCTAAACGCTACAGTCCCGTCGCGTTGTTGAGCGAGCACCGGTGCGTGCAACACGACCCGAGTACGACATTCCCATAATGTTACATACCAATAAGTCTTTAAGGTCTTGACCGATTTAGCTGAAAATTTGTAAAATAGGAGAGAATGGATAAAATCCACCGCCATCTAGAAGACCTTGACATCATTTTCTTTGGAAAAACTATTTTAAATCTTTGATAACATATAATCAAATACCGTAATATAACACTACGTTTATATTACGGTATTTGATATAATACACTGCTTCCTCGATAGTATTTTGATTACTACTACGTGGCAGTGCATAGTGACCAGAATTCTCGTGTGACTTTTCGTTGCCATGGTAACGTTACCTTTGATAAAATGTAATTTCTATCTACACTACTTAAGGTCTTGACCAATTTAAACTGAAAATTTGTAAAATAGTAGAGAATGTTGAACTTATTGACCTGGCAAAATTTCATAACGATCAGAACATTTTTATTTTTTTATTTTATTTTTTATTTTTTATAACCAACGATCGGATTTTGTTCAAAAACTATACAGCAACCCGCATAGGTGGTATGTACATGTGTGCAAAATTTCAGGTCGATCAGAGAAACGGTGCGACCTGTACTGAAGGTCTGAAGGAGTAACAGCAGAGAAAAAAAAACAGACATTCGAGCCATAAGAGTCAAGTGGAGACGCTCGCTCAATGAAGTCATTAGTTAACCTTGATTAAGGGGAACCCCCTGGCTAATCATACTGTGATCTGAAGTACTATTAGCTGCTTCCTATCAAGACCTTGCTTTCTAGAACTATCTTCTCTAGTATCTTTACATTAGTATCTTCTAAGTTGTCACGCCATTTTCGTTGCCAAATAGTTTTTAAATATAGTACCTTATCAGAGATACGGTGTGTACTGTCATCAAAAGGAATTTAAATTAAACTTGAGTTGAGAAATTGCTTGCTCCGAGCAAATAATTCTCAGAATCACATTAGGAAAATGTTATCAATTATTAATTATTATTGACATCTCTTGATACTCTGATAAGGCAGCAAAATATTGGTAATGTTGTCGCGAGTTACGTTACTAGGAAAACGCTAAAGTCCCGCCGCGTTGTTGGATGAGCGTAATTGGTGCATTGAGCTGCCATGTGTTATGCGGATTTTCTGTTGTTCTGTGAGAAAATCATTACTAAGTTGAAGATTTTTTTAAAATTAAATTAAATAAAATAAAAAATTAACTTAAATTTTAAATTTTTTTAATTAATCGTAATAATTTAAAAAGGGAAAAAATCGTAATATTGAAATTTTCATAAGAAATAATTATTCGATTGCACACAAATTTTACACGAATATATTAATTCATAAAATTAAGGTTTTGTGAAAAAATCATTACAATCGGATAAAGCATGTAGGTGTTACAAGTCAATGAATGGTTTAAAAATTTTAAAAAATCGTAAAATTGCGATTTTCATAAGAAATAATTTTTCGATTGCGCTCAAATTTCACACGAATATATATATATATATATATTCATAAAATTAAGGTTCTGTGAAAAAATCATTACAATCGGATAAAGCATGTAGGTGTTTTAAGTCGAAGAAATTTTTAAAAAATCGAAAAAAATCGTAAAATTGCGATTTTAATGAGAAATAATTGTTCGATTGCGCTCAAAAACGTGGCAGTTCCAAGTTCAGAGATTTCAAAGACCTCTATAAAATTTCATCGCAATTGGAGTGTCGGTTTAGCCGGAATCGTGTTAACAAACAGACAAAAATGAAAAAGAAAAAAAGAAAAAAAACATTCCGGATTTTTTTCTCCAGTGTAGTGAAATGGAATCTTCGCTTCGCTTGCTACGCTCATCCAATAAGTGCGTTTCTCTTTGCCTCGGGCGTGGGACGCAGACGCAGACGCAGACGCAGACGCAGACGCAGACGCAGACGCAGACGCAGACGCAGGCGCAGACGCAGACGCAGACGCAGACGCAGACGCAGACGGTTCAGACCGTTTTCATGCATTGATTCAGGCTAGTTAGTCAAGTACACATCAACTGCTAGTGTTTGCAACGAGACATTATAGACGTATGCAGATGATACTTTAATTTTTTTCTCAGACAAAGATTTGCAAGAAATGATTAATATTGTCAATATAGGGAGCTTAATGTGTTTAAACTAGGAAAACGCTTAAGTCCCGCCGCGTTGTTGGATGAGCGTAATTGGTGCATTGAGCTGTCATGTGTTATGCGGATTTTCTGTTGTTCTGTGAAAAAATTATTAATAAATTGAAGATTTTTTTTAAATTAAATTAAATTTAAAAACAGTAATTTAATTTTGATAAGTAATAATTATTCGATTGCGCACAAATTTTACACGAATATATTAATTTATAAAATTAAGGTTCTGTGAAAAAATCATTACAATAGGATAAAACATGTAGGTGTTATAAGCCGAAGAAATTTTAAAAATCGAAAAAAGTCGTAAAATTGCGATTTTCGTAAAAAATAGTTTTTTGATAACGCTCAAATTTCACAAGAATATATCAATTCATGAAATTAAGGTTCTGTGAAAAAATCAATACAATCGGACAAAGCATGTAGGTGTTGTAAGTCGAAGAAATTTTTAAAAAATTGAAAAAAAATCGTAAAATTGCAATTTTTATGATAAATAATTTTCCGATTGTGCTCAAAAACGTGGCAGTTCTAAGTTCAGAGATTTCGAAGACCTCCATAAAATTTCATCGCAATCGGAGTATCGGTTTAGCCGGAATCGTGTTAACAAACAGACAAAAATACATTTAAAAAAAAGAAAAAAAAAACATTCCGGATTTTTTTCTCCAGCGTAGTGAAATGGAATCTTCGCTTCGCTCGCTACGCTCATCCAATTTAAGGGTATGTAAGTAGGTACTGCAAATCTAACTGAAATCAATATGGATATGCTTAATTAAGAACCAAATTAAAATTGATGATGACATCTTAACGTTTATGGATGAATTCAAATACTATGGGCATCATATTAGAAAGCTTTAATTTAGGAACCACAATAATTATATTGCTGCAAACATTAGCACGAAAATAGGTTATAATGTAGAACTATAGTCATCATTTATCATCATAGACAAAGATGTTTATTTATGAAACAATTGTATAACCACATTTCGATTTCTGTTCCATAATTTGCCATCAGGCTTTTATAACAGGTCAGGATGTATAGACTTAAATGCAATAGATATGTACCAATAACAACAATGATGGACACACTTCAATGGTTAAATACTAGGAAAAACGCTTAAGTCCCGCCGCGTTGTTGGATGAGCGTAATTGGTGCATTGAGCTGCCATGTGTTATGCGGATTTTCTGTTCTGTGAAAAAATCATTACTTATTCGAAGATTTTTTTTAAATTAAATTAAATTAAATTAAAAATTAACTTAATTTTTTTAATAAATCGTAATTTTTACGTAATTTTAAAAAAGAAAAAAATCGTAAAATTGCAATTTTCATAAGAAATAATTATTCAATTGCGCTCAAATTTTACACGAGTATATTAATTCATGAAAGTAAGGTTCTATAAAAAAATCATTGCAATAGGAGAAAGCATGTAGGTGTTATAAGTCAAAGAATTGTTTTAAAAAAGAAAAAAACCCGTAAAATTTCGATTTTCATGAGAAATAATGTTTCGATTAAGCTCAAATTTCACACGAATATCTTAATTCATAAAAATTCAGGTTCTGTAAAAAAATCATTACAATCGGATAAAGCATGTAAGTGTTATAAGTCGAAGAATTTTTTTTAAAAATCGAAAAAAATCGTAAAATTGCGTTTTTATAAGAAAAATTTTCCCGATTGCGCTCAAAAACGTGGCAGTTCTAAGTTCAGAGATTTCGAAGGCCTCCATAAAATTTCATCGCAATCGGAGTATCGGTTTAGCCGGAATCGTGTTAACAAACACACAAAAATACAAAAAAAAAAAAAATAAGAAAAAAAAAAGAAAAAAAAAAAAACATTCCGGATTTTTTTTCTCCAGTGTAGTGAAATGGAATCTTCGCTTCGCTCGCTACGCTCGCTACGCTCATCCAATTAAAGAACAAATTAAGTTAAATGCAACGATTTTCATTTTAACAAAGCTGAAATATCATGACCATAGCACAAGGGATGTAGTAGAGGAGCAAGAGGTATGATTTTATTTCCCGTGCATCTTCGTGGAAGAGTTTTGCGGTAAGTTGTATTCTATTTGGTAGTAGGATACAAGTTTTTTGCACTTTCCTTGCAGGCCATGCTATGCTGCAGAGGGCGTCGGGGGCGTCGCGACGCCCTTACACGTTTTTTAAGAGGGATGATTTTTATCTCGTGTGCCTTTCGTGATAGAGTGTTGCGGTAAACTATATTTGTTAAGTAAGAGCAAACAAATGTTTTGCATCTATGTTGCAGGTCCTGGTATGCTTGAAAGGGCGTCGGGAGGGGTCGCGACGCCCTATAACGTTTTTTAAGAGGAATTATTTTTTATCTCATGTGCCTTTCGTGATAGAGTATTGCGGTAAACTGTATTCTATTAAGTAATGACATACAAGGTTTTTTGACCAACCTTGCAGGTCCTTGCACGCTTCAGAGAGCGTCGGGGGCGTCGCGACGCCCTTAAAACGGTTTTTGAAAAGAGGAATGAATTTTTAGCTCGTGTACCTTTCGTGCTAGAGTGTTGCGGTCAATTGTATTCTAGCAAGAAATAGCAGACAAGTTTTTAGCACCTACCTTGCAGGTCTTGGCACGCTTCAGAGGGCGTCGGGGGCGTCACGACGCCCTATAACGCTTTTTTAAAGAGGGATTATTTTTTATCGCATGTGCCTTTTGTGATACAGTATTGCGGTGAATTGTATTCTATAAGTAATAGCATACAAGTTTTTAGAACCTACCTTGCAGGTCCTGGTAGGCTTCAGAGGGCGTCGGGGGCGTCGCGACGCCCTTTAACGTTGATAAAGATGCTTGATTTTTTATCACGTGTGCTTTCGTGATAGAGTATTGCGGTAAACTGTATTCATTTTAGTAATATCATTCAAGTCTTTTGAACCTACCCTTGCAGGTCCTGGTACGATTCAGAGGGCGTCGGGGGCGTCGCGACGCCCTATCACGTTTTTAGAGTGATGTTTTTTTATCTCGTGTAGCTTTCGTGATAGAGTATTGCGGTAAACTATATTCTATTAAGTAATAGCAATCAAATTTTTTGAACCTACTTTGCAGGTCCTGGTACGCTTCAGAGGGCGTTGGGGGCGTCGCGACGCCCTATAATGGTTTTTTATAATAAAGATTGTTTTTTTATCTCGTGTGCCTTTCATGATAGAGTCTTTCGGTAAACTATATTCTATTAAGTAATAGCATACAAGTTTTTAGAACCTACCTTGCAAGTCCTGGTATGCTTGAAAGGGCGTCGGGGGCGTTTGCGGACGCCCTAAAAACGGTGTTCTGAAAAGAGTAATGAATTTTTATCTCGTTTTACCTTTCGTGCTAGAATGTTACGGTGAATGTATTCTATTAAGTAATAGCATACAAGTTTTTAGAACCTACCTTGCAGGGCTTGGCACGCTTCAGAGGGCGTCGGGGGCGTCACGACGCCCTAAAACGTTGATAAAGATGCTGATTTTTATCTCGTGTACCTTTCGTGATAGAGTATTGCGGTAATCTGTATTCTATTAAATAATAGTTTAAGTGTTTTTATTTACCTTCCTTGCTGGTCTTAGTTTTCTGCAAGGGACTCTTAAAAATCACTCTTAAAAACAATATAGGGCGACGCGACGCCCCGACGCCCTCTGAAGCGTACCAGGACCTGCAAGGTAGATGCTAAAAACTTGTATACTATTACTTAATAGAATACAATTCACCGCAATACTGTATCACAAAAGGCACATGCGGGAAAAAAATAATCCCTCTTTTAAAAAAAGCGTTATAGGGCGTCGTGACGCCCCCGACGCCCTCTGAAGCGTGCCAAGACCTGAAAGGTAGGTGCTAAAAACTTTTATGCTATTTCTTAATAGAATACAATTCACCGCAACACTCTAGCACGAAAGGTACACGAGATAAAAATTCATTCCTCTTTCAGAAAACCGTTTTAGGGCGTCGCGACGCCCCCGACGCCCTCTGAAGCGTGCCAGGACCTGCAAGGTTGGTGAAAAAACCTTGTATGTCATTACTTAATAGAATACAGTTTACCGCAATACTCTATCACGAAAGGCACATGAGATAAAAAATAATTCCTCTTAAAAAACGTTATAGGGCGTCGCGACGCTCCCGACGCCCTCTGCAGCATAGCATGGCCTGCAAGGAAAGTGCAAAAAACTTGTATCCTACTACCTAATAGAATACAACTTACCGCAAAACTCTTCCACGAAAGATGCACGGGATACCTGTTGCCCCCCTACTAATGCAAAGATTGGACTCTATTTGGAATGGTTGTCATAAGAAAATTGTATAAAAAATCCATTAACGTACCACTCATGGCAAATTTTACTAGTGTCACTAATTTTAAGAAAAGGTATCTCTGGTATAGAGTTTAGGCTCAATCATAAGTGTGAATTGGTAAAAAAGATGTTTGTATTCTACTTAAAAGGCTATTCCACCGCGTTTTTCTATTTTCCAAAATATGCTACTAAGTCAAAATATAGTGAATGGCTTTGAAACATGGCTATTTTAGAAAATTAAAAATATTTTTTCCAAATTTTTCTGATCCGGTACACGGCCAATATAGCCACCTCAAAATAATTTCAAACTTCAATTCGCCAGGGCACACCATTCAACGTAGGGTGTTGTGCTTTTGTGACATTAATTTTCAACTGTTTTTCTTTGGACTGACTGAGAGAAAACAGATTTATTTTAAACAATCGTTTTTCCTGCGAATTTTTTCGCTTGGCGGTACAAATCGGTATAAAATACCGCCAAACGAAAAAATTCGCTGGAAAGACAATTGTAAAAATAAATCTGTTTTCTCTCAGTCAGTCCATAGAAAAAACAGTTAAAAATTAATGTCACAAAAGCACAACACCGTACGTTGAATGGTGTGCCCTGGCGAATTGAAGTTTGAAATTATTTTGAGGTGGCTATATTGGCCGTGTACCGGATCAGAAAAAATTTGGAAAAAATATTTTTTATTTTCTAAAATAGCCATGTTTCAAAGCCATTCACTATATTTTAACTTAGTAGCATATTTTGGAAAATAGAAAAAACGCGGTGGAATAGCCTTAAAGGGTGTATTAACCCAAAAAATATTTTTACCACATAATCTATAGCATAATAATATACTAAAATGACCGTTCAAAAAATTATACCTTGTATCTGTGATTTTACACGATTTTTTAAATTTTTTTGATCCAGAAATTTGCGAAAATAGACGTTTTGGAAAATTTCTTAAATCGGTTTTAGCCTGCTTCTTTTTTGTTCCACATAGATACTAGAGCATCTTACCAATCTAAAATGGCCCTTTACAACATCATGTCTTGAAACTGTGCTCAAATCTACTCTCAAACATGCAAAAATAGGGTCGGGATATTAGCACAGAAACGCCTTAGCACTTAAATGCCGTTACACCGAAAATAAAAGAACATTTTCTATATGCATTCCAAAATCACAATCATCTAGAGGTAATCAGCATACTTTGACCATGCTTTGACAGAACCACTTACCCAAACTACAAAACAAAATATAAAGAATTTACAGAAAAGGCTGTAGAGTACGTCAATATAACGGCCAATATTTTTTTTGGATCAAAATCCTCCAAGGTCACGGGGTATAAAGATCAACCTAGCTCGAAAAATACTAAGTTTGACAATTTTTTTTTGGGGGGGGGGTTCATGGTGGACCTAATAATTTTTCTGTTAGTTTCTAAATTCATAGGCCTAACTAGTTAGCCCGAATGAAATATATTTTTTTAGTTTAGCTGGTGAATACCCCTTTAAGACATACCTGCTATCTTCCATGATAGCCAGATGCCTATTTATGATTTAAGATATGGATGATTTATGTAATGTACTACAATAATTGATTTTAGCTAAACAAAAGACACTACCACGAAATGATTGATTATGAACTGCGAGGGCTCAGCACTTAATTAATTGATAAAGGTAAAGCTCTTAATTATTTATCCAATGACTCACGATGTGGCAATATTGTATTTTCTTATCGATATTGAGAATGTAAAAGTGTATAGACTAATAATCATATCTATAGTTATCTATTTAATCAAAACCAAGGTCTTCGACTATATGGACATTAGTTTTGACATTGTAAATAACAATAGTAGGGGTAACACCCGAACTAGAGAGGCTCGCATGTAGCAATTAGAGTTGATAAACATACTCATGAGCTCTGCGACTATAGCACCAACAACGTATTCTGAGGCCACCGTAGGATCACGCTCTTCCAAACTCCCACTACAGATAATATATTACACTTATCTGTCAACTGTGCCACATTTCTTATAGTAGGTTATTTGTATTAGGGCCTATTATATTGTTAATGTGAATAAATAAGTCTTGATATTTAGATCATTAACTAGTGGTGAGGCTCATTGTGTTAAGGAGCCTTTCTACTCTTGCAACCAGCAATGTGTACGTATTATGTTACTCTTGCCACCAGCAATGTGTACGTATTATGTTCCCTTCAAATCACAAAAACGCACTTGGAGCAGAACTCCGACTGCCTCGCAAGGTGGGCTATCATCGGAAGCCAAAAAGAGGCGAGTCTAGGTGCCCGTTCTTACCTATCGTAAGCTGAAATGTCTGCGAACCCGAACCCGTCTTTTAAAACGAATCAGCCTTTCCAGCTTCATGCTACGTAGTCACATCTTTTATCAATAGCTGAATGACAGCTAAGCCCAAAACCGACAGTGTTGGCTCGGGCGCTAAGCGCTCGACGCTGATTCGGGATGTCCCGGGTTCGAATCCCGTTGAGACCGGCAATCCTGACTGAAGGTTTTTTCCCGAGGTTTTCCTCAGTCGTTAATGCGAATGCGAGGGATTTTCCGTTTTCGAGGGGAGACACGATTTTCTTAAGGGTCATTGCAGATTGGCACGATGCTCGGTGCGGCGGATCAACAGAGAAAAAGAACTCAACCTACAGCGCGATCGTGAATCGAGGCCAAAGTACCAAGACGTAAGAGTTGGCTGTAATAGTCAAACCTAAATCACACGCCGCACAAGATAGCAAGATAACAAGAGAAGAAGTAAAAAAGGCAGTAAACCCTAGTGAAATGGGAATAGGAGTGACTAAAGTGAAAGAAATCAGAGATGGGGGAGTGGTGATAGTCTGTGACAGCAGAGAAGGCCTACAGGCTCTTCAAAAAGAGACAACTGTAAAGCTTGGGAACGACTACGACATTACAAAACCAAATATGAAAAATACGGTTAAGATAATGGCTATTGGGGTTAGCAAAGAGGATGAACTAAGTGAAAATGAAAACTGGGTAAAGGAAATATGTAAACAAAATGAACTCAACACCATAAGTATAACAACCGAGAAAACTTCTGCATGAAAATTGTACATATCAAGAAAAACTACAACAAAAGAACAGTTAATATAATATTTGAAGTGGACAAGGAAACTAAAGAAAACATCAGTGATAGAATTAAAATAGGGTGGAATGTATGTAGGGTTGTCGAATATGTACATGTGATTAGATGTTTTAAATGCTGCCGATATGGCCACACAGTGACGAACTGTAAAAATGGACTTGCGTGCGGCTACTGCGGTGGTTACCATAAATCCCCAGACTGTACAGCAGACTCTGCTAGCTGCATTAACTGCATACAAGCAAATATCAGATATGGTTTCCAATTAAATGAAAACCACGAAGTGTGGGATAAAGAATGTGAATGCTATAGGCCTAAGCGCATTGAAGAAAAAGTAGCAAAGAGGCAAAGGTTTGGGTGATCTTCTCCGGTGCGGACATCTCTACACACCAGATGGCACAACCATCCTAGATATTAATATTACTAGGAAAACGCTAAGGTCCCGCCGCGTTGATGGATGAGCGTTTTTGTAAGTTTTTAGTTTGCGTGGGACCACTTTTCCTTTGCAAGTGCTTTGTGAATGCATTGTAGGCGATTGTTGTCGAGTTTCTAATGTTACTTCTTAATTTATAAACCTAAAAAAAAAACTCATATCAAAACCTTTATTCTATGGATTCCGACTAACTTTTTCAACTTTTTCTTTCAAAAGGTACTACATCACCATAACCTTAATGTCTATGTGAAATATGAACGTTGTAGCCCCACCCGTTTGGTCAGAATCGGCCCAAATGTCACGAAAATATCGCACTAAAAATCGAAAAAAAAATCGTAAAAGTACGTTTATTTTATGGGTTCTGGTTACCTTTTTCAACTTTTTTTCACAAGGTACTACATCACCATAACCTTAATGTCCATGTAAAATATGAACTTTGTAGCCCCACCCGTTTGGTCAGAATCGGCCCAAATGTCACGAAAATATCGCACTAAAAATCGAAAAAAATCGTAAAAGTGCGATATTCATGAGAAATATTTCTTCGATTGTACCCAAAAACGTGGCACGTCTAAGTTCAGAGATTTCGAAGGTCCCCTTCAATTTTCATCAAGATCGCTCATGCCGTTTGCCCGGAATCGTGCGAACAAACAGACAAAAAAACAAACACAAAAAAACAAACAAAAAAACATTGGAGCTAAATTTTTTGAGGGGTCAGTGAAATTGAAGTTTTCGCTTCGCTCGCTACGCTCATCCAATTAGATATTAGAATTAAAATTAGAATTATTCATTGCACTATCCCTCTTGACAAAGAACTGTGTTATACTGATACCATGTATTGGTCCAATGAATAAAGTACTTACTTACTTACTAACTTACTTACTATATAATATGTGGAATAAAAAAATAAACAGGTTAAAACCGCTTGAAGAAATTCCACAAAACGCAAATTTTCAGAAATCTCAGGATCAAAAAGATTTTTTTAAATCGTGGAAATCCCCGTTACAAGATATCATTTTTAAACTGTCGTTTAAGTGTAGTATACTTAAGATTATTTGGCACAACAATATTTTTGGGGGTAATAGTTAGGGCTGTGCTGATATACGTCTTGAGAGTCAGGTCGGGTAGAGAAAATTCGGTCGTTATAGGTATAATTAATTTTACCTGTAAATAATCTTACATTATAAATTTCTCTCAATTCATTTTCTATTGTCTAAATTTTGAATTTTCGTTGAATGGCATTTTGTAATATGACATGCTATAAATAAAAAATTGTATGGACCGGCACCTCCACCAAAAATATTTCTAACTGGGCCGGCACCTCCATCACCCCAAAAAAATTCACTAACCGAAAACCGATTACATTTTTGACTGTTTATCCCCAACTACCCGACCTGACCCGAATTAACGTGTACCCGACCCACCATTAGTAATAGCACCATACCAAAAACCCTCATCCGTCAACGCGACAGTGGTTGTCTAGTTTAGAAAGAGGACGTAAACGACATGATTAGTTATCAACTAACCAACGATATAAGAAAATTGAGATTTTCCAAAGATGCACGCCTGTTAAATACAGCATAATATAATTATTAAAACAATATCTTATATTGTTTAAGTAAATGTTTGTATTTCAGTTTTATTGACAAAAAACTCAATGTTTCGAAACTACCTTTGAGTTTAAAAAAAAAGTTATTTATATTTTTTTTAAGAAATTGAAGAAACTAAAGTGTTCTTCGGGAAAGTTTGAGCACTTTTTATTTACCCTACAACCGTTTAGTCGAAGTGTGACGACGATGGATAGAGCTTATACCGTCATCAAATGATTGACACACACATAATCTTCCATGACGGCTCTTCGAACTACTAGTACCGCAGATCAGGAACGCGGGGCGGAGATAGTATATAAGCTGCGTCCAGGACTAGAAGTCATCATTCGCTCTCCTGACCTGCTACCAGCAACACCCAGTCTGACGCCAGCCTCTCAGAAGACCACGTGAAAACCAGGTAACACACAAGCCAATATCTAATTTCCAGAGAATTTAAAACATTGACATTTTTATTATAACACTTTTATTCATTATACTTTTCAAATACCATCCATGGTTTATCAAATTAACTAAACATTATTCTGAACAGATCGTCCAAATTGTTACATGAGTTATTTTTCACCATGGATATATCTGTTCGTTTGTGTGTACTATAAGACTTAGCCTGTCTGCTATAAATGAACTACGAGGAAAAGACTTACATTTTTTTATATGTAAAGTATACTAAAAATGTTCATTATCAAAAATTGGTATGATTTTATTTTTTCTGATTTAACCAATCAATTTCGTGTAGTTATTTTCAGTTAATTAATTTTGTTATCTTACTTCTCTAATCGCCTCCGTAAATGTAATGAGTTATTTACATAAACAAACTTGGTGTACAAGCTCACGCTTTTATGGTAGATTCATTTATTATAGTCTCTTTTAAATTCTGCTGGTATCAGCTGTTATACAGGATACACACACAATTAGTTTATGTGTTACTATGGGCGTAGCCAGGATTTTTATTCGGTGAGGGGGGGGGGGAAGAGAATTTCGGGGTTCATATTGAGAAATTCGTATAGCTGCCCACGAAACTATAATTTCGGGAAAAGTAAGTATCCTGGTACAATGGGGGGTCTGAGGCGCATAGCCCCTTAAAAATGTTGATTTCTAACATTGCAAATAGTGACGTTTTACTAGTTTTTAGAGTGCTTTTGTCGATAATTTATAAAATTGTGAAGATCCAAATACTGTCAGTTAACAATATCTTGTCATTTCCAAATTTTTAGAACTATACTCAAACAAGCCAGAACTGCCCATTTTATGTTGTCCATGGGTGCCGGCAGGATATTTTCCAAGGGAGGGCAAGACGAAACAAGTATAACAACAATATCCCTATTATTTTAGGGGTGGGGAGAAGAGAGGTGAGCGTACAGCCACGCAAGGCGTTTTTTTCCGTTTGGTGTTAAAATTGGATTTGAATTACAAGAAAAATTTCCGAGTTTATTTTATTATACCTTTTTTTTAAAAAATAAAGCATTGCAATCAGTGGGGTATCCAGGAATTGACAATTGGCTGGAGAAAATTAGGAGGCCGGCCTTGCAAAAGTAATAGGGGTGTGCAGTGTGCTGGAGTAAAGTTCCAGTGCTGCCAATAGTCAACACGATAAAAAATTGTTTTCTTTTAATTATGGAAGAAACTTTTACAACTCAAACATCGCATTTTTGTAAATAGTTTACTGTGTTACAACATTGTAATTGTATTGACAACACAATTATTATAAAATTTCGAAAAGTAAGTGGGTGGACGCGTCCGCCCAGGTAACCTTGCTTCAGCATCACATCTCCGTCATACTCTTTATAACACCAGATCGGCATCTTTCTTCACAGATTCATCATGAACCCCAACAAAACAACCGCAGAGGAAGCGAACCGAACTAACCAGTGCAACCCGACCCACAAGCCTACTGGGCCAGGTAATGGCCAATGCAGTGGCGAATCTAGCCATAATTCATGGGGGGATTTATTTTTCAAGTTTTTAGATAATCATTAGAAAACGTAAACGAACTTGGAATAAGTAGTACTAGCGTATCCAGGGGGGGGGGAGGTGTGGAGGGAGAAAGGTTTGTAAGCTTGAGCCATGGTAGAGCCCCTTATCGCCGAAGGCAGAAAAATGCAAATTGGCAACTTTCAAGGGCCCAAAAAAGCGACGTGAAAAATCGAAAATCAAATAATAGGTGATGGTTCGTAATGGACTGTTATGGGGGGAGGGGCGATCGCTCGACCGCCCCTTAACCCCAACCCCCCTTCTTATTTGCAACGTGCCACTCCATAAATGTTGTGATCAGAAACTGGGTTTATTAACGTATTCAACGTTTACGGCATCCAATTGTTAACAAACTGATTTACACAGGAAACAATCTAGGATTTAATAATTGCACGCAAAATATTAAAAAGTTTTTGAACGATTGTCAAAATAAAATACAACAGGATCAAATCGCAAAAACAAATTTCTGATAACATAACATTTAAAATGTGAACTTAAATTAATCAATTTTTTTAAAATTCATCATTTTTTAATAAATGTATAAAAACAAATTGAAAAGTATGCAATAAAAATATTAGAAACACATTTCAAAATATTTTCGAGTTGCCGTGGTGCGCATGAACCAGAGTGAGGGTACCAAAAATAAAAGAATTTGAGACACGTATTATATATTACGTATATATTTGAGACGTCATCGAGACAGACAAGAAAATTACACTGCTCAATCAATTGTTGTCCTCCTTTGTAAATCAGTTTTTATAACTGAATAGGATAGACGTTAAATAAATGAATAAAAAAATAAAAAAATTGTTAGCGGAAATGTATTTTAAATCATATTTTCACAAATAAAAAAAAAATATTGAACTCATACACCGGAATGTTCATAGTACTCAATCAAAATACAAAAGTAAATATAAAATTGATTTGAACACGTCACCCTGTTTAAAATTCAAGCTATTTATTCAAGCAATAATTTAGCCGGAACTTGCTGGTGCTAGGATTTGCTTGATTGCTTGATGTAGCTAGGCTAGTATTTGCTTGAGTTAGCTAGGATCAGCAATAGCTAGATTATGCTTGATGTAGCTAGGATCAGCAACAGCTAGGTTATGTTAGTGATTGCTTGATGTAGCTAGGCTAGTATAAGCTGGAATTAGCTAGGATCAGCAATAGCTAGGTTATTCTTATAATATTATAAATATATATATTATAAAATATATATATTTAAAAAAAAAAATTTTTAAATACAGCAAATAATTTCGACCAGTACCGGTACGAATATTATTTTAGTATTCGTCAGGTTGAAATTTCTCCTTCTGTAATGGGATTAATGGAACATTACAATTATTTAATTTAACAATTAAACCATGATGACGAACGTTCCTGTAAGAAAGACAAGCATCATTAAATAGCCAGTAGGAAGATTATTACTACATATAAATTTCATGGTATTAAAATCTCGGAAGTCAGCGAGGCTCGAACCTGGTACACCTGGAGAGAGAGTATACACTGTCCTAGTCAATAAACCCAATACACCAAGACACCGTATACCTGAAGCGCGTCTGTAGTGAATCATGTTGGGAGATGTAGTTATGTTTTAAATGAGAAATTCAATGCGAAAAGTAGGGTTTCGGATTCCTGGTCATATAACAATATAACGATAGGCCTATAATATAATTAATATTAATTATTAATGTACTCCTCGGGGTCGAAATTTCGTCCTTTCGGAAATCCGCCATGCATGGTGATATAAGATATTAATATACTCTTCTGTGTCGAATAACCGTTCTTTTAAACGCTGTTAACTGGTCACTAGTACGAGAATATTATGAAAATATGATTACATTATTACTTTGACAACTCTTAAATGGTGAAGATTGGAACCATATAGGGCGATTGTTAGAATTTTATAGGGATAATTGTTTCGGTCTGCCAAGTGACATTTATCTACCCTTCAGGATCGAATTCTCGTCTGCTAACTGTCCATTTAAAAGATTATTCTAAAGCCCGTGTTGGCACTTGATTAGCGCTAATGTCTCTGGCCAGTATAGCAGTACGCGGTCTTATCGATAATACGCTGCTAGTAGTTCACGGTTCTCCCTGACGGTTCCGCTGCCAAAACTCGCCTGGTAGTGTCGACTTAGGCCTAGATGGATTACACTTGGAGTCGATAAAGGTAGTTGGCGCGTCACGCGGTTAGGCGCGTGGTTTAACAAGGTAACTTGTTTGCTGTGTTTTATTATGATTTCCATTAATATATTAGGTAAATATACATTAAAGCGGACGTTAAAAAAAACCTACAAAACCTTTAACGTTTCTATCAATTAATATAAAGGACTTTATACGGAGTTTATATTTAATTGTCATCATCATAAACAAGTAACCTAGAAATCCTATAAGTTATAACGTTTCTATTTAAAATATAAGGACTTTCACCCGAAATATTAAATATTATTTTTGCCATTCATAAAACAAAAAAACAACAAAACCTTTTACGTTTCTATTTAAAATAAAAAGGACTTTCATCCGCAAAGGAGATTTATTAATTTTTTAATGTTTATTATTTATATATTATTATTTGCATTTATTTGTACAACATTTACCATTCATTACCCAAAAAAAACCTACAAAACCTATTTTTATGTAAAATATGAAGGACTTTCATCTGAAAAGGAGATTTATTATACAAAATTATTATTTTGTCATCCTGAACCAAAAAAAACTACAAAACCTTAACGTTTCTATTAAAATATGAAGGATTTTCCCCCGAAAAGGAGTTTCATTAATCGTTATTGTTACTATTCTGTGTTTTAATAGAAAAACATAAGAATAGAATATAAAAAAAAAATCGCTTTGACGGAGATTTGAAACCATCGACCCTTCGATTAAAAGGTTAGCCCGCTACCATCCTGCCAACACGGGACTACCATTCCGGGCCGCCTTGGGTGGTAGCGACCGTGGCCGCTGCAAGCAGTCGGTAAGGAAGTAACACCGTCCACTGTCATCCATCTAGGCCCTTCCGATACCCCCGAGGCGAGATGCACATCCGCCGCGTGGGCGGAAATTTTAAAAAAAAAGGAA
>JAMZAV010002216.1:0-89497 GCA_024449915.1 Sweltsa coloradensis
GTCTCTAATTGAAATTTAGTCTACTTTGACCTAATTATGGCTCCTCTGCTATAATTTTATGTCCGAGAGAACAGAAATGTTTGTAAATGGTATACACAGATAATATTTCTAGTTTTTTATTATTACTTATTATTTGTTTTATTTATAGATTATTGTAAATATTATATTTATGTTCATAAGAACAATTCTATGCCAATATAAACATATACATACCATTATTGTTATTATTAGTATTATTACATGACTGACACGGCACCAAATGTACACCCGGCGTCAGAAGTAAATCAAATCAAGGGCTGGGTATTGTGTACACAACGATTTCCCTTGATTTACTTTTGTCACCGAGTCTACATGTCCCAAAACCTCAATCTATTTCCTGTGTGATGTGTCACGTACACACGACTGTATCTAAAACAATCAAAAGCTTCTACAGGTAATAGGTATGATGATCAGTTTTTCTTGCTGTTTTTTCTTGTGGATACACAAGCGCGAAAACTCAAGAGCACAAAATGTATGAATAAAGTCTTTGTTTTAATCGTTTTATCAATCTCAGAATAGAATACCTTTTAATTACTAAATAGTTAAACAGAACCGGGGTAAGCGGAAATTAAAACAATTCTGCAGACAAATAACTTTATTTCTCGATAAATGTGTATATTATGTCAAATCACAAAGATACAATAATGTGCTATTTGTTAATGAGGTATTGTGATGTGTACATTACAAGCATATTATACATGAATTAAGCAATTTAAAGCACAATACAAAGCATACGTGAACATTGCGTAATTATTGTCAAACATGTCAGTTAGAATTTTAGCTTTGGCATTAATTTATGCCATTATTATATAGGCCTTCTAACTTTCATCATATTTAAAGTCTGTCTATTTTAGCAACCGCGCCAAAGTATGAGGAGTGTGCATAAATTATAGATATTAAACACCCATAGAAGGCTAGATCCGCAGTCATTAATCCATTCCGTGACAATTTGAAGCCATCTTGAAAGACCTGTTTGCATCTTAACTAAATGGGAGCGATTTGTAGCCTAAATAGTTTTCAGGATTGCCGCCAGGTTGACAGGTGAGCATACTAGCCATTACCACCAAATGTTTATTATATTCCCTTATGCAATAACTTCTTATTGTTTCTGTGTGTACATTCCCATGCTGCACAAGCTGAAACCATATCAAACAATCCAGTAAAATACTTTATTGCATTAAAAAAGCTTAAATTAAAATACCAAATCGCCATCTTGAAAATGGCAGATTGACTCTTCAATTTGCTACGCTCGCGTCTGTGCGGAGGTATTGGAGACTGCGTATCTAGCCTACTATAGGTGTTTATTATCTATGGCATAAATGGTATTGCAGCGCATGGTATCTCTAACGCAGCAGCTTTAGTTCTTCTATAGTGTACCGCCAAGTTCCCTACTGCAGCAGTTGCAACAATCTGCGGCACAGGCTGCGAGGGCAGAGGTTGCTTCTAGGGCGCGGCCGAGCTTGCTGCTGCAGATGCAGCTGCTGTAGATTCAGTTGCAGCAAGTGTACTACTGTCTGCTACAGTGGTTGCTTTTGTAGTAGCTTCAACAGAAACTTTTACTTTCATTTTGGTACGGAAAGTAGCGAGTTTTTCTAAACATCCAGATACCTTTGTTTTCTGTTCTCCAACAGGACAATTCTGTATAAAAAGAAAATATTAATTATTTATTAACATTAACAAGTAGCAGTATGATGATGTGTTAGTCATAAGGCTTCAGTTATTTTAGTTAGTTGATGTTTAGTAGGATACTAAGTAATTAATTTAAATTGATTTCTACAATAATAGAACTCATCGCATGCAATCCCGCTTAACTTTTTTAAAACTTTTTTTAAGCTTAATTTGATATTCTTGATGACGAACAACATGGCTTTCATGCTACGAGATCCAACTATTACCATTTTATCTTCTCTATCTTTCCTCTATATTTGGCACGAAACAAGAGATACTCCTATCGGCCTTTTCATTGACCTAAGCAATGCATTTGATAGTTGGGTTGGCCTATAGATACTAACACTATTCCTGGTAAACGAACATTTTCAGATCGAACAGCACAAAACTTGTCAAAATAAAGAGTATGCACTCAAGCGTATCGGCGCTATCTATACCCCGTAATTAAACGAGGGAGCGGAGCGACTGAGTGTCTCCATTCAACTCAAACGGCCCTAATTCTGTGATTCTGTCTGTCTGTCTGTACGTCGAAAATCAGCCGAAAAGCTGAACAGATTGCGCTGAAATTTTAAACGGACATCCGGTACGAGTTTAATGAGAACTGTTAACAAAATCAGCTAGATCCATTGCGATTTAATCCTACAATAAATAAAAATGTCATTTTTAAAATATCGATAGCATTTGATTAGTAGCAGCTAGCGGGACATACACTACGTGGCTTGCATGACATAGTGGTAAGCATTTAGCCAACCGTGCAGAGGGTTGGGGTTCGATACCCGTTCGGTCGAACTTTTTTATATTTTTACACCACATATTATTTTTGAGGGGTGTTAAATGGGAAATAAAAATTCGGTGATTTTTTTTTATCTTGGAAATTTGTTAATGTTTCACGCTTATACGTTTTGAACACGAGTCGCATTTGAATGTTCAATTTAAAGTAGGGAAACGCCAAAGTCGATGTTAAACGAGTGAATGAGCCAAGTGTTGAGTACCCGGGAACATCTCATTTCCTCCTTATACCCAAGACTGGATCTAGCCCAGTATGGGGAATGATACCGGGTACTATTTACACATGGCGCTCACTCACTCGTTTAACAACGACTTTGGCGTTTCCCTAGTTATAAAATATAAGTTAAAAAAAGGTTCAGTCCCAGAAGCTCTTTTCATATTTCATATTTCTTTACTGTGTTACATAAATGATCTACCTTCATTAACTTCTACACACTGACAATATATAGAGCTCTCCATCTTCTCATGTCCACTCTGGCGGCGAACGCTGGAAACGCGCTAGTGAGGATAGAATCTACACATGCTATCCTCGCGCGTAAGAAATAAACTAATTGAGATAAGTATTGTGATGTTCTATCGCGCACACAAGAAACAGCACCTACATGGAATCTAGTCTTCAACATTATATTTTAACAGAAACATAATTCATTCCGTGAAAAAATGCATTGGAGACACTGAAAACGTAATCAAACGGCGACTGGTTAACCTACTATACCTACTGTTAATTTGTTAGTTACACATTTCGTACGTTGAATTTTATCTGTCCACAATCCACCTACCCACTTGCCATTAGAGTGTATGTTTGCTGAAGCCACTTATTGGAAGATAAGTGACTCAACATATGCACTGATTCGTTATTTCGTGTAAGGAATCTACAAGAAATTACGGAAACAAAACACATTCCCTCTCACTTAGGTAATTCAGTGAGATCTTAATAAAGAGTGGTCTTCATATTAATATATTAAATTCATACCTAGTTGATAAGACTAATTAATTTTTGGCTTAAAACAATCAGTAGCCCTAGATTATATCACAATAATTAGCCTAAGTCCAGATTTACAAAACCCAACCTTGGCCGGGGATCGAACCCATGCCTCCCAAAAGACCACCGAGACCGCGGTAGTGTATTTGTTGCTGAATTATTGGTGCATTTTGATATTATAATATAATGAATATCAAAATTTTAAGTTATTAAATCACCACTCCCAGTTATATAGTCCGCGCCCGGCCAGAGGGAGACCATGGGTTCAATTCCTGTTTTTGTTTATAGTATTTATATTGGGATTTTCGTAATCACAATAAAACAATCAAATCCCCTCAAGAGTGGGTGAAAAAGGTTTAAAAAATTTAAGTATTGCATTTTAATACCTGGGCTACCATGATTCCGAGAAAATTAAGCACAAGACCATGTTGACTTGTTATTCCCAATGTTCTTTTATATTGGTGTTTTGTCCAGTAATTTTTTATTTTGCATTCTAATACTTTAGGAACGCATAATGTTTATTGTTTACTGCTTTATTGTCTTCACTCTTCACAAAGCTTGAGTGGCTTTATTGTTGTTGCTTGAATTGAAACGCTGTGTGCTACTCTAGTATTGCATTACATTCCATATTAGGCCTATTATAGACTAGGAAAACGCTCAGTTGTACGCGTTGTTGAGCGAGCACTGGTACGTTCAACACGACCCGAGTACGACATTCCCATAATGTTACATACCAATAAGTCTTAAAGGTCTTGACCGATTTACCTGAAAATTGGTAAAATAGGAGAGAATGGATAAAATCCACCGCCATCTAGAGGACCTTGACATCATTTCTTTGGGAAAACTATTTTAACTCTTGATTACTTCTAGGTGGCAGTACATAGTGACCAGAATTCTTGTGCGACTTTTCGATACCATGGTAACGTTACTTTTGTTAAAATGTAATTTCTATCTACACTACTTATCGGATCAAAATAAAATTAACATATTCGTGACCGGACGGACATTCTAAATGATTTGGCTACCTCAGATTTTGTCGCCGTTTTAGTTTAAAAAAAACTTTAGATTAACTTTAATGTAACTTTATAACTTTTTGAACGATTTTGCCACAAAACTAATGGCATTCAATCGGGAACGAAACTTGCGGATGGTCAAAATTTCAACTTGATCCGAGCCTCCGTTCGACCGCTATCATGAGCCAAAAAACTGAGCGACTTTCCGTTGCCATGGTAACGGGACTTTGTTATAATGTAGTTTCCATACTACACTACTTATCGGATCAAAATAAAAATAACATATTCGTGATCGGACGGACATTCTAAATGATTTGGCCACCTCAGATTTTGTCGCCGTTTAGTTTGAAAAAAAAACTTTCGATTAACTTTAATATAACTTTTTAACTTTTTGAACGATTTTGCCACAAAACTATACAGCAACCCGCCTAGGTGGTATGTACATGTGTGCAAAATTTCAGGTCGATCAGAGAAACGGTGCGACCTGTATCGAAGCAGTAACAGAAAAAAACAAAAACAAAAACAGACATTCGAGCCATAAGAGTCAAGTGGAGACGCTCGCTCAATTATAGAACATAACTAAATATTCCGCGTTGATATTAATAAATTTAGTCAATATATTGATATTATTTCAAAGTATGTTGGACTCTGTAACGTTGTTCTCTGGAATAATACTACGGCCACAAAAATAAGCGGTTTATATCAATGTCTACGTTCACAGGCGCCCGACAGACTATATCCGTAGGTATTTTAATTATAAATGCTGATATAAATCTATATAAATACTAGAAATACTTTTAAATAAATAAATAAATAAATACTAGATTTTGAATTCATAATGAGCCACATGATACCTATTCTATTCCCCCAAAACCTTATATATTTACACTGCTTGTTGGATGAGCGTAGCGAGCGTAGCGAGCGAAGCGAAGATTCCATTTCACTACACTGGAGAAAAAAATCCGGAATGTTTTTTTTTTTTCTTTTTTTTTTTTTTTTTTTTTTTTTTTTTTTTTTTTGTTGTTTGTTAACACGATTCCGGCTAAACCGATACTCCGATTGCGATGAAATTTTATGGAGGCCTTCGAAATCTCTGAACTTAGAACTGCCACGTTTTTGAGCGCAATCGGGAAAATTTTTCTTATAAAAAACGCAATTTTACGATTTTTTTCGATTTTTAAAAAAATTCTTCGACTTATAACACTTACATGCTTTATCCGATTGTAATGATTTTTTAACAGAACCTTAATTTTATGAATTAAGATATTCGTGTGAAATTTGAGCTTAATCGAAAAATTATTTCTCATGAAAATCGAAATTTTACGGGTTTTTTCTTTTTTTAAACAATTCTTTGACATATAACACCTACATGCTTTTTCCTATTGTAATGATTTAATATAGAACCTTAATTTCATGAATTAATATACTCGTGTAAAATTTGAGCGCAATTGAATAATTATTTCTTATGAAAATTGCAGTTTTACGATTTTTTTCTTTTTTTAAAATTACGTAAAAATTACGATTTATTAATAAAATTAAGTTAATTTTTAATTTAATTTAATTTAATTTAAAAAAATCTTCGAATAAGTAATGATTTTTTCACAGAACAACAGAAAATCCGCGTAACTCAATGCAGCTCAATGCACCAATTACGCTCATCCATCAACGCGGCGGAACTTTAGCGTTTTCCTAGTGTAGGATCATATGGGTGTTTACAAAGGTATCCTCACTCGGCGGCCATGACGGTGCTACGCCCCCGCGACACTAGCGCATTCTTTAGGTGATTTGAGTCCTCTATACGATAGCATATCAAGCGCATGTATAATTGATGGATAATTTCTGAATTGTAGTAAATAATAACAATTACACCTACGGGAGTGTTTCCCGACTAACCAAATCGAGAAATATATAATATATATATATATTGAAAATATATGTTTTGAGGTAAAACTGCGTGTGATGATTTATATAAAATAAATAAATAAAATAAAACGTCGGTAATAAAACAACAATTTTTAAACATATATTTTTATATCATGTACTGCGAAAGCCTCAAATCTAACATATATATATATATATATATACAAATTTTAAAAGGGAATGGGACACATTTTGACAGTTGGCAAATGGCTATTCGCTCGGCCGGTAAGAATCCGAAAATACAATGTGTGCATATTCAATCCATGAAGTCTGCGATATAACATATATATAACCTTGGTTTTATAGTAGGCTACTATGACGCTGATATGTTAGTACTTTAGACAGAAATTAAAAGAGTGACTACAGTTACACCGTGTAAACCGTTAAAAAATAAACCGTAAAAAAACGGTGTAGTCACTTTTTTAATTTCTGTCTAAAGTACTTACATATATATTAAAGTAATCGGTTTTTCGGTATTAAAAATATAAATATATATATATATATATATATATATATATATATGATAAAAACAAGGATCTTGGGTGAAACCGCGTCGAAAATAAGATGAACCAGGGCAGAACCTAGGCGTCCACAGACGTTTCGTCTGTACTACGTCAGACATTTTCAAGGTTGACTGTGACTCTACGGAGGGTGGAGGCACAGTGGTTGGCAAGCACGCAGCGCCCGCCTTATATAGTCCTCGGCGGAAGGTGCGGGGCGGCGAGGTTATATAGAAAATCGCCGCCCCGCACCTATTTTCTATATAACCCTCGCCGCCCCGCACCTTCAGCGAGGCTATATAAGGCGGGCGCTGCGTGCTTGCCAACCACTGTGACTCCAACCTCCGTAGAGTCACAGTCAACCTTGAAAATGTCTGACGTAGTACAGACGAAACGTCTGTGGACGCCTAGTTCTGCCCTGGTTCATCTTATTTTCGACGCGGTTTCACCCAAGATCCTTGTTTTTTATCCTATGACGGGCCGCGAAAACCTACAACAATCCATATATATATATATTAAAGTAATTGGTTTTTTCGTTAATAATTGTGTAGTCACTTTTTTAATTTCTGTCTAAAGTACTAACATAACAGCGTCATAGTCGCCTACTATAAAGCCAAGTTTAAACATCATATTTCCCAACTCTAGGGTTACAGAGATGGTTTGTATTTCTCCAAGTTGATTTCATGTGTAGTCTAATAGGCAGTGCAATCTGCTCTACACACGTTATTAACAATGTACAAAACAGACCAAAAATTAGACAGTTTTAAATTGGTGGCCGCATAGCTCAGTTGGTAAGAGCATAGCCCGGTAAGCTAAGGTCCCGGGTTCATACCCCGGTGTAGTCATTTTTTAAATTTCTGTCCAAAGTACTAACATAACAGCGTCATAGTCGCCTACTATAAAGCCAAGTTTACACATCATATTTCCCAACTCTAGGGTTACAGAGATGGTTGTATTTCTCCAAGTTGATTTCATGTGTAGTCTAATAGGCAGTGCAATCTGCTCTACACACGTTATTAACAATGTACAAAACAGACCAAAAATTAGACAGTTTTAAATTGGTGGCCGCATAGCTCAGTTGGTAAGAGCATAGCCCGGTAAGCTAAGGTCCCGGGTTCATACCCCGGTGTAGTCACTTTTGTAATTTCTGTCTAAAGTACTAACATATCAACGTCATAGTCGCCTGCTATAAAACCAAAGTTAAACATATATATATATATATATATATATATGTCGTAATTGTCTTCCGGGACATTCCGCCGCTTGTATGAGTTTGCTGCTACAGACCTTTGTCTGTAGCCTGGCACTCGACGTTTCGCCAGAATCGCATCTGGCATGATCACGAGTCACTCACTATATATATAATATATATATAACATAAAGAAATTCTTTCGAGTTTCCGAGTTAAAATAAAATTAATTACCAACGTTTCGGGCAGATCTCCATGCCTATTTTCAAGTTAATTAAAATATTGCTATAAACAATTATGGGTCTACAAATAGCTATAAAAATGACAAAAAGGCCACAAATCCAGCTCACTTCTCGCGCTGACAATGAATCAGCAATAAAACCTTGTGCACATATTTGTCAGTGAGGATTACTAGTAAGGCAGGCCGTGCGCCTGCGCATTATTCAACACAGTTGGAAATTAAACATGACTCGCCAGTTACAAAATGTCAATTCAATATAACAAGTGCATGTTATACATTTCCACTTTCCATGTCCACAACAAGTAACTCAACTTTAAAGGTACCATTAATTAAATTACTGTATTTAAGGTTATTATTCACAGTCAATACTTACAGCGACAAGATATTTCATCAGACACTGAGTATATTCCGCGGCGCCTGATTTACAAGGGAGATCCAGGTTTACTAGCGACGCTGCAACCAGAAGTATGTTCTTTATAGTTAGATAGATGTACAATAATAAGTTCCTCATACATAATGATGTATATCGGATGACACATTCAGTGTCATGTAAGTGGCCCTATGATACTAAAACTTTTAAATCTTAAAATAACACATTGAAATAACAATTATTACAATTTCCAGCAAAAAGACAAATTTAAAAAGGGAATGGGACACATGTTGACAGTTGGCAAATAGCTATTCGCTCGGCCATAAGAATCCGACGTATATAACTTTACATAAAGCTTAGTTGTCATAAAGCATACATTGACAGCCAATACAGTCGTAATAATATTATGAATATTTTATGTTAATCAGCAAGGATCAATCCACGAATATGGTCAATTTGAGACTTTTTAGAAAAATCAAAAATTTTGAAAATTTGTATTTTTTTTCTAATTTTTCTATTTTATATACAACATCAAACTGTGGTGTCTGTCGGCCGAGTGATGAATTTACTTAAAAACGCTTGCCATTTAGTATTATAATAAAATAATATAGATAGTATACTATACACTATACTATACACAATTGATAAATGATGGTAAAACGGTAATTAAAAATGTTTCACTGCTGTATTTTTGTTTTATCTAAACATTTATTTATGCAATAGAAAGAGGTTATGAGATAATCTGCCAGTCGTTTTTTTGAATGCGTGTTTCATTGTGTTTGCTGGTATAAAATATAAATATATAAAATAAATAAAGTTTTATTTTGATGTAGTAAAATTGTTCAGTTCATTATTCTGGCGGGTCATGCGTTTATGAATTTCGTTACGTTTTCGTAATGTTTTTAGTCTTTCTTAATGAGCATGGCAGTTTCATGTACTACATGGTCAATATCTTCAGTTGTATGAAGATGGGTTTACAGGAGGTTCTTGAATAAGCTTTGACTTTATGGTTCTAAATAATTATTGCTCGCATTTGTATCTTGAAACTTTGTATAAGATATTATACCCCAAAAAGCAATGCCATATCATCGAGGTGTGATCTATTTATTTATTTATTTTATTTATTTATTTATTTATTTATCAGTAGTACATTACATGGTAATTGTTACAGGTAAAATATATATTCTAGTGAGCCTTGAGCTGCCCTCAAAAACATAGTTTGAACGAGAGCAGTTCCTAGAGGTAATTGTACAGAGAATTTGAATTGATTGAATATTGCTTAACGTCTCATATTTATGCACTTTGGCTAATCGAGACGATGAGTGGTGATAGATGAGGATGAAGTATGAACAGAAGGGAGGAGGGGAAACCCGGTACCGGCACGTAGCCTACTCCTTTCGAAAAGTACCAAGGGGACCAACGGCTTAACGTCCCATCCGAAAGGACGGTGTAGCTTTGACAGTCATGTAGGTTCCTCTACTAACCCGGACTGCCGAGCAGACGTCGAGGAGAACGAAGCCGTTACACTAGCACTCGAACCCTCCATCTGCTCTAACCAGCAGTATACGTGAGTTTCAGGGTAGAGCGGTCACCCACTCTACCCATGACCACGCCCGATTCTGCTTAACTTCGGTGTTCGAGTGGGAACCGGTTAAACGAGCTCGGCTAAACCGCTGGCTACACAGAGAATTTAATGTTGGTTTTAGTAAAAAGTAATACCTAAAGAGTAAAATGTAAAAAAGTGAAAAGTAAAAAGTAAAAAGTAAAAAAGTAAAAAGTAAAAATTAAAAGCAAGAAGTAAAAAGTAAAAAGTAAAGTAAAAACTAAGTTACTATTATTTGTTTATAACAACTCATTTCACCTATACTATTTATTTTGATACGAAATTATTGCTATGAAGCATAAAAATTAAAAACAAAAAACAGTTCGATAACAATCTGTTACATTTGAGGATACATTATAATTATAATTATAACAATAGTATATGTACATACAGATAACTTTTTTCTAAAAACAATACTAACACAAACAGAATTAATACAATGCTGGGTATAGTCATAAATAATGAAGAATTAGAACCGCGGGAATGGCAAGAAGGGGTTATAATATGACTCTTATTTAGATAACACGTTGTTGGTTATATCTTCAATATATTGTTGTGAACAGCAGGCCAACCATTTCGTTAGATCAATTTTGAATCGACTGCTTCGTACAGTGGTTCTTATTGGTAATGGGAGGGAATTAAATAGTTTGGGCCCTTAAAATACGGCGTGTCTTTGAGTTAATGTGAGTTTCGCAAGTGGGGTTATTAGGCTGATATTATTGGGTTTAGTGTTTATTGCATGATTTACTTTTCTGTATTGATTTAAGTTTTTATGAATATGAATGCACAATAATTTAACGTAGAGTTTGCGAACACTTAAGGTATTAGTTTCAATAAAAGTAGATTTCGACGGGAAGAATTTAGGTTTTTTAAGGATTATTTTTAGAACAAGCTTTTGAATAACGTTTAGCTGATGTATGTGAGTGTCATAAGCTCATCCCCAACTCAGTATTCCATAAATAAGTAAAGATTGTATCAAAACAAAGTATATATTTCTAAGGAGAGTTTTTGTCAGAATATTTCTTAACCTAGATGTGATCATTTTAATATGACAAAACCTAGATGTGATCATTTTAATATGACAATTCCATTTTAAATGTTGGTCGATTATTACACCTAAATATTTTATATGAGCCACTTTCTTAATTACATAGCAGTTGCAGGTAGTGTTATTACTATGGATAAGGGTGTCGCAATCAGTTTAAGTGGAGTTGTATGTTGTTTTGAGTAGGCTGGTTGATAATCGTGGCAGAAAAGGTGATGAATTCCGTTTTTTTCCAGATTGAGAGTGAGAATGTTATCGTTTAGCCACTGCTGTATTTTAGAGAGTTCTCGTTGAGCTTTTTTGTAAACTTCATCCCAGTTTTTGCCGACAAATAATAGCACTGTATCGTCAGCAAATGTAATTATTTTTCCATCGATTAAACCATTACACAATTCATTAATAAAGATGGTAAAGAGTAAAGGTCCCAACACTGTACCCTGTGGAACTCCGTATTCAATTATTTAGACCAGGAGCTAATTCCTGTAGGAGCGATATTAACGAAATTGGCTCACCCCACTTAACATCTCAAATCTGACTTGACCACGTGTTAGTATGCACCTTATGAAACAGCCCCAGGTAGTATGTCACTTCGAATTGTGGTATACGTTTTTTTTTAGAGGCCATTTTGTTTTTGAATGTGCGATCATTGAAACGCTTACTCTCTACTGTCTTTAAATTTACATAACTCGGGACTTGGTTAACCGATTTTATTTTTTAAAACACCGATTTGTAGGTAACTGTATGATTTCTTTATTATATGCAATCAATTTTTAATAAACATATGAATACATCATGAAAAAGTGCAGACACGGCAAGAATAGTGTAAATAATTTTACTAAAATGTGATTCAAACATAAATTCGAGATATTTTTTGGGTTGCCAGCGAGATGTTTTTAGACTTGATTATGATTTATAAAATACATTCACAAACTAAACTAATAAAAAGTATAGATTTTTTGGAGTTTTAGAAGATAGCGTTGAAGGATGAGCAGTTTCAGTGGATTGAGCGCTATTGAACTATGTTTTTAATCCAACTTCATTTCGTCATTGTTGGCATAGAATTATAATTTGAAAGTAATTTCAACCAACAATGCAAGCAAATGGTAAAATATAATGATATTAACAATGTGTTTTGAAGATATTTTTCATAATAGTCAATTTTACAGGGTTTTCAGTTTAAAAAGTGGAAAAAGTGGAAAAGTGCGATTTTCACGTGATAAATTTATTTGGTTGCACTTAAATTCTTTGAAAGTCTAATATTAGAGCTTTTAAAGGTTCTCTGAAAATTTCAGCCAATTCGTAGCAGTCGTTTGTCCCGGAAAGCGAAAAACGAACTCGAAAGTGTACAAATAATAGAAAAATATCTTTAAATTGATATTTGATGACACATCCCTACTTGTTTTGCAATAAATGACCTGTCATGTTGTAATATTTATATATTTTTCTTTAGAGTGGTTTGACTATGATAGTATTGAATGATTATCTCGCAAAAATGTTCCATTGTTTGGCCAATTGGAACCGTTGTTCCAAGGATAGAGGCGGCTTTAAGCCTAACAATCGCGCAAATCGTGAAGAAAGCATACAAATTAGATAGAAGAAATAGATGGCCCCAAGTTGCGATCCTGTAATTTTCTTAATTGGATTAATTAAATTAATTAATAAATTAACCAAAACATACATTGAATTAAGAGACTACACTGTCGACATTGGTATCAAATAAAAGCCTATTTAACAAGAATAAAGATCCGAAAAAGTATTTGAGTTAATTAATTGATTAATTTCCCAAATAATTACACTTTTTAAAAATTCTTCTTAAGTCATATGTTTGATTATGTATACCTTAATGTCTACCGATTGGCCTAAGATGTTCCCACTTTAATAACATGCCAAGAAATTCGAAATGTTATGTGACTAAGCGAAATTATTGTAACTGATAGATTAATAGATTAGTGAAGTTGAATAACAATACGCCTTCAAAAGTTTGTTAATAACTAGGAGTATGGTGTGAAATCATTTAAAGAAAATAATAAATAGTTTAGAATTTCCGCTCTTTCACTAAAACATAAATTAGAAAAAATCGGACGGCTACTTCGGGCCCCTGTTAAGTTCCACTGCATTGTTTAAAAAAATTATCTTGTATAAGAGGTCTAAGTTTCCTTGCTGTTTCCTAGCAACAATACAATGATGGGAAAATGTTTTTATTATAATTCAATTAATAAAACAAATAAATTGTATTTAGAGTCTACTCAGTCAGTTATATAACTGATTTTCAGTGGGGGACAGTAAATCAAAGCGTTTTTTCTTTTTTAAAACAATTCTTTGACTTATAACACCTACATGCTTTATCCTATTGTAATAATTTTTTCACAGAACCTTAATTTCATGAATTAATATATTCGTGTAAAATTTGAGCGCAATCGAATAATTATTTCTTATGAAAATTGCAATTTTATGATTTTTTTTTCTTAAATTACGATTAATTAAAAAAATTAAGTTTATTTTTTATTTAATTTAATTTAATTTTAAAAAAAAAATCTTCTACTAAGTAATGATTTTTTCACAGAACAACAGAAAATCCGCATAACACATGGCAGCTCAATGCACCAATTACGCTCATCCAACAACGCGGCGGGACTTAAGCGTTTTCCTAGTTAATTAATTAAATTAATCCAATTAATAAGAAAGTTACAGGATCGCAACTTAAGGCCATCTATTTCATTTCTTCTATCTAATTTGTATGCTTTTACACGATTTGCGCGATTGTTAGGCTTAAAGCCGCCTCTATCCTTGGAACAACGGTTCCAATTGGCCAAACAATGGAACATTTTTGCGAGATAATCATTCAATACTATCATAGTTAAACCACTCTAAAGAAAAAATATATAAATAATACAACATGACAGGTCATTTATTGCAAAACAAGTAGGGATGTGTCATCAAATATCAATTTTAAGACATTTTTCTATTATTTGTACACTTTCGAGTTCGTTTTTTCGCTTTCCGGGACAAACAACTGCTACGAATTGGATGAAATTTTCAGAGAACCTTTAAAAGCTCTAATATTAGACTTTCAAAGAATTTAAGTGCAACCAAATAAATTTATCACGTGAAAATCGCACTTTTCCACTTTTTCCACTTTTTAAACTGAAAACCCTGTAAAATTGACTATTATGAAAAATATCTTCAAAACACATTGTTAATATCATTATATTTTACCATTTGCTTGCATTGTTGGTTGAAATTACTTTCAAATTATAATTCTATGCTAACAATGACGAAATGAAGTTGGATTAAAAACATAGTTAAATAGCGCTCAATCCACTGAAACTGCTCATCCTTCAACGCTTATCTTCTAAAACTCCAAAAAATCTATACTTTTTATAAGTTTAGATCGTGAATATATTTTTAAAATCATAATCAAGTATAAAAACATCTTGCTAGCAACCAAAAAAATGTGTCGAATCTATGCTTGAATCACATTTTAGTGAAATTATTTACACTATTTTTGCCGTGTCTGCACTTTTTAACAATGAAATCATATGTTTATTAAAAATTGATTGTATATATTAAGAAAAGCATACAGATACCTACAAATCGGTGTTTTAAAAAATAAAATCGGTTAACCGAGTCCCGAGTTATGTAAATTTAAAGACAGTAGAGAGTAAGCGTTTCAATGATTGCACATTCAAAAACAAAATGGCCTCTAAAAAAAAACGTATACCACAATTCTAAGTGACATACTACCTGGGGCTGTTTCATAAGGTGCATACTAACACGTGGTCAAGTCAGATTTGAGATGTTAAGTGGGGTGAGCGAAAAAAAAATCCACAGGGTCTGGCTCCTGGTCTAATTCTAGGTTTACTTCATTATGATCACCATTTGTTCCCGATCAGTTATATAGCTCTTTATAAGATTGTTTGCGATGTCACGTATACCATAATTATTAAATTTGTTTAGTAATAATTTGTGCGAAACCGTATCAAATGCTTTAGCTAAATCCAAGAATACAGCTAGCGGTTTTTTGTTTGAATCTAATGCGGTATGTACTTCTGTGGTTAATTTTAGGATTGCGTTGCGTGCTTAACGAATTTCGGAATCCAAATTGGTTATCAGAAATAATATCGTTAGTTTCGAGAAAGTCATTGATTCTTTTTTTTATAGCTTTTTCGTAATTTTTTGAAATATTTGATGTAAGAGAGATTGGTCTGTAATTACTTACTTTAGTTTTATCATCCTTCTTATGTGTGGGGGTTATTTGAGCTTTTTTTAGAATATCTGGGTATTCTCCAGATATGAAACCTATGTTAATGATATGCATGAGGGGTTGAGTTATAGAGTTATATATACCATGGTTGCAGTTTATATGGTTGATGTATTTATTATTTGTCTTATGACAAAGCAAGCAGAGTTAAGTTTGCTATTGTAAAGAAATTCAGCAAATGCGACGCATTTTGTATTAATTGTCTGTTTTTATGATTATTTGTTACTTAATTCTGATATTTATATGACTTTTTTTTACAATTTTTTGCAGTGTTGAAAAGTAGGTAAAGTTTTTTGGGGGGGGGGGGAAGTTAGAATTTGGTGTGCAGTTTAAACAGAAATCCAGCCGTGTTAAATTTGGTTTCGCTGCTGTGTAGGGCTCAAAAATGTGGTCTTTTTGATCCCTAATGACAGTATGCTGGATCGTCTGCAAATAGTGTCTGGGTAAGTAATTTTAGTTAATATAAATATGAGTGGGTTTCAAACAAGCAAGCAAGGTTGTGATTTTACTTACTATATTGGTCGTTGCACAGGCATCGTATGAGCTTGTTATTCTGTCTTCCATTTAGGTTTAATTCTGCCAGCTTTTACCTTTGGCATCTAATGGCTGAGGCAATTCAGACCGTGTTTAGTCTTGTCTATCTGTAAGCATTATTCTACTGGTATAAGTTAATAAATTTTAACTAGTCATTATAAAAGAATAAATTTGTTTTTGTTAGCAGGTGGAGTGCGGAGTATACTGACTGGATGCAATACAACGCCGTGTTATTTTACAGTACATGTGCCGTAAAATTACAGCAACCGTGTTGTTAATTCACACCAGCTGAGAAAGCTCTACCAGGCTAGCAGGATGATAGCGGAGTACATCTGACTGGATGCAATACATCACCGTGTATATTTTTACAGGAAAAACAAAATTTGTGCTCCGTAAAATTACGCAACCGTGGTAGTTAGTTCCAGCATCTGAGAAAGCTCTACCAGCTAGCAGGATGAATAGCGGAGTATACTGACTGGATGCAATACATCGCACGGGTTATGTTAACAGGGTATATAGTGCCGTAAAATACAGCAACCGTGTTGTTAATTCACAGCAGCTGAGAAAGCGTTCCTACCAGGCTAGCAGGTGATTGCGGAGTACACTGCACTGGACCCAATACATCGCCGTGTTATTTATACAGGTACATGTGCCGTAAAATTACAGCAACCGTGTAGTTAATTCACAGCAGCTAAGAAAGCTCTACCAGACTAGCAGGTTATATCGAGTAACTTATACTGACTGGGGATGCATCGCCGTGTTATTTAACAGGTTACATGTGCCGTACATTAACAAAGCAACAGCGTTTGTTTATTCACAGCAGCGGAGAAAGGCTCTACCAGGCTAGCAGGATGATAGCGGAGTACATTGACTGAAGCATACATCGCCTGTTTTTTATTTTTACAAAGTACATGTGCCCTTAAATTACAGCTACCGCATAGTTTAATTCACAGCAGCTGAGAAAAACTCTACAAGGTGCAGGATGATAGCGGGAGCTTAAAAAACAAAAATCTGACTGGATGCAATACATCACAATGTTATTTTTTACAGGTCATTTGCCGTAAAAATTGACAGAACCGTGTATTAGTTCACAGCAAGCTGGGAAAGCTCTACAGGCTACAGGAATGATAGCGAGTACATCTGACCTGGATGCAATACATCGCCGTGTTATTTTTTACAGGTACATGTGCCGTAAATTACAGGCTACCGCGTAGTTATTCACAGCAGCTGAGAAAACTCTTACAAGGCTAGCAAGGATGATTGTGGAGTATAATGACTGATGCAATACACGCCGTGTTATTTTACAGTACATGTTGTCCGTAAATTACGCAACCGTTTTGTAATTCACAGCAGCTGAGAACGCTCTACCAGGCTAGCAGGATGATAGCGGAGTACACTGACTGGATGCAATACATTGCCGTGTTATTTTAACAGGTACATGTGACATAAAATTACAGCAACCGTGTAGTAAATACACATCAGTTAAGAAGCTCTCAAACAGACTAGCCAGGGTTATTCGAGTAAACTTAATACTGACTGGGTGGAATGCTCGCGCGTGTTATTTTAACAGGTACATGTGCCGTAAATTACAGCAATTCCGTGTAGTTAATTCCACAGCAGCGAGAAGATCTACCAAGGCTAGCAGGATTTATTATCGGAGTAACTTATACTGACGGGTGGAATGCCATCGCCGTGTTTTTTTAGCAGGTACTGTCGCGTAAAAATTACAGCAACGGAGTTGTTCACAGCAGCTGAGAAAGCTCTACCAGGCTAGCAGGATGATAGCGGAGTACATTTCTGGATGCAATACATCGCCGTGTTATTTTTACAGGTACATGTGCCGTAAAATTACAGCAACCGTGTAGTTTATTCACAGCAGCGGAGAAAGCTCTACCAGGCTAACAGGATGATAGCGGAGTACATTGGATGCAATACATCGCCGTGTTATTTTTACAGGTACATGTGCCGTAAAATTACAGCAACCGTGTTGTTAATTCACACCAGCTGAGAAAGCTCTAAAAGGTTAGGCAGATTGATTGCGGAAGTATCTGACTGTAAACACATGCTATACATTGCCATGTTATTTTACAGTACAAGTGCTTTTAAAATAACAGCAACCGTGTAGTTTATACACAGCAGCTGAGAAAACTCTACCAGGTTTAGCCCAGATGATAGCCGAGTACCTGACTGGATCATACATTGCCGTGTTATTTAACAAGTACATGTGACATAAAATTTACAGGGGGGAAAAACCGTGTAGTTTGATACACTCAGTTACGAAAGCCTCTACAGACTAGCGGATTATATCGGAGTTACTTGTACTGACTGGGTAGAATGACATCGCCGTGTTATTTTTACAGGTACATGTGCCGTAAAATTACAGCAACCGTGTAGTTTATTTACAGCAGCGGAGAAAGCTCTTCCAGGCTAGCAGGTGATAGCCGATTACACTGACTTGGGATGCAAATACATGCCGTGTTATTTTACAGTACCATGTGGACATAAAATTACAGCAACCGTGTAGTAAATACACATCAGTTAAGACATAAAATTAACAGCAACCGTGTTGTTAATACATATCAGTTAAGAAAGCTCTACCAGACTAGCAGGATTATATCGGAGTAACTAACACTGACTGGGTGGAATGACAACGCCGTGTTATTTAACAGTACAAGTGCTTGTAAAATTACAGCAACCGCGTAGTTAATTCACAGCAGCTGAGAAAACCTAAAGGATGCGGATATCGGATAAAAATCCCCGGTTTACCCTTGCCTTTATTTACGAACCGGTTTTTAAAAATTTCGCAAAATTTGATTAAAAAGCAGTGAGGGGGAAAACTTACAGGTTACAAAAAATTTTTAATTTTTTAATACACACTGGATTAAAACAGCGTGATTTTTCAAGACTGTGATAAAATTTTCACAACCTTATGATACAATCGTGAAATTACCCGACTGCAATTAACGGGGTTTTTGTATCTTGGGAAGCTCCCGTGATTTTACAGTACTGTGTGTTTTAAACCGGTTGTTTTTTTACAGACGGGAAAATTTCAGGGGGGGGGAACGATTTATCAGCAATAACCGTGTTTTTTTACGGTAAGGCGTAAAAAACAAAAGCCGTGGGGTTTTTTACAGACTTTGGGAAAATACCCCGCGGTATTCAGAACTGAGGGGCTACAAAAACCTGTATTAAAATAAATGCTGAAAATTTCACCCCCGGGGGGTGAAATTACGAAACGGTAAAATCACCGGCTAAAAAATGCAGATAGCGGAGAATAAAGCCCCCCTATTTTTTCGTACACGTGCCGTAAAAAAACGCAACCTTGATTAATTCACAGCAGCGGAGGGAAAAACTCTACCGGCTTACAGGTATAGCGGAGTACATTGACTGGATGCAATACATGCCGGTTATTTTTTCAGGCTGTGCCGTAAAATAACAGCAACCCGTAGTGAATTTTCAGCAGCTGAGAAAATCTACCAGGTAGGATGATTGCGGAGTATACTGACTGGATGCAATACAACGCCGTGTTATTTAACAGTACATGTGCCGTAAAAATTTCAGCTACCGTGTATTAATTACACCACTGGGAAAAATCTACCCGGCTAGCAGGATGTAGCGGGTACAAATTGACTGGGTGCAATACATCGCCGTTTATTTTTTCAGGTAATTGCCCTAAAATTCAGCAAACCCCTGTAGTTAGTTCACAGCAGTGAGAAGCTCACCGGCTAGCAGGGTGATAGCGGGGTACATCTGACTGGGGCAAACATTGCCCTTTTTTTTTTTTCAAATACGGCCCCTTTTAAAAATTCAGCAAACCTGAGAATTCCGAGCGGAGAAAGCCTTTCCCTGCGGATGAAATAAACTGCGGATTTAAACAGGTGTATTTTTTCAGGACTGTGTTAAAATTAAGAAACCTTAGAAACACAGATTTAAAAAACTTACCGACTGGGATTCATCGGGAATTTTTTCGACTTGTGGAATCACCCCGTGTTTTTTTTTACGGGCCGAAAATTACAGCAACAGTGAGGGTTTACGACGGAGAAACTTTTCCCGGTGGGTTTTTAAAGGGAATTTAAAAAGCAAAAGCCCTGTTTTTTTTAAATCAGGGCCCAAAATAACAGCAACCGGTAGATTACAAAGGGGAGAAACTCCCCGGTAAAATTACAGGGACATGTGGGAAATTTTCAGCCGGTTTTTTTTACAGGCAGGGGAAAAATACAGAAAAGGGTAGATTTCCCCCCGGGGGAAAAAACTCCCGGTAAAAGGATGTGCGGGGGGAAATTGGGTGGATTAATCACGCCGGATTTTACAGGGACAGGCCCAAAATTTTCTGCTGTTTAATTACAAGGGGGTTACCCGGCTGCAAATTCAGAATTTTACAAACAAGCGGATTTTAAGTACATGTGCCCCCTAAAATTAAGCAAAACCCTTTTTTTTTACAACTGGGAAAATTACCCGGGACGGTGTAGGGATCACACTTTAGAATCATGCCTGATTTTTCGGGGACATTTGCCGGAAAATTTCACCCGTGTTTAAAAAAAACAGTAAAAGTCTACACAGCAAAGTTTGGGAGTCACGACTAGAAACTCCCGGTTTTTTTTACAGGACATGTGGTAAAAACACCCGTTTTTGTTGTTACAGCAGCTAAAAAACCTAAATAGCAGGATATCAAGTTTTCAGGGGTGGAAAAAAACTCCCCGTTTTTTTACAGGCTGTTTTAAAATAACAAGTGTTTAATTACAGCCTGAGAAAACCTAAAATTACCGGTTAGCGGGGTATACGAATGCTATCATTCATTTTTTTTAAGTTTCAAGTCTTTTAAAATTCCCCGCAACCCGGGAGTTTAATACACCAGTAGAAAAAATCACCAGGGTTTGCAGGATATACGGTTACACTGACTGGTGAATCATTGCCGGTTATTTTAAAAAGTACATGTGCAAAAATTTCAGCAACCGTGTGTTTAACACACGAAAAAAGCTCTCCAGTACAGGATTATACGGGGTTACTTTTTACTGATGGGGGGAAAATCGCCGGTATTTTAAAAGGGACAGTGCCCTAAATTACAGCAACCCCGGGAGTTTATTTAACCCCGGGGAAAAACTCCAGCTAGCAGGATGATGCGGGTTTTAAAGACTGATGCAATACACGCCCCGGTTTTACAGGGACATTTTTTTTAAAATTTTCCCAAAAAGCGTATTTTTTTCAGCAGTGGGGAAAAATTACCGGAGAATAGCGGGTTTAAACGGATCATCAAAAAAGCCTTTTTTTAAACAGCAAAGGGAAAATCACAAGCGTTTAACAAGAGCGATAAAAAAATACAATTTTCGGGGGATTTTAGTTTCTGCGTGAATACAAAAAGCCCCGGGTTTTTTTTAAGGCAGGGCCCAAAATCACATTTTTGTTAAATTTAGCAGCGGAGAAACCCGGTTACAGGTTTGCATACAACGGATTAATACACGCCTGATTTTACAGGTACATGTGCCGGGAAAAAAAAGCAACGGTGTTATTTAACCTTTGGAAAATTACCGGGACGGTGTTAGTTTTACAGCTAAAAGCCTTTATTTTACAGTAAGGGTAAAAATTACAGCACCGTGTGTTAATTAACCGCTGGAAATCCACCGGTAGAAATGTACAGCATCTGATGGTGGGTACGCCGGATTTTTACAGGGACATTTTCCGGAAAAAACAGCCCCGGGTTAAATTAAAAAAAGAAAATTCCCGGTAAAAACGGGGTTTTTTTCGACGGAGAAACTCCCGTGTTATTTTTCGGAAAATAGGTAAAATTGCAATTATTTTACAGACAGGGTAATACAGGAATTGCTATCACGACGGAGCAAACATTGCCGTGTTAAAACAGGGGGGGGGGGCCCCTACATGTGCCCTAAAATTACAAACAAAAGGGAGTTAATTCACAGCAGCTGAGAAAGCTCTACCAGGCTAGCAGGATGATAGCGGAGTATACTGACTGGATGCAATACATCGCCGTGTTATTTTTACAGGTACATGTGCCGTAAAATTACAGCAACTGTGGAGAAAAATTTCAGCTGCGGTGCTGTGTTTATGGATTTCATCCCAATTATTTTGCAATTTATGTCCTCTTAACGAAATCCATTGCGTTTATTTATTTTTTGACCCTGGTCTATTTACATGATGGATATGATTTTCTAATGTTCTTGTTCTTCTGCGAAAACGAACGCTTGGAATCGCACGCAAATTAAAATGTACACGTTTTCTGAATAGGTCAATCGCGTATGTCAAAAACAATTACGTTGTTTCCTTTATCTCTCAAACAAATGAAAAATTATTGAACAACGCGTGCACAAGCACGGATTATAAAAACTCTGTACACAAATAATGACGAGGCTATCACGAACATCATGAACAGAAGATTAGTGATTGATTCTAACTAGGGAAACGCCAAAGTCGTTGTTAGACGAGTGAGTGAGCCATGTGTTGAGTACCCGTGTACATTCCCTTTCATCCGCCTACCTTAGGCTGCATCTAGACTGCATGGGTCTTTCCTCCCTAGCCTTTTAAAAGTCCTGGGAGGAAAAATGGCTTTATAGTTGACGCGCCCATATACCAACAATACCATTTAAACTCAAAACCCTACAATGTATACCTACATCAGTACTCAACACATGACTCGCTCACTCGTCTTAACAACGATTTTGGCATTTTAGTTTAGTTGGCTAAGGTGCCTTTATCCCCGGAAAGTGTATGGGAGACCTTGGGTTCAAACAACGGTCGGGATAGATTTTGTAATTTCTGGATTGAATTGAAAAACTATAGAACATGTTTTGAAATGAACACATACTGTGGAAAACACGAAGTACTTGTAAAGATTGCAAGGTTTTCTCAATCTACCAGCGGAATTTTGAGGAACCTTGGGCGTGGAGATTAGGTATACATTGCTTGGCCACTACATCAGTGCATGCACCGCCTGACATTCAAAATGTCGATGAAAATGATTTCTTCACCAACAAATTTCTTCAAACAAAACCATTTTTTCAGCCTATTGAAATTTTATATTTCTTATAGATTTAAATCGCAACGGATTTTGCTCATTTTGTTAGGAGTTCTCAGTTAACTGGTCACGTATGTCTGTTTAAAATTTCAGCGGGAGAGATTCGGCCAATTTTCAGCGTACACAGTCACTCACTCTTTCACTCACTCACTCTTTTCTCACTCCCTCACTCCCTCACTCACTCACTCACTCACTCACTCACTCACTCACTCACTCACTCACTCACTCACTCACTCACTCACTCACTCACTCACTCACTCACTCACTCACTCACCGACACAGGGACAAATTTGAAGTCTCGTTTGAGTACGACTCAGTCGCTGCGCTCCCTTGTCCAATAATTATTCATAATATTTTGAACTTACCAGGTTTTCCTTCTTGAAAGCACATTCTACCAAGCACTGAAAGTATTTAATCTTATTAGTTAACATTCTCAGTATGATCAAAGTAATAAGATAATAGGTCTTAAACAACTGGCAAAAATAACAAACACTTGCCACATTATACATGTATAGGGACCATGAAATAAACGATATCTTTTTACTATTTTGACGGAAGGGAGGGGGAGGCGTGCAGGTCTTTATTTTTGGATGAGCGTAGCGAGCGTAGCGAGCGAAGCGAAGATTCCATTTCACTACACTGGAGAAAAAAATCCATAATGTTTTTTTTTTTTTTCTTTCTGTATTTTTGTGTGTTTGTTAACACGATTCCGGCTAAACCGATACTCCGATTGCGATAAAATTTGATGGAGACCTTCGAAATCTCTGAACTTAGAACTGCCACGTTTTTGAGCGCAATCGGGAAATTTTTTCTCATAAAAAACACAATTTTACGATTTTTTTCGATTTTTAAAAAATTTCTTCGACTTATAACACCTACATGCTTTATCCGATTGTAATGATTTTTTCACAGAACCTTAATTTTATGAATTAAGATATTCGTGTGAAATTTGAGCGTAATCGAAAAATTATTTCTCATGAAAATCAAAATTTTACGTTTTTTTTTCTTTTTTAAAACAATTCTTTGACTTATAACACCTACATGCTTTATCCTATTGTAATGATTTTTTCACAGAACCTTAATTTCATGAATTAATATATTCGTGTTAAATTTTAACGCAATCGAATAATTATTTCTTATGCAAATTGCAATTTTACGATTTTTTTCTTTAAAAAAAATTACGATAAATTAAAACAATTAAGTTAATTTTTAATTTTATTTAATTTAATTATAATAATTAAGTTAATTTTTAATATAATTTTATTTAATAAAAAAAATCTTCGACTAAGTAATGATTTTTTCACAGAACAACAGAAAATCCGCGTAACACATGGCCATCTCAATGCACCATATACGCTCATCCAACAACGCGGCGGGACTTAAGCGTTTTCCTAGTATGATAATATGTGGCATTTTGTGGACGATGGTCGGGGGGGGGGGGGGGGGGTGTCTTAGGGTGGGATAGGCTTTTTCTGAAATTCATTCAAGTACTGTATAGAACGTGTTATTTTTAGTGGATTAAATGTGTTTCAGCATTATATGTAGGCTCTATTTTTTATTTTATAAAACACAATATTATATTTAATTTAAATGGAAAAATGGGACTTAATATTTCCTCAGTTCAGTTTCCTCAATAAAATGGTGGGTGTGGTGGTCAAACGTTTGTGAAAGTTGATCGACATTTTTGATGAGAGCGTAGCGAGCGTAGCGAGCGAAGCGAAGATTACATTTTACTACACTAGAAAAAAAAATCCGGAATGTATTTCTTTTTTTCTTTTTTTTCTGTTTGTATTTTTGTGTGTTTGTTAACACGATTCCAGCTAAACCGATACTCCAATTGCGATGAAATTTCTGGAGGCCTTCGAAATCTCTGAACATAGAACTGCCACATTTTTGAGCGAAATCAAAAAATTATTTCTCATGAAAATCGCAATTTTTCGATTTTTTTCGATTTTTTTTGGAAATTCTTCGCTCTTAAACACCTACATGCATAATCCGATCGTAATGAAATTTGTATGGGACCTTCTTATATGAAACTCTAAACAAGTGTCAAATTTAAGCACAATCCAAGATTATTTCTCATAAAATTGCAATTTTTTCGATAATTTTTATTAATTTTAGACGTTCTTTACTTTCTACCACCTACATCGTTAATCCGATCGTAATTAAATTTTAATAGAACCTTCATTTTATTAATCAATAGATTCATGCCGAAATTGATGTTAATCGAAGAATTATTTCTGACAAAAAATTCCACATTTTTTTTAAAAATTCGATTAATTAACACAAGACAAGGCGGCTCAATGCACCAATTACGCTCATCCAACAACGACTTTCGACGTTTTCCTAGTATGTACATATAACGTAAGTATTGGTTGCATTTAAAAAAACAGCAAGGCCAAAATGAAAAAATTGATTTGCAAAACAATTCTTAATTTAAAAGCGCTAGCTCGAAAACTAGAGTTTTGCATCAATTTAATTTTAGTATTATTAAGATAATACTGTATAGTACTAATTCTTGTATTACTGCTTCAACAACTAATTTGCCTAAAAAGGACAGTAACATAGCTTCTACTAAGCTATTTCTTGTCACTTTATATAGTTTATCGCCATGCAGACGAAGAGTCTGTCGTAAGGAAGGCAAACATACAAACTAATGACAAACATGTATTGCCCCTTGAAAATCTTGAACTTTGGGTAGCAATCTGTCAGTATAGTGCTAGATAGTTTACCATGAGGTTGAAGGGTTCTGTGTTCGGAAGGCTAGGAGGGACAAGCACGAACTGTCCCTTGAACTCTGGGTAGCAATCTGTCAGTATAGTGCTGGATAGTTTACCGTGCGGTTGAAGGGTTCTGTCTTCGGAAGGCTAGGAGGGACAAGCACGAACTGTCCCTTGAACGTCTTGAACTCTGGGTAGCAATCTGTCAGTATAGTGCTGGATAGTTTACCGTGCGGTTGAAGGGTTCTGTCTTCGGAAGGCTAGAGGGACAGCAAGAATTGTCCCTTGAACGTCTTGAACTTGGGTAGCAATCTGTCAGATAGTGCTGGAAGTTACCGTGGCGGTTGAAGGTCTGTCTTCGAAGGCTAGGAGGGACAAGCACGAACTGTCCCTTGAACGTCTTGAACTTTGGGTAGCAAATCTGTCGAGATTGGCGAGTCAGGAACTCTGGAGGATCACAGCAGTCTAAAAGTTCGCCCCAGAATTTCTGCGGGGACAAACACAACAAAATTATACCAACACTAGCAGCAGTTTTCAATTTCCGATTAGCGTTTAGAATAACAAAGTTTTTCTTATCTACATTTCTTTAGTAGTATCGACTTTTGTCTGGAAATCAGCATTTTGGTTGAAATTAATTAAAAATGGCTAAATATGCCTTTACAACCTTTAATGTACTAAACAGATAGTTTCATACGTTTGTTAGAGAATAAAAAGTTCAAACAAACAATACAGTATTTAATAATAAATAAAGCCAATTTGAGAGGGTGAAAATTAATCATTTGCATAAATTATGTTTTATTGTAGATTTAATAAAGTTATCGCTGCTATTGCAAGTCACTTTTAGTAATTTGGCGCAACAATACATTTGACACGATATATAATTTACTCTTAACCCAGTTCCCACTAGCTTCGTGGGTGGTGGTGGTGATGGTGGTGGTGGTGGTTAATAGTCGATTGATCGTCTAAAGGGTACTAGTCTTTACTATAACAAATACTATAAATATTGTGTGTTCAACTGAGCATTATATTGAGATATCTTCATCATAAAATATGTTACCGACTGTGTTGGGTTGAGCACCCCGTGTTCAAATCCCGTCGAGACCCTTAATCATGACTGAAGTTTTTCCAGAGGTTTTCCTCAGTGGTAAATGCTAATGCAAAGAATTGAGTCTTCTTAAACAGCCCTCGGACATCCCTTCACAATAGGGAATATTCCACTTCCGCCAAATACTGTACGAATAGATTTTTTAGAAGAATTATTTCGTCCCGATTACAAAGATGTACTTTGTTTTTCCGTGAAATAATAATCCAGTGATTTATAGCCGTTTTAAAAGCAGCACTTTTTTAAAGCGGCAAAAACGACTGTGACGTCAGAACTGTGTTGATCCAACGCCGTCTGGATAAACATACATCCAGACCAAAGATGTTGGAATAGTATTATAGTAGGATCGAGATATACATCAAGACGGCGGTGTTTTAAACAAAGCAGCGCCTAGCGTAGCCTACAGTAATGTAAACAGATGGCGGACATTTTACATTTAACGCCTAGCCAGAAAACGAGAAAAGTTGACATTGCAATCAAAAAACAAAACTGAAACAGTCCTAGGTGTAGGCCTAGACGTAGAAAATTATTTATAATACAACAGTCTAGGCCAATCGTTCCTGTAGGATATAGGCATTGGTATGTGAATACTAAAATTACTCACTTGACAAGCCATAGGCTTAACTTGCCAACCCTAGGCCTGCACGTTCATGTTCTGACACACACCCCGCACAAAACCTTACTTTGATGACTAATTAAAGCCTATTAGAGATAAAGAATACCATGATAGTCCTAGGCTATGCAAAAACTCAAGACAAAATGCTCGTTATTCTTTATCACAATGATCTCGCGAAATCTCCTGTCACATACGAAAAAAGAAAAACAAAAGACGGTGAAAATGTACATCCCTGTGGAGTTGTTTGTGTTGAGCGGATGGGCGAGCACCGCCGTCTGTATGTAAATATGTACAAATATACGTACATTTAGTTTCCAATTGGCCTTGACTCAACACAGTTATGACGTAGTACCGTCCAAAGATGGCGCACGCTCGTTTTTGGCGCGCAAACCGGGGGACCCATTTAATTCTTGTTTAAATTACACAAAAAACATTTTTTTTTAATAAAAAAAAGTGCAGTGACTATTAAGACATGAATAAGAATTAAAATAAAATATAAAATATTAAGTGGAATATTCCCTATTGTCCTTTCCGCAAAATCTAGTTAGACACTGAAAAGGGGCATGAATTGCACCCTAGGCCGGCTACCCACGAAAAAAAAGAAAAATCATGAATTTTATTTCTTTTCTATAGTAAACTTTAACTATACTTCTCACGCTAACAAGCCATTTTTTATCTGAAACACGTGGACTGGGCCATATAGTTGCTTCGCAACACCAGAAAGTTTTCTTGCAATATTTCTTCTTAAAAATTTAAAAAACTTAAAAATAAATATTTTGAACGTTCCGAATCCTTTATAGTAAACTTTAATGAATCAAGTCAAATTGGCCATAGTTAATGTTTTGTGGAAATCAGTAACATACAAGGCACACCTCCCCCAACCTTTCCTGGTGTGCACTGGGTTAGATGGTTCCATGCATTTTAATGCTCTCGTCGCCATGCACGAATAATAAAATTAATAACACCGGAAAATACATTTTTTGAAATAAATAAATAAATAAATAAATACATTTATAGCCATCCACAATTGCCCTATGAGATGACATCTTAAGATTTTTTTAAAAGTTTGTTTCTTTGTCGTTTAGAAATAAAATATTGATCCTCAGATTTAACATATATCTTTTCGTTTACCTGTGTTAATTTCAATATATGACAAACAAAAGAAGCGCTAAAATCAAACCCTGAGGAACGCCAACGATGATCATTGGCAAAAAATGTAAAATTTGTGGGGCCAATCTCTTATATAATTATATAAGTTTGACAGAAATTAAAAAAGATACTACTCCGGGGATCGAACCCATAGACCTTAGCTGTCCGGGCTATGCTCTTACCAACTGAGCTATGCGGCCACCAATTTAAAACTGTCTAATTTTTGGTCTGTTTTGTACATTGTAAATAACGTGTGTTGAGCAGATTGCACTGCCTATTAGACTACATACGAAATTAACTTGGAGAGTACAAACCATCTCCGTAACCCTAGAGTTGGGATATATGATGATTTACATTAAAAAATATATATATGTTAGTACTCTAGACAGAAATTATAAAAGTGACTACACCGGGGATCGAACCCGGGACCTTGTACTAACATAACAGCGTCATAGTCGCCGTCTATAAAGCCAGGGTAAAACATATATATATGTATGTGATTGCAAACAATGTTAGTGGGCCAAAAATACCAAACACTGCAGAAACAAAGGCTAGAAATCCCATATTCTTCAGAATTGACGCCCGTTTTTGACGTTTAAAGGAGGGAAAATGGTGCTCTTGTAACTGCCTACGACCTTTTATTAATTTTTATTCTGCCTACAAACTCGCTATACTTTTCATGGCACAGCGGCGCGGGAGGAAGGTATTCTGATACTGCCTACAGCCAATAATTTCTGATGCGCTTACTTGGGAGCAGTTAGGGATATAAGATAGAAGTTGAAAAGTAAATATTTCACACATATTACTTTTATCTTAGTCAATAATAAGAATTTACAAGAATTTAACAATTATTATGTTAACCATTACCAAAATGTATAATTTTAGTAGACCTATATGCATTAAAATTAAAATTTTTACTTTAAATGTGTCTTTAATTTAAAATTTAAAATTTAAAATTTGACTACAATTTACAAATAAATAAAAGTTATAACAAATCTTAGAAAAATGTTATAATGTTAATGGCAGTTAATGAAGACAACGAATCACAGTTACAAGTGTTTAAGCAAGTGTTTTGCAGCGTCGTGGTACGCATACAATGTAAGATCATTTGACGGTCATTATTTTATATTTTCCTTCGCCATTACGCAGTGCTATTTTTTATCATCGGCATCTCCCTGAATTGTTTCAGAAATCTGTTGTGTTGATATAATGTTTTGTCGGTTTTTCCGGTTCTCCCGCCCTTCCTCCCGTGTCGATGTGCCAAGAGTGGGGGCTAGGGGAAGTGACCAAGAAACGAGTTTGTAGGCAGTATAAGAAAAAAATATCGTAGGCAGTAGGCACTATATAAAAGCGTTGTAGTCTACTCTATACCTCATAAACTGAAAAGGTAAACAGTAATTAATGATTCCTCTTTGTGTTAAAAACATATATTCTTAAACCCCATAACGCCATTTATTAAGAATACATAATTATTAACCCGTTTTACTTACTGCCTTACTTTTATATTAATTTGATCTCAGCCATGCCGACGACCAAATGTTAGTTTGTAGAGCTTAGTTCCTGTCCCCGCATTCATGCCATACTTTTGATAAAAAAAATAATGAACGAAATTTCCTTTTCTAAATGAATTTTGATTGGTTTTAGTCTCTGTTTCGTATACAAGCTCGAAAACGTAAGATATAATCGATCATAAAGATTAAAGATCATCATACTCCGTCGACATTGACAGGTAACTTAAAAACATAATGCTTAAGTAAAGTTTGAGTGACACCATTATGGCCGCCGCACTTACTGTTGTTGACTGGTGTTCTGAGCTTAATTAAACATCATCATGTCAGAAATAACGCCAATGTAAATGTAAAGTTTCACTCCTCTTATTTATACATTAATTAATAATTACTTACGTTTGCACATTTTAATCTCAAATAGTCTAATACAATTCTTTTTTTAATAATGTAAAAATATCACATTTTGACAAAATGTGGGAACATTCGGGATGGAGATGATGATCGTCGTAGAAAACTTACTTGATTCAGCTTATTGAGCTTTATTTTCCTCGGCTTCTTGCCCTTAGCAGACGACGGCGATGCCTTGGTGGTCTTCTTGGCTGCGGCTCGCACGTAGCGGTGCCTGTGCTGGTGGCCAAACATGTTGAGCACCTGGACAGTGGCAAGTACCTCGCCGTATTCAAGTATAGGACTGTTGTTGTCGTAATTATCCAAGAGGTCAAAAGCAAATGTCGTGATAAGCTGGAATAAATAGTGAAGCACACACGGAAGTTCAAAGAGAACGTGTAATAGTTTTTGACCAGCCCTTCATCGCCAATATACTATAATTGATTCTACTTTTATGCTAGCCAGAATGTCGTTGTCTTGTCTGCAGTGTCTGAATCATGAAAGTGGCTCACACTTTTTCGATGATTTCACTGAAAAGAACCATCCATACGTCGATTTAACTATTACGTGATAGAGATTGCCGGCAATGATATATTCCTTGCTTCTTTAATGGAGGCCTAGCTATACAGTTGCTTACTTTAGGTGCGGTGCCTACAAACAAATACCCAACTTTATTAGAGCACTACTGTTACGTAATCACTAAAAACTGTACCAATCAATTTGAGCAAGAATATATTTTCTTCAATTAGTGAATCCTTTTTTTAAATAGCGTTGGATCGTTGTTAGTGCGAGTGAATTGTTGAACTAAATGAGTATTTTTAAAACTCTTCACATTTAATAAGATACATTTCTGTTAGAGATGCGAATTTAAAAAAATTTGCGGCCCGACCCGGCCCGAGGCCCGAACTGAAACTGTTCACCACGAGCCCGGCTCGAAAGATTATAATCCTGGCCCAGCCCGAATATCAGCCCGAAAGTCCGACCGTACCGGAAATTGTCCCGAAAGTCCTGTTCTATCGAAGACTATAAAGAAAGTGTGGATATTTAGACTCGGCAAAGACCTTGACGACGTTTTGGGGAACAGATAGTATATTATGAATTATCATTGTATTTGTTCTACTAGTATACCGTTGTACCTAACCGGCCCGAAAATAAATAAGAAAAGCGGCCCGGCCGGGGCTTTTTGGCCGTCCGGGCCCAAATTCCCATTTATAATTAATATTTAAAAGAATTGAATGTAAGTCAATTATTAAGTCCAGTCTCCATAAATGTTGATGCCATATTGACTTTAATTATTAAATGTAACTATAACATTATATAAATCATACTACACATAATCGACTCGATAAAGTCTCAAATATGTATTGGCTTAACGACAGATTATTTTGATTTCTAGACATACCATGCTGACTGCCAGAAGATACCAAAGTGGAGCCATCCTGTGTGATACGTTTCTCTTCAAGTGAAGTAGTCGAACAGGAGGGAAATATCTGTACTGAAGAGTATCGTCATCACAAGGCCGTAGACTCTACTTACCAAACAAAACCTTGATCACGCCTACAAACGGAAATGAAATATAAAGTTCGATATCGAACGATGAATGGCCTGTTATCAAAACTTTTCTATACACACGCTACGCTATTAACGGCTGTTATCCTTAATGATTATTTTAGATCTAATGTTACGGCCTATTTTTCACTTGATCGCTTCATTGTCATGAATATTTTCCGTTTCATTTTAGTTTGCGTGCGCAGGCGTACTTCCCAGCCACCGTCAGCACTGGAGAGTACAATAATGTTGTATGGCATCGTTCCGGTACATTCTATTCTATACAATGCTGTTCAAAGGAATAAAAATATTTTCTTCGTTTCTTCCAGTAAAATGTATTCAATGATATTATTAAATAATATCATTGAAAATCAACGAAACGTTTTTGAAACACATTTAAAAAACCCTAGCACAGACTGTATAGTGTATAATGAGGTTCTCGTAACCATAGATATTAAACACCTATAGTAGGCTAGATACGCAGTCTCCAATACCTCCGCACCGGCGCGAGCGTAGCAAATTGAAGACTCAATCTGCCATCAACAAAATGGCGATTTGGCGTTTTAATTTATGCTTTTTAATGCATTTAAGTATTTTACTGGATTGTTTGATATGGTTTTAGCTTGTGCAGCATGATAATGAACAAACAGAAACAATAAGAAGTTATTGCATGAGGGAATTTATGGCGTTTTCCACTGGCCGCACTGATGCGCACTGAGTGCAAGTAGCATATTCCACTGGTAGCTGGAAATCGCACTCGTGCAAAAATATCGTATTCCACTGGGCGAACTGCACTCGCTCCGTGCACTCGCAGTGCGCACTGAGCCGCACTGACTCCGAGGGTCAGGGCAATCTTTTCAGTGCAACCGTAGACCCGCGAAATTTGGTTGTGTTGTTAGATTTGATCGACTTTTCGTTGGATAGCAGCGACGATGAGTTGATCAATCATTACCAGAATTGTCTCAGAGAAATCACAAACTACGTAGAAGATATTGTTAACATGTATTCTGACATAGAGGTAGATTTGCATAACATTTTAGTTTGAGGTTATGTTTATTGTTTACTGTTCAGTCCAGTTGGAACGGCTATAAAATGCATTGGCCATTGCTTTCGAACTTTTCCCCATTCTCATCCACCACAATTGCTTCGAAAGCGTATGAAGACATATTGATAGTGAGGATTGCCACTCAATATTATGCACTGAAAAAATAGTCGTATTCCACTGACAGTTGCACTCAGGGCAGCACTGGTGCCGTGCATCACGTGACCGTGACGTTTCAGTGCGCACTGACGTCGCACTCAGTGCGGCCCAGTGGAAAACGCCATTAGTAATAATTTGATGTTAAAGGCTAGTATGCTCACTTGTCAACGTGGCGGCAATCTTGAGAACCGTTTGGGCTACAAATCGCTACCATTTAACTAACATGCAAACTGCCATATTAAAGATGGCTTTAAATTGTCACGGAAGTGGACCAATGACTGCTGATCTAGCCTACAATTAGGTGTTTAATATCTATGCTCGTAACTGACTAAGGGTACACACAGATAACAAAAACTTGTAGAAATACAGCCAAACCTTACACACTCAAAAGAAATGAGATCTAAAAAAAGGGCCAAGCTCATCTACCCTTCCACATTTGCGCATTCTTAATTCATAAACGTACAGTGTCCCATAACAGCATCCTCAAAAAGCTTGGCAAAATAGAATTTGCGATTATTAATTTAAACGTAATAGTTCAACCAAGTTCTTTTTCTAATTAATTTAAACGTAATAACATGCAAATTCTATTTTGCCAAGCTTTTCGAGGATGCTGTTATGGGACACTGTACGTTTATGAATTAAGAATGCGCAAATGTGGAAGGGTAGATGAGCTTGGCCCTTTTTTTAGATCTCATTCTTTTGAGTGTGTAAGGTTTGGCTGTATTTCTACAAGTTTTTGTTATCTGTGTGATCTCATTACTTTTTCAAGTTCCATTGTAAAATTATTTGTTAAAATATTATAATTTTATCAAAGTTGATTTAATTTCTATGGTATTAGCAATAACAAAAGGATGTAAAATATCTAGACCCGGATTCATGTACATCCTGGGTATAGGTGGTATAACCATGGTATAACGACGGTATAAGGACTGGACCCCAATTCTTGAGTTCGTGGGAGATGAGTTGAAAACGCAATTAGAAAACGAAGTCGTTTTCGTTTTCGAAGGAATTGGTATTCTTGAACGGTATCGTGGAAAACGTCATGGGCTGTTATTTACGTGGGGTGAGGTTCACGAAATCCAGACAAGAGCTCGAAAACGTTCTATATTTATTCTAGATGGCAGTGCCTTCATAAACGCGGGCCAATCGAAAGACGAGTTGCATGAAATGATTTGATTGTTGCAATTATGTAAACAAACAGATGATCACGCTCATATTCGACACCTTGCTTCGACATTGTGTGTAGTAGCAAGCTGACTTTGATCATGGCTCAACATGGCTAAAAAGAAAAGAATATGTGTATTATTTCGGAACATTTTTGTATAGCCTTGGTGGACAATCATACTATTGTTTATCTGCATTAGGCTTTTAGTAATCAAAACTAGTTATTTGTGCCGGACGTGTGTCAGAACTATGTTGTGCTGGCCTAGGGTTGGCTAGGCTTGTCAAACATGTAATGTAAGTAATAATTTTATCTAGTCCTATAGCCTAATGGAACTTTAGACCTACACTGTTGTATTATAAATAATTTTCTACATCTGGGCCTAGGTCAGGGACGGTTTCTGATTTGTTTTATGAGAGTATAATGACAACTTTTCTCATTTCACACATAGAAGCAAAATTTAAGTTGTCCTCCATTTGTTTACGTATCGCACTTTCCCGCCTAACTCTGCTTATACCGTCAACAAGTGTCAAGTAACTATGGTTACTTGTTGATTGTATGCCTAGTGTTAAAGGCTTATTTAAAACCTTTATTTGGAAGCCTTCCAGCAAACTTTTTCAACTTTTTTTTTTCAAAAGAGACTATATTACTATAACCTTAATGTCCATGTAAAATATGAACATTGTAGCCCCACCCGTCTGGTCAGAATCGCGGGCCGATTGAAACTGACGAATTAGATGTTAGCAGTAGCTAACATCCTTAAAGTGATTTTGAGCATGTTTCAAGCCATTTTTTCACCAAGAAGGAATGGTCGTACCCCAATAAAATTTGGCATGTGTTGTCAGGTACCTAAATCCCCTCGATTGTGATAGTTTTCAAGTTCACATCACGTTACATGACGGCTGGGTAACACCTCGTAATCACCCCAACTCTGCTTGGTGTATAAGGTGCTTGAGTGTGTAGCGCACCGCGGCTTGGCTGCGACGCCCTAACGGGCACCTAGATACGGGTAATTGTGACCGAGGGCTGTTTATAAGTGGATTCAATCTCAGCATTCGCCTAACCAACTAAATAAGACCTTTGGTAAACTTTCAATCAGGATTGCCGGTGCGGGATCCGAAACGAATCATACTCTCGCGCGTATAACGCATGAGCTATACACCTGTAGGTGGTTCAATCTCGGCAGGCTAAATTATTCCCGCTAAAAATAATAAATAAATAATAAAGTGTCGAGGAGAGTTCACGAAACACGTCGTATATATTTGACTTTCGCGGTAGTCACGGAGGACGCGGTTACTTCGAACGTAGACAAAAAGTGGCACTCTACTAACTATACTTATCCGTCACAATACAATATTAAATATATTTTATTTCGTGTTTTATTTTGTGTAGTTCGTTGGTCTTGTGGTAAGACGTTCTACTTAAAATACAGAAGATGCAAAGTTCAATTCCAACTATAGACAGAAGATTTTTTTAACTACTGATGTGGACTTAAGTCACCTTAGGACTGCGTATACGGTAATTTTGGAGCCGGTGTAGCAGGGATTGGATACCCCCGGGATGGAATACCCCCCGGTATCTCAGCTCTAGGGATGGGATACCCCCCCCCCCCCCCGGTATCCCAGTGTTGGGTCAGTTCTTTTTTAAAATGAACTTTTTAAAAGTTCAGTTCACAGCTCAAATAATGAACTTTTAAAAAGTTCAAGTTCTTTTATAACCTAAAATTTTGAAAAGTTCAAGTTCGTCTAAAATATGAACTAAGTTCTTTTAAAAGTTCTTTTGTAAAAAAAATCACTATATTATTAAAGGCTTGCGGAAAATGAAGAAAAACATGAGGAAAAACATTAGAGGTGTTCGAGTACCAAACTACTCGCGAGTCTGAGTCTTACGAAAGTGTTGAGCTGTCTTTGATCGTGTTGATGATTTGTACTACATTCTCGTCGATCAGCTTGTAAAATTATGGCAGATACTTAGGCCTACGATATGGAACAACGATTTGTTATTGTTTTAAAGCGTCGACGGCGGCGAGTCGACTGCTGCTCGACGCACGGAAAGAACTTTCAAATGAACTTTCTAAAACTGAAAAGTTCGTTATCAGAAAGAACTTTTAAAAGTTCAAGTTCATTCATTTAAAAAAGAGTAAGTTCACTGGAAAGTTCACAAAAAAAGAACGCGTTCACGAGAACGCGTTCTTTTTAAAAGTTCTTTCCCCAACACTGCCGGGTATCCTAGCCCTAGGGCTGGAGTACCCCACGCAGGGATGGAAAACCCCCCACGATATAACGTGTGAAAAGATGAAAGGGCGGTACTTGGTCCCTAGGGCTGCGATATCCCCCATGATATAACGTGTTTTAAGACGAAAGAAGGTATTTGATCCCTATGGATGGGGTACTACCCACGATATAACGTGTTATAAGACGAAAGGGGGTACTTGGTCCCTAGGGCTGGGATACCCCCCATGATATAACGTGTAATAAGATGGAAGGGGGGGGGGGTATTTGGTCCCTAAGGCTGGGATACACCCCCCCCCCCCCAATATAACGTGTAACAGAAATAATCAAAAGCAGGTAACGTTGGCGTCAAATGTCAATTTAGGTGCCCGTTAGGGTGCCGCAGCCAAGCCGAGATTCGCTACACTCAGGCACCTTATACAGCAAGCAGAGTTGGGGTGATTTCGATGTGTTACCCAGCCGCCATGAAACGTGATGTGAACTTGAAAACAATCAAAATCGGAGGGATTTAGGTACCTGACAACACATACCAAATTTTGTTGGGTACGATCATTCCTTCTGATTCTGAGTGAAAAAGTATGTTGAAACATGCTCAAAATCACTTTAAGGATGTTAGCTACTGGCTACTGGCTACTACTGTCTAATTCGTCAGTGTCAATTGCCCAGCGATTCCGACCAAACGGGTGGAGCTACAACGTTCATATTTTACATGGAGATTAAGGTAATAGTGATGTAGTGCCTTTTTAAAGAAAAGGTTGAAAAAGGTAGCTTGGAGGCATTGAAATAAAGGTTTTAATAAAACCTTTTACAGGTGTTTAAGGTAATTGTATTCCCTAGCACAAGAAGTCTATCCAATTTACATTGGTATCAGTTAGTTATTGTTTTATGTTTCGTCCTCGTCTAATTAAATGATTTTATTTATCTTTTTTCTACTTAAATGTCATTGTTGATAATTTTTTAATTGTTACAACAATAGGAGACTGGCAATGAAGGTCTTCAATACTAAATTTTGTAATAGAGAGTTGATGTAGGTTTCGTTTTGTTTGTAATTCGTGTCGTAATGATGTAGTACAGAGTATTTTTGTGATTTGTGTCTGAATGAGGATTTTTGAATTTTTTGGTTGTGTTGTTATTGAAATCTATTTGTTTCTTCAAATAAATTTTGAAATAAAAAATTCATTGAAGAAAATTTTAAATTAAATTTTAAAATTACTCTCCATTACTCTCCATATTTTAATTAAGAAAAACATAACATCGAGTCTTTATCTTAATATTTAGTACGTCAAATCTAGATCCAAGATAATTAAATTGTCTCAAAAAGTGTATCCTGAGATACTGCTAGTTGAATTTGACAACAACTTTGCAGTTTTGAGGCATATTACAAGCATATGAGAACACGTGCATACAAAAAAATTGTTAAAATATATTAATTGCATATTATACATTTGTTATATATGAATAAAAACGTGACAAAATGAAGAATTTTAATAAATTTTAAAAAATATGAATTTTTTGAAAATTCCCAGTAGTGTAGGGGATATCACCTACAATGCGGTACAAAAAGCAAGTCTTTAGGCCACGAGATGTGTCACATTCTATTGTTAGTTGGGAATAACATAGCAATTATTGCTTCTTTATTAAAATTGAATTTTGGGAGGTAAAAAACTAGTTGTAAAACCTCGTTAACCAACAGTTTTGAAAATTCGTCAAATCCAGAGGTTACGAGGATTTGGAGGATTTTTGGATGAGCGTAGCAATGCGAAGCGAAGATTCCATTTCACTACACTTTAGAAATAAATCCAGAATGATTTTTTTTTCTTCTTTTTTTAAAATGTATTTTTGTCTGTTTGTTAACACGATTCCGGCTAAACCGCCCTTATGGAAATTAAAGGTTGCCAAAAAGTATCCAATAGGTATCCATATAGTTGCCATATTGTAAGCCAACTAGTAGCCAAACCATCGCCAAGAAGTAGCCAAACACGGTAACCATATGCTCGCCAAATAATAGCCACATAGTATCCAAGTAGTCGTTTTTGTGTCAAAATACGACTACTTGGATACCTTGGATACCTAGCACAATCAAACTTATATCCCCATATGGCAACCACATCCTCACCATTTGGTCACTTAAGATATCCATATAGCACTAAATTGCTAACCATATGGTTGCTAAATGGTTAATAAAAGTATCCATATAGTGGCCACATGGCCACTAAATGGTTAATTAAAGTATCCATATAAACTAAATCCACTAAATCTATCCATATGGTTGCTAAAGATATCCATATGGATGCCCGTAGCATCTTTAGCGCGATCTAGGAGCGAAATATGTAGGCTAAACGAAAAAATAAAATAATTAGTTTTATATAATACCGATAACATATAGCTATTTCGTCGTAATTTCTGACACCAGTTGATAGCCTGTAGGTGGAAACACAACATATAATGATTACAAGTAACTATAAAGTTTCAAGTTAGGTGTCTCGAACTCGGTCCAGTAGGGCGACTCTCCATCTGTAAGCCAAGCCTCTAACCGTTGCGCTACGGAAGATGCTTGAGCGGAGAGAGAATAACCGCCTATAGATTCAACAGCAAATCTACTTTACTATCGTAGTTATTGTGCGCTTGCTTTGTGACCTATCCGTATGTCTTTTAATTATTTTGGATGTGTTGGAATAGTGTTCAGTATTGTGGCAAGATTTCGTACCATCAAAACATTAGCTTACATATTTCAACTTTAATTTTTTTCCACTATCAACAAAAAATTATCAACTCAAACGATTCACAATCAACTTTCAACTAACAACCAATTATCTATCATTCTATCAATCGATCTACTTTAGCATATAACTACTATTTTTTATTCAACTAAAGTTGTTTTGTCATAATTAGCTAGGGATAGATCGTTTTTAAATGTTTTTCTTTTCACCTTGTTTAAATTACTTACAAAAAACAACTTTGCAATTATTATTTCATCCACATAGCTGTGATTGTTGTTTTTATCAGATGTTTGTATTTAAGTAAATAATGTCTGCCTGCCCAAGAAAAGTTTAACTTTGCGAAATATTGCTACATAATAAAAAACATAGTTTCCCACCTAAGAGCAGTGTTAAGTTCAATTAATTGTTAAATAACATTTACCTGTTCTATTAAAATTTATTTTTAAATAGTGCTCAGTATACTAATGGTGTACGGTATATTTTTAATGTGGGTATAGCAAATAATGCTTTGCATGCGAAGCTCATGTTCGAAATTTTGTTCTTGTTGTTGATATGCCGAGGTGGGTGCATCTGCATAAAATAAAGTATAGGCTGTCCGATGCGATGCTGGTTGGTACGACCTCAAAATAACGCTACTAAATCTATTGGTATATGCAACCAAAATTAAATGATATCATGAGAGATATTCATATATTTTTGTCTCAGTTGGTGAAAAGTGAAACCATGAAATATGGTGAAACTGGTATATAGTTGCCATTTTCAATACTAGGGAAACGCCAAAGTCGTTGTCAAACGAGTGAGAGAGCCAAGTGTTGAGTACCCGGGAACATCCCCTTTCCTCCCCTATACCTAAGGCTGGATCTAGCCCAGTATGAGGAATGATACCGGGTACTCAACACATGGCTCACTCACTCGTTTAACAACGACTTTGGCGTTTCCCTAGTTATTTAAATTGAACATTTAAAATGCGAATCGTGTTCAAAACGTATTAGCGTAAAACTTTAACAAATTTTAAAGATGAAACAAAATCACCAAATTTTTATTTCCCATTTAACACCCCTCAAAAATAATATGTGGATGTAAAAATATTAAAAAGTTCGAGCTAACGGGCATCGAACCCCAACCCTCCGTGCGGTAGGCTAAATGCTTACCACTGTGCCATGTCAGTCACGCAGATCTCGTCCCGCTAGCTGCTACTAAACAAATGCTATCGATAATTTAAAAAATCACATTTTTATTTATTGTAGGCTTAAATCGCAATGGATCTAGCTGATTTTGTTAACAGTTCTCAGTAAACTCGTACCGGATGTCTGTTTAAAATTTCAGCGAAATCTGTTCAGCGGTTCGGCTGATTTTCGACGTACAGATAGACAGACAGACAGAATCACAGAATGAGAGCCGTTTGAGTTGAATGGAGACACTCGGTCGCTCCGCTCCCTCGTTTAAAAACTGTATAACGAGAGAGATGTAAGCAGGTCTAAAGCTACATAATTATCTGCATAAACAATTCCAGCTTGGTTCGCGGTGTGTAGATGAATGCTGGCTCCGTGGCGGTAACTAAAATAAAAAAATCTACAAATTGCTTTTGAAATTCAATTATATATTACTCAATTTCATTTTTAATTTGTTGATGCATAGAGTTGTTAATTAATAAACCAAAAATTAATTATATATTCATCATCAAGGTGATTGGTTATGGTCCCACACAGCACACGATATTGACGGGATATCCCATTTTGGATTTCAAAGTGAAATAAACATCCACGATATTGCAGAAATATACTAGGTATATCCTCAAAACGATATACTGCATTTGGGGCTTAAGGTATGTTTAGAGGATATTCATAGCATTGGCATGTACATCCACAGCATATCCCAACAACGTTTCATACACGTTTTATAAAAAACTAATTCTCTATTCATGGATATTTGCAAATAACCTATTAAGATACGTAGAATATGCTTTTAAAATACCACATTACATAGTAAGTCCACTTTATGTCCTAGGTATATACATTAATAAGCAACTTTACACACGGCCGCAATTGAGTAAAATTTAATCTGTATATTGAGCAAACATCACATAGTCATACACAGATAACATAATATGTACATGTATATCCTACGTATATTCTACATAAACCAACAACAAGTCTACTCCGTTCGTAAGTATATACTCTGTATATTGAACAAACATGCCATGGACATACACCGATTATATGGTATGTCCCATGAATATCCTACATATGTTCAATATAGACCAACATTCAGGCTACTCCGTTCGTAAGTACTTATCCTGTTTATTGAGCAAATATGCCATGAACATACACCAATTATATGGTATGTCCCATGTATATCCTACGTATATTCTACATAAATACCAACAATAAGTCTACTCCATTCGTAAGCAGTATATACAGTATACACTCTGTATATTGAGCAAACATGCCATGGACAATACAACGATTACATGGTATGTCCATGTATATCCTATGTATTATGTTCAACATAAACCGACATTCAGTCTACTCCGTTCGTAAGTATATATTCTAAATATACAGTGTACATGCCATGAACATACACATATTCACCTATTGTGGTTTTCAAAACGCGGTCTAGCGGCGTTGTGTAGAAGCTTGTACATAATTTCTATTAAAAACCTTGAATCTTACATAATTAATCATTTAGAAGTATTTGCTTACACTCAAATTATGCATCATGTATGCGCACATACTTTAAATTGATAAGAAAGTGAAACATTTTGCAAATACAATCTTCACACGTGCGCAACCAAGTTAGCATTCCGCCATGGCTCCGGAGCTTGCTTTATTCATATTCTCGGGTAATTTCTGCAGAGTATAACACTTTCAGGTCGAGGCTCTTCCATTGCATTTCGGTGGAGCTGAAATCTATCCTTTACCAACTTCAATATTGGATTGCTCAGGATATGCGCTGTTTAATTACGTTACTTATTTACTTCTTACCAAACATTTTCGAATTTTCACCAGCTGATGGTCGCCATATTATGTGAATCGTGGATATATTCGTATATTGTCCGTACATCAAATGAACATACATGTAATATTCCCGCACATCCTGTGAATGTACATTAAAATTATATATGATTTCAAATTACATATCCATCGGGCGTGCTGTTATACCTACAATTTACCTACAATATACCTACAATATAATGCACGTATTTGTATACCTATGGATGTCGTACGAATGTACCAAGGATATTCACGAATGCACGTATGAATCGTGGATATACGTCGTATATTGTTCGTACATTGAAGGATATCCAGAATGATGTACATAGTAGGTTGCGGGACGTACCACGCACATCAAATAAACGCCAATGATATATTCCCGTATACATCCACTGTACATCCTGTGGATGGCATAGAATTTGTATTTTTAAATTATATATCCCTCGATTGTTGTAGATACCAACAATGTTACCAACTATTTAATATGTATATCTATATACCTATGGATGTTGAATGAATGTACCAAGGATATTCAAGAATTGCACGTACGAAACGTGGGTATTGATGGTACATTCAGAGAATATTCAGTAGAATATAACTGGGAGGTCCACAGTAGATGAATATCGTGACATTTGCACATTCGCCGGATATGCCATTGACATAAAATGCTGTATATAGTATATCCCTGGAATATACACATTTTATTCATGGATATTCATAGGATATTCGTGGGATATGTGTGTGCTGTGTGGGGTGTGTTTTTTTCAAAAATGCACACACACAATTCTTTATGGTAGAGATTGATTTGTTTGAAGTAATACGTCAAATATGCTCATTTGATGTAGATGCATAATACTAGGAAGCTTAGCAAACGATTTTTCATGCGCGTTGTTGGATGAGTGTAATTTTTTATCAACGAACAAAAGCGTAAAATTGCGATTTTCATGAGAAATTATTTTTCGATTGCACTCAAAATTCACATCAATATATTAATTCATAAAATTAAGGTTCTGTAAAAAAAATCACTACAATCGGAAAAAAGCAAGTAGGCTTTATAAGTCGAAGAATTTCTTTTTTACGAAAAAAGCGAAAAATTGCGATTTTCACGAGAATATATATATTTCGATTGCGTTCAAATATCACCCCAATGTATGAATTAATAAAATAAGGTTCTGTGGAAAAATTATTACAATAGAATAAAAAATGTAGTTGTTATAAGTCGAAGAAATTTTTTTTAAATCGAAAAAAGTCGTAAAATGGCGATTTTAATGAGAAATAATTTTTTGATTACGCTCAAAAACGTGGCAGTTCTAAGTTCAGAGATTTCGAAGGCCTCCATAAAATTTCATTGTTATTGGAGTATCGGTTTAGCCGGAATCGTGTTAACACACACACAATAATGCAAACAGGAAAAAAAGGAAAAACAAAGAAAAACATTCCGGATTTTTTTCTCCAGTGTAGTAAAATGGAATCTTCGCTTCGCTCGCTACGCTCATCCAATAATAACAATACATAATAACAGATGTATAATGCAACTACAATTTAGAGCTTAGAATGTACCCGTCCTGATGGTCTAGTGGTTAAGACGCCTGTCTGGAATGCGGGAGATCCGTGGTTCGGTTCCCGGTTGGGGCGGTCTTTTTTAATTTCTGAATTGTAGTAAATAATATGCTAATACAACCATCTTTGCACTGGATGGCTGTGTACGCTGACTCGTGTGTACATCCTATCATGGTCCTATCTCTTTACAGACGATATAATATTTTATATGTTCATTGTGAAGTTTAAACATTTTGTAATGGGTTTATATTTGGCATGCATTATTATTTAAATTTTTTCTTAATGTTTATATCTTTTATATAGGCTATTTGTTTACTTTTCATAACCATCGCTTTTTTATCTCCGAGTATCATTCGCCATTTCATTGTCACCATTTATTTTATTTAGATGTAGTTAGGGTCTTTGTAAAATGGTACTAACGTGCTGTATACCACTTTTAATAATAAATAAATAAACATGTTATGGTGACGCGTTGGCTAGCAATTGGTTACCTTGTTACGTGGTAACCAACAGGTAGCCAAGAGTTTGCCATATGGCTATCACTTGGTACACATATGGTGACGTGTTGGCAAGCATTTGGTTACTGAGTGTCATGTTGCCAACTGGTAGCCAAGAGTTTGCCATATGGCTATCACTTGGTGAACACATGGTGACCTGATGGCCAGCATTTGGTTATATTTCCCGTTAGGTAGCCATATGGTTACTTTTTCCATACTAATTGGCCACCAAATGGTTACCATCAGTTCAATAGAAATTTCATTGGATACCTCTGGCTACTACTTGGTGACTACTTGGTTATCAAAATTAGGCTGTGGATATCACTTGGATATTAGTTGGCTACCATTTGGTTACCAATATTTTCTGTAAGGGCGATACTCCGATTGCGATGAAATTTTATGGAGGTCTTAGAAATCTCTGAACTTAAAACTGCCACGTTTTTGAGCACAATCGGAAAATTATTTCTCATGAAAATCTTAATTTTACGATTTTTTTCGATTTTTTAAAAATTTCTTCGACTTTCATTACAACACCTACATGCTTTATCCGATTGTAATGATTTTTTCACAGAACCTTAATTTAATGAATTAATATATCCATGTGAAAATTGGGCGTTATCAAAAAACTATTTTTAAACGAAAATCGCAATTTTATGACTTTTTTCGATTTTTAAAATTTCTTCGGCTTATAACACTGACATGCTTTATCCTATTGTAATAATTCATTCACAGAACCTTAATTTTATGAATTAATATATTCGTGTAAAATTTTTGTGCAATCGAATAATTATTTCTTATGAACATTTCAATATTACGATTTTTTCATTTTTTAAATTAAGATTAATTAAAAAATTAAAATTAAAGTTATTTTTTTAAAATTTTATTTAATTAAAAAAAAATCTTCAACGAAGTAATGATTTTTTCACAGAACAACAGAAAATCCGCATAACACATGGCAGCTTAATGCACCAAATTACGCTCATCCAACAACGCGGCGGGACCGAAAAATGAAGCTCGAAAATAGAAATTAAACAACAAAATTCGAAATGGTAATGCCTACTCTTATATCAATATTTGATAACGGGCAATCCAATTTCCTCCTCCTGATTGAAGATATGAAAATAAAATAAGAGGAATAAAAAATCATTTTTATTGCAATAACAAGGCCACGTAGTTAAATAAATAATCATCAAAAAACGAAATAAAATAATCACATCGCTACATGATTCAAAAGCAAAATTGAAGCGTCCATTTTCGACAATTTAATTAATTTTACAACGAAATGATGAAAACACTACGGTATACAAAGAGCTACACAACAACACAACTGACGTTGCTTTTGAAGCTACTACATTACTTTGAAATACTTGTACATTATCTTCATGCATTCTTCAAAAAACAATTTAATTATCTTCAATTTAAAAAAAATTGTATAAGATATATTAAAATAAAACTATATAGGAAAATTATATTGAAAAATTTAAGGCTATTGTACCACCTCTGGCCGATAATTTGAAAGTCGAAGACACATGTCTGAAAAGTTTGCTGAATGAAAGAAGGCCTTTAAAATAACAGAAAAAAATTGTGAATTTTTTTCGGCGGGACATAACCTCACTTTTGGAAATTAAATTTAGATTTTTGGATAAAAGTGTAATATACAAGACTAGTTCAAAATTAAATTTTGAGCATCGGTTTTCTGCACATAATTTCTAAACACCTTTAGCTATAACTTGACTAGGCCCTATAGCTAAAATAGTTTTCTGAAAATAACAGTTGGTGTACGATTTTACGAAAAAAAATTTCGTTCACCAACTGTTATTTTCAGAAAACTATTTTAGCTATAGTCAGGTTATAGCTAAAGCTGTGTTTAGAAACTATGTCCAGAAAACCGATTCTCAAAATTTTATTTTGAACTAGTCTTGTATATTACACTTTTGTCCAAAAATCTAAATATAATTTCCAAAAGTGAGGTTATGTCCCGCCCCCAAAAAATCACAATTTTTTTCTGTTATTTTAAAGGCCTTCTGTCATTCAGCAAACTTTTCAGACATGTTTCTTCGACTTTCAAATTATCGACCAGAGGTGGTACTATAGCCTTAAATTTAAAAATAAATAAAATCCCACAAACAAATAAACAGCCAAACCTTTCTCAACTAAAATAAATTAATAAATTAATAAATGCCAAGAAAATAATTCAATTGAAATTCACACTAAATAAAAATTATGCAAAATAAAAAGGGACGCTGTGCTTGGCCCAACTCAAATGCGCGCACTCAGGTGTTGATGATTTCTACTGAATGGTTGGCAATCTCATTGCCAAATTTTGCAAGGATGTTTATAAAGTACTTTTATATTGATATTCGCAACCGGTTGCAAAAAATAAGCTTTACTGATTCATTGCGAGACATAATTACATAAATGAGAAATCCAAAACATGGATTAGGATTCTGGAAATTCTCACCTAACCGATTATCTTATGATAAAACCAAATTAACCTGGGCGTTCACATTGATTTAAACGTTAATATCTAGTACGCAAATTTAAATATAAAAAATTTGTACATTTGGAATAAATTTTCGAAGTTGAACAAAATGAAGATACATTTCGGTGATTTCACAAACTTTTAATTCAAAATCAATAAATTAATTTAGAAAAACGCGTACTGGATAGCATATATTTATTCTTTATTAAGGCTATTCCACCGCGTTTTTCTATTTTCCAAAATATGCTACTAAGTCAAAATATAGTGAATGGCTTTGAAACATGGCTATTTTAGAAAATCAAAAATATTTTTTCCAAATTTTTCTGATCCGGTACACGGCCAATATAGCCACCTCAAAATAATTTCAAACTTCAATTCGCCAGGGCACACCATTCAACGTAGGGTGTTGTGCTTTTGTGACATTAATTTTCAACTGTTTTTCGTTGGACTGACTGAGAGAAAACAGATTTATTTTAACAATTATTGTCTTCCCTGCGAATTTTTTCGTTTGGCGGTACAAATCGGTAATAATAATAATAATATTATTATTATTATTATTATTATTATTATTATTATTATTATTATTATTATTATTATTATATTATTATTATTATTTTTATTATATTATTATTATTATAATAATAATAATGGTGTTATAAACCGTTTGGCGTTTACCCGAAAAAAAAAAAAAACAGAAAGCTGAACGCCTAAACTCGTCTCCGCGCCAGTCTTAGCGACTCCTCTAATATAATTATTCAAATATCAATCAATCAATCAGTTAAATCAATTTGAAATAATTTCACAGAAAAAAAATCGTTGTCGTAAATAAACTTAAAAAATCATGCTTGGCTAAATGATTTCATAAACAGAACAATTCAAAAATAAAAAAAAACAACAAAACAAAATGTTAACTTGATTTGATGTTGTTTATACCACAGATGTGCCCGCATAATGGGCTTTGTGGGTTTCACGTTAAATCGTGGGGGGTATTCCATCCCTAGGGACCAAATACCCCCTTTCGTTTTATTACACGTTATGTCGTGGGGGTATCCCACCCCTTGGAACCAAGTACCCCCTTTCGTCTGATAATATGTAATATCTTGGAGGTATCCCAGCCCTAGGGACCAAGTACCCACTTTCGTCTTGTACGTTATATCGTGGGGGGTATTCCATCCCTAGGGACCAAGTACCCCCTTTCGACTTGCTTTATCCGATTTTAATGATTTTTTCACATAACCTTAATTTTATGAATCTAGGTATTCGTGTAAAATTTGAGCGCAATCGAAAAACTATTTCGTATGAAAATCGAAATTTTACAATTTTTTTATTTTTTAAAACAATTCTTTGACTTATAACACCAACATGCTTTATCCTATTGGAATGATTTTTTCACAGAACCTTAATTTTATGAATATATACATTTGTGTAAAATTTGTGCGCAATCGAATAATTATTTCTCATAAAAATTTCAAAATTACGACTTTTTCCTTTTTTAAAATAACGATTAATTAAAAAAATTTAAAAATTTAAGTTAATTTTTATTTAATTTAATATAATTTTAAAAAATCTTCAACGAAGTAATGATTTTTTCACAGAACAACTGAAAATCCGCATCACATGGCAGCTCAATGCACCAATTACGCTCATCCAACAACGCGGCGGGACTTAAGCGTTTTCCTAGTATATTGACTCTTACATCCGAATTAATTTTGTCAGCTTCCACATTTGCACACTCATCCTGAACTGTTCTTAACAAATGCAATAAACCACTCTCATAAAACGCGTACCAACTCTAACATACTAGGAAAACGCTTTAGTCCCGCCGCGTTGATAAATGAGCGTTTCTGTAAGTTTTTAGTTTTTTGGATGAGCGAAGCGAGGATTCCATTTTACTACACTGGAGAAAAAAATCCGGAATGTTTTTTTTTCTGTTTGTATTATTGTGTGTTTTTTAACACGATTCCGGCTAAACCGATACTCCAATTGCGATGAAATTTTATGGAGTCCTTCGAAATCTCTGAACTTAGAACTGCCACGTTTTTGAGCGCAATCAAAAAATTTTACTTATGAAAATCGCAATTTTACGATTTATTTTCGATTTTTAAAACATTTCTTCGACTTATAACACCTACATGCTTAATCTGATTTTAATGATTTTTTCACAGAACCTTAATTTCATGAATTAAGATATTCGTGTGAAATTTGAGCGCAATCGAAAAATTATTTCTCATGAAAATCGAAATTTTACAGGTTTTTTCTTTTTCGAAACAAATCTTTGACTTATAACACCTAGGCTACATGCTTTATTCTAAAGTAATGATTTTTTCACAGAACCTTCATTTTATGAATTAATATATTCTTGTAAAATTTGAGCGCAATCGAATAATAATTTATTATGAAAATCGCAATTTTACGATTTTTTACTTTTTTTAAATTACGATTAATAAAAGAAATAAAAAAATAAAGTTATTTTTTTATTTTATTTTATTTAATTTAAAAAAATTCTTCGACTTAGTAATAATTTTTTCACAGAACAACAGAAAATCCGCATAACACAATTGGCAGCTCAATGCACCAATTACGCTCATCCAACAACGCGGCGGGACTTTAGCGTTTTCCTAGTGTAGGACCACTTTTCCTTTGCAAGTGCTTTTTGAATGCATTGTAGGTGATTGTTGTCAAGTTTATATTGTTACTTGTTAATTGTTATTATAAACCTAAAAAAAAACTCATATTAAAACCTTTATTTCTATGGATTCTGGCCAAATTTTTCAACTTTTTCTTTCAAAAAGCAATACATCACCATAACCTTAATGTCCATGTGAAATGTGAACGTTGTAGCCCCACCCATTTGGTCAGAATCGGAACAAATGTCACGAAAATATCGCACTAAAAATAGTAAAAAAATCGTGAAAGTACGATATTCATGAGAAATATTTCTTCGATTGTACCCAAAAACGTGCCAGGTCTAAGTTTAAAGATTTCGAAGGTCTCCAGAAAATTTAATCGCAATTGGAGTATCGGTTTAGCCAGAATCGTGTTATCAAACACACAAAAATACAAACAGAAAAAACAAGAAAAACGAAAAAAAATCGTAAAATTGCGATTTTCATAAGAAATAATTTTTCGATTGCGCTCAAAAAGGTGGCAGTTCTAAGTTCAAAGATTTCAAAGGTCTTCAGAAAATTTCATCGCAATTGGAGTATTGGTTTAGCCGGAATCGTGTTAACAAACACACAAAAATACAAACAAAAACAAAAAGAAAAACGAAAAAAATCGTAAAATTGTGATTTTCAAGAGAAATAATTTTTTTAGAAAGGTGAAACAATTTTAGAGTAGGTCTGGTTTAAGATCATGATGTTTTTTGGACTATACACTACTCAAAATAAAACAAAGATTACGATATTTCAAAGGTTAATCAACCTCCTTCATCAGGTTTTTAATGACAGTTGAAACAAGACAACAGAATGGGCTTTAAAACAAATAAACAATGCCAACTAAACAAATCAAATTACACCAATCCACCAAAGAATCATAATAATAAATGTGGTTTTAGTTGTTGTTGTAACATAAAATAAATTATAAAATTTACAAAACAAACAAGAAGAAGAAACATTATGGCTTATTAGTTACAAAAACTTTCCAAATTCCAGGAAAATCAATGCTAGGTGCACTTATCACATTATTACTAACAGACATCAATGCAGCCTCTTTAAGTTTACGTTTATGTGGATTGGCTTCATGAAGGATAATGGATGAGTTGTTCCAATCCACATAATGGTGATTTTCATAAACATGCTCTGCTAATCTAGAGGAAACATACTTTATGCTGCGTGACGTTGTTCTTATGCTCCTTCAACCTAACCTCAAGAGGTCTCTTTGTCTCTCCAATGTACGCGGCACCACATTGACAAGGTATTGAGTAAACAGCATTCTTGGACAATTGGGATTCGTTCTTGGGTTTAGTAACTGTTAATATACTTCTTAGGGTAGTAGGTGATTGAAAAACAGTACGAATCCCAAAAGGAGATAGAAGACGTCTGACTTTTTCGGACAAATTCGGATAGTAATCAAGAACTACTGTTTTCAGAATTTGTGGTGGAATAGGAGCTTGACTATTATTTTGCAACACAACAGCTGTTGAAACGGATTTCATCACTTTCTTGAACACTTCACTTGGATAACCATTTTTCACAAATGCATCATTTAGGTACGAAAGTTCTTGGTTCAACAAGATATCTGATGAACAATTCGAAGCCGCTCGGACTGCCAAACATCTCATTACACCTTTCTTAATGTGGACTGGGTGGTTTGAATCATCCCTAACATACTGATCAGTGTGTGTCGGTTTCCTGTATACACCAGTGGTCAATCTTGTATCAACTTTAGAGATAAGTAGGTCTAAGAAAGGGAGGCTAGCGTCTTTTTCCTCTTCAATTGTGAATTTGATGTTCTGATGAAATCCATTTAAATCCTTGTGTAAGCCTTGAAATTCCACCTGTGTCCCTTGATGGATACAGATTATGTCGTCTACATATCTCCTCCAAAGATCAATCTTGATGGAACTAACCTTCAGCACTTCTGTTTCAAGATGGTCCATGAATATATCCGCCATCAATGGTGAAAGGCAACTTCCCATCGCCAGGCCGTCTAGTTGTGTATAGAATTGATCTTCGTATTGGAAATAGCACGACTTCACACATATCGTTAACAATTCCATAATACTATCAACAGGTAAATTTGTTCTATTCGACAGCGAGTTATCAGAGGAGAGTTTATCTTTAACCAAAGATAAGGTATCGTTTATAGGTACCGATAACCCTTTTTATTCCTTTGAGGAATTCCTTATTGCAAAAATTTAATTTAACTAACACATTTTGTGTCCCATCATCATTTTAGTCCATCACATAATTTTTGTTTTATATGTTTCAGGAATTTCTGTCTAAATATTGTACCAAACCATGTAACCACTACATTCAATAAAAATCATTTATTATTAAACGTATGTATGTTGATCTTATCTTTTTCTAAAAAATTGTTCTCGTAAATATTTTATTGTATTACTTTTTCTATTCTTATTATAATTATTATGCTAGTTATTCACTCCCTCTCCTTCAGGAGATGGTATATTTTTACTAAGTACGAATCTGTGAATAAAATATGAAATGAAAAAAACTTACATCGTTTTAACTTCGTGAATCGTGCGTGATGTTGTCAAAATCAGCTGAACGTGCGTCAACGTAGGCCTGCGATAAACGATAAATAGAGGCGAGCTCTGGCAATCGTCGTCGGAGACCTTGCCCCCTTCCCTTGACGACCTCCCCGACGACGATGATTATGACACAACGAAGACGATGCCGACCGCATCGTAAGAAACCGATCTTCCTCCCCTTTCCAGTGGCTGATTCTGACCAGCATGGGCCCTCCTCTCCCCCCACCCCTAGGTTAGAGTGGTTTATTATGACCTAACGGTTGACGCGTCCTTAATCCAAATATACCAAAAAAACTACGATAAAAAACGAATTGTTATTGTTTTTAAGCGTCGACGGCGGTGAGTCGACGGCTGTTCGGCGCACGGAAAGAACTTACAAATGAACTTTCTAAAACTAAAAAGTTCGTTCTCGGAATGAACTTTTAAAAGTTCAAGTTCATTCATTTAAAAAAAGAGTAAGTTCACTGAATAGTTCACAAAAAAAGAACGCGTTCACAAGAACGCGTTCTTTTTAAAAGTTCCTTCCCCAACACTGGTGATTTGTTGTCGCGATTCTTCTCCTTCTTCTTTCTTCAGCCTAAAGAGGCCTTCGTTTAAGGTTTGTATACAGTGAGTTATTTGTGATTAGTTATAGCAATCGGGAAAAATACCCGTTTTCTTCAGCCATGTTCGCCTTGGATAAAGGTGTCTCATAAAGTGATTCTATGCCATTAGTTATCTTGATATTCTTCTCTTCTTCTTTTTTCAGTCTAGTAAGGCCAACGATAAATAAATACAAAAGTCCGCATTAAGTGTCTACCCACTCAGTCACATAACTGCTTTTTAGTAGGAGACAATAAATCAAAGCGTCCTTGCCAACCTTGTAGGCCTCGACGCAATCGACGAGTGAGCGATAACCAACCAAAGATCGATATTTTTATTAGGAAATATAACAATCAATGGTATAGACAGAGCGAACATCCGTGTATCAACGCCAGAATCAACAAGGCTGATTCAGAACAACTTTTGTATTTGCGTTCAAGAAAAATACCCGTTTTCTTCAGCCAAGTGAGGCCAACGATTAAAATGTTTCATACAGTGAAAGTATGTGATTTGAAGTCGCGATTCTTCTCCTTCTTTCTTCAGCCTAAAGAGGCCTCGTTAAAGGTTTGTATACAGTGAGTTTTTTTGATTAGTTATAGCAATCGGGAAAAATACCGTTTTCTTCAGCCATGTTTGCCTTGAATAAAAGTGTTTTGATTATATGTCATTAGTTATCGCGATTCTTCTCCTCTTTTTTTCAGCCTTGTTAGGCCTATGATAAATAAATACAAAAATCCGCATTAGGAGTCTACCCTCTCAGTCACATAACTGCTTTTTAGTAGGAAAACATAACTAAAAAGCGCCTAAGCCAACCTTGTAGGCTTCGACGCAATGTACGAGTGAGCGATAACCAACCAAAGATCGATATTTTTATTAGGAAATATAACAATCAATGGTACGGACAGAGCGAACATCCGTGGATCAACGCAAGAATCAACAAGGCTGATTCAGAACAACTTTTGTATTTGCGTTCAAGAAAAATACCCGTTTTCTTCAGCCAAGTGAGGCCAACGATTAAAATGTTTCATACAGTGAAAATATGTGATTTGTAGTCGCGATTCTTCTCCTTCTTCTTTCTTCAGCCTAAAGAGGCCTTCGTTAAAGGTTTGTATACAGTGAGTTATTTGTGATTAGTTATAGCAATCGGGAAAAATACCCGTTTTCTTCAGCCATGTTAGCCTTGGATAAAAGTGTCTTATACAGTGATTCTATGTCATTAGTTATCGCGATTCTTCTCCTCTTCTATTTTCAGCCTTGTAAGGCCTACGATAAATAAATACAAAAATCCGCATTAAGAGTCTACCCACTCAGTCACATAACTGCTTTTTAGTAGGGGACAATAAATCAAAGCGTCCAAGCCAACCTTGTAGGCTTCGACGCAATGGACGAGTGAGCGATAACCAACCAAAGATCGATATTTTTATTAGGAAATATAACAATCAATGGTATTGATAGAGCGAACATCCGTGGATCAAAGCCAGAATCAACAAGGCTGATTCAGAACAACTTTTGTATTTGCGTTCAAAAAAAATACCCGTTTTCTTTAGACAAGCAAGGCCAACGATTAAATTGTTTCATACAGTAAAAGTATGTGATTTGCAGTGTAAGGTCAGTTCTTTTTTGAAACGAACTTTATAAAAGTTCAGTTCACAGCTCAAATAGTGAACTTTTAAAAAGTTTACGTTCTTTTAAAACTTAAAATTTTGAAAAGTTCAAGTTCGTCTAAAATATGAACTAAGTTCTTTTAAAAGTTCTTTTTGGATGAGCGTAGCGAGCGAAGCGAAGATTCCATTTCACTACACTGGAGAAAAAAATCCGGAATGTTTTTTTTCTTTTTTTTTCTCTCTTTCATTCTGTATTTTTGTCTGTTTGTTAACACGATTCCGGCTAAACCGATACTCCGATTGCAATGAAATTTTATGGAGACCTTCGAAATCTCTGAACTTAGAAATGCCACGTTTTTGAGCGCAATCGAAAAATTATTTCTCATGAAAATCGCCATTTTACGAATTTTTTCAATTTTTTAAATATTTCTTCGACTTATAACACCTACATGCTTTATCCGAATATAATGATTTTTGCACAGAACCTTAATTTTATGAATTTAAGTATTTTTGTGAAATTTGAGCGCAATCGAAAAATTATTTCTCATGAAAATCGAAATTTACTCCTTTTTTAAAATTACGATTCATAAAAATAAATAAAAAATAAAGTCAATTTTTTAAAAATTTAATTTAATTTAAAAAAATTATTCGACTTTGTAATAATTTTGTCACAGAACAACAGAAAATCCTCATAACACATGGCAGCTCAATGCACCAATTACGCTCATCCAACAACGCGGCGGGACTTAAGCGTTTTCCTAGTGTAAAAAATTAACTATTTTATTAAAGGCTAGCGTAAATTGAAGAAAAACACTAGAAAAAACATTCGGGGTGTTTGAGTACCAATTTACTCGCGAGTTTGAGTCGGACGAAAGTGTTTAGCTGTCTTTGATCGTTTTGATGATTTATAATTAAGCGAGCGAAGCGAGCGTTTCCATTTGACTCTGCCGGAAAAATTAGTCACTGGTTTTGTTTTGTTTTGTTTTGTTTTGTTTTTTTTTTGTTTTTTTTTTTTTTTTGTATGTCTCGCCATAACGTTCGAACGGAGGCTCGGATCGAGTTGAAATTTTGACCATCCGCAAGCTTCGTTCTCGATTGAATGCCATTAGTTTTGTGGCAAAATCGTTCAAAAAGTTAAAAAGTTACATTAAAGTTAATCGAAAGTTTTTTTTTCAAACTAAACGGCGACAAAATCTGAGATAGCCAAATCATTTAGAATTTCCGTCCGGTCACGAATATGTTAATTTTATTTTGATCCGATAAGTAGTGTAGATGGAAATTACATTATAACAAAAGTAACGTTGCCATGGCAACGAAAAGACGCACGAAGTTTCTAATGCACTGCCACCTAGAAGTAATCAAAATACTTTCGAGGAAGCAGTCTATTATTTGTCAACAAAGAGTTTAAATAGTTAACCCAAGGAGTCAGGTTCTCTAGATGGCGGTGGATTTTATCCACAAAGTAAAGGATTACACACGGGTTTATATCCAAATACCTCGGCAATAATAAATAATTTTGGATACATGGCCCTGTGGACAGCGAACGTCGCAAATTTAAAAATATAAAAAAATGTGCAATGTGGGTCTAGCTATAGCACGTGCTCGCTTATCAACGCGTCCAACTGAGCGTTTCTTAGTATATTCTCGTCGACCAGCTTGTAAAATTAATGCAGACACTTAGCATTTTAGGCTTCCAAGATTTTTTTTCCGAATTAGTTGGCGTAACACTAATCTTCATTGGATGAGCGTAGCGAGCGTAGCGAGCGAAGCGAAGATTCTATTTCACTACACTGGAGAAAAAAATCAGGAATGTTTATCTTTTTTATTTATTTTTTTTTCTGTGTGTATTTTTGTGTGTTTGTTAACACGATTCCGGCTAAACCGATACTCCAATTACAATGAAATTTTATGGAGGCCTTCGAAATATCTGAACTTAGAACTACCACGTTTTTGAGCGCAATCGGAAAATTATTTCTCATTAAAATTGCAACTTTACGATTTTTTTCGAATTTTAAAAAAATTCTTCAGCTTATAACAAACATGCTTTATCCGATTTTAATGATTTTTTCACATAACCTTAATTTTATAAATCTAGGTATTCGTGTAAAATTTGAGCGCAATCGAAAAACTATTTCGTATGAAAATCGAAATTTTACCTTTTTTTTTCTTTTTTAAAACAATTCTTTGACTTATAACACCTACATGCTTTATCCTATTGGAATGATTTTTTCACAGACATTTGTGTAAAATTTGTGCGCAATCGAATAATAATTTCTCATGAAAATTTCAAAATTACGACTTTTTCCTTTTTTAAAATAACGATTAATTAAAAAAATTAAAAATTTAAGTTAATTTTTATTTAATTTAATATAATTTAAAAAAATCTTCAACTAAGTAATGATTTTTTCACAGAACAACTGAAAATCTTCATCACATGGCAGCTCAATGCACCAATTACGCTCATCCAACAACGCGGCGGGACTTAAGCGTTTTCCTAGTATATTGACTCTTACATCCGAATTAATTTTGTCAGCTTCCACATTTGCACACTCTCATCCTGAACTGTTCTTAACAAATGCAATAAACCACTCTCATAAAACGCGTACCAACTCTAACATACTAGGAAAACGCTTTAGTCCCGCCGCGTTGATAAATGAGCGTTTCTGTAAGTTTTAAGTTTTTTGGATGAGTGAAGCGAGGATTCCATTTTACTACACTGGAGAAAAAAATCCGTTTTTTTTTTTTTTTTTCTGTTTGTATTATTGTGTGTTTTTAACACGATTCCGGCTAAACCGATACTCCAATTGCGATGAAATTTTATGGAGGCCTTCGAAATCTCTGAACTTAGAACTGCCACGTTTTTGAGCGCAATCAAAAAATTTTTACTTATGAAAATCGCAATTTTACGTTTTTTTTCGATTTTTAAAAAAATTCTTCGACTTATAACACCTACATGCTTAATCTGATTTTAATGATTTTTTCACAGAACCTTTATTTTATGAATTAAGATATTCGTGTGAAATTTGAGCGCAATCGAAAAATTATTTCTCATGAAAATCGAAATTTTACAGGTTTTTTCTTTTTCGAAACAAATCTTTGACTTATAACACCTAGGCTACATGCTTTATTCTAAAGTAATGATTTTGTCACAGAACCTTCATTTTATGAATTAATATATTCTTGTAAAATTTGAGCGCAATCGAATAATAATTTATTATGAAAATCGCAATTTTACGATTTTTTACTTTTTTTAAATTACGATTAATAAAAGAAATAAAAAAATAAAGTTATTTTTTATTTTATTTTATTTAACCTTTGGTTAACCACCTGTTTCTGAGAAACATAACTAACCACCTGGGGCGCGTCAGGACCCCATCATTAAAGCCCTTGTGTTTGCCAGGTTTCAGATTTTGGAACCCAATATTCGTCAGGAATTAATGTTTGAACCTTTCTGATGACCACTTAGTGTTTCAAGAGTTAAAATTCGCGAAAATTTTAGTTTTTTTTTCCACTTGATTTTTTTTTTAAACCGAAAAAACGCAATATTGGCAATTTTATCAAATCTGAGTCCATTTTTTGAACTTTTATTTTATTTTTTTAAATATTATTTTTCTTTACCAATGATGTTTAATGAATGATTGATTCGATTTCACAAAAAGTTTTCCCTTTTTTGTTTACTTTGGTAAAATTTTGACCATTCCCCCCCCCCTACCCCTCACTTGAATTGACCTTTTTCATTCATATTTATATGTATGATTTTTTTTTATATAATATATATGTATAATTTACTTAGATAAGTGTATATAAGCTCATATCTATCAATTTACATGAAAAATATTGTTATTTGGTGAGGTGAAATACATTGATAAAAATTTTGACTATGTAAAAACACTTGAAAATGTAGTACGTAAGTAGCCACCGGGGGTCCTTTGAATCCCCGCGAGGTTCGTGGAGAGTAATACGTAACACATGGAGACCGGGCTCCAACTGAATTTTCATTGGTTAGATGTAACTTGAAGGTACTGAGACTCACAGTAAGCCACGCCCATAGATGCGCTCATGGCTAAGCAATAAATGTTGACTGGGGGCCGCATTGACCCCAGGTGGTTAACCAAGGGTTAATTTAAAAAAATCTTCAACTTAGTAATGATTTTTTCACAGAACAACAGAAAATCCGCATAACACATGGCAGCTCAATGCACCAATTACGCTCATCCAACAACGCGGCGGGACTAAAGCGTTTTCCTAGTGTAGGACCACTTTTCCTTTGCAAGTGCTTTTTGAATGCATTGTAGGTGATTGTTGTCAAGTTTCTATTGTGACTTGTTAATTGTTATTATAAACCTAAAAAAAAACTCATACTAAAACCTTTATTTCTATGGATTCTGGCCAACTTTTTCAACTTTTTCTTTCAAAAAGCAATACATCACCATAACCTTAATGTCCATGTGAAATGTAAACGTTGTAGCCCCACCCATTTGGTCAGAATCGGCCCAAATGTCACGAAAATATCGCACTAAAAATAGTAAAATATCGTGAAAGTACGATATACATGAGAAATATTTCTTCGATTGTACCCAAAAACGTGCCAGGTCTAAGTTTAAAGATTTCGAAGGTCTCCAGAAAATTTAATCGCAATTGGAGTATCGGTTTAGCCAGAATCGTGTTATCAAACACACAAAAATACAAACAGAAAAAACAAGAAAAACGAAAAAAAATCGTAAAATTGCGATTTTCATAAAAAAAAAAAATTCGATTGCGCTCAAAAAGGTGGCAGTTCTAAGTTCAAAGATTTCAAAGGTCTTCAGAAAATTTCATCGCAATTGGAATATTGGTTTAGCCGGAATCGTGTTAACAAACACACAAAAATACAAACAAAAACAAATAAGAAAAACGAAAAAAATCGTAAAATTGTGATTTTCATGAGACATAATTTTTTGATCAATTTTTCGTAAGGTGCAGTTCTAAGTTCAGAGATTTCGAAGGTCTCCATAAAATTTAATCGCAATCGGAGTATCGGTTTAGCCGGAATCGTGTTCACAGACACACAAAAATATTTTTAAAAAAAGAAAGAAAAAAAAAACATTCCGGATTTTTTTCTCCAGTGTAGTAGAATGGAATCGTCGCTTCGCTCGCTACGCTCATCCAATTAATTCCTACTTTCAACCATTAACTATTTAAAAACAGTCCAAGCTACCTCTGTAGTAAAATTTACAATAAATTTTCCACAATCCATCAAAAACGATACTCCAACATCATTTAGAAAAAAAATCTTTTCTCATTCATAACCCTTTTTATTCCTTTGAGGAATTCCTAATTGCAAAAATTGAATTTAACTAACACATTTTGTGTCCCATCATCATTCTAGTCCATCACATAATTTTTGTTTTATATGTTTCAGGAATTTCTGTCCAAATATTGTACCAAACCATGTAACCACTACATTCAATAAAATCATTTATTATTATACGTATGTATGTTGATCTTATCTTTTTCTAAAAAATTGTTCTCTTAAATATTTTATTGTATTACTTTTTCTATTCTTATTATAATTATTATACTAGTTATTCACTCCCTCTCCTTCAGGAGATGGTATATTTTTACTAAGTACGAATCTGTGAATAAAATATGAAATGAAAAAAACTTACATCGTTTTAACTTCGTGAATCGTGCGTGATGTTGTCAAAATCAGCTGAACGTGCGTCAACGTAGGCCTGCGATAAACAATAAATAGAGGCGAGCTCTGGCAATCGTCGTCGGAGACCTTGCCCCCTTCCCTTGACGACCTCCCCGACGACGATGACTATGACACAACGAAGACGATTCCGACCGCATCGTGAGAAACCCCCCTTCCTCCCCTTTCCCGTGGCTGATTCTGAAGAATACAGTGAGTTATTTGTGATTTGTTATAGCAATCGGGAAAAATACCCGTTTTATTCAGCCATGTTAGCCTTAGATAAAAGTGTTTCATACAGTGTTTTATGTCCATAGTTATCTTGATATTCTTCTCTTCTTCTTTTTTCAGCCTAGAAAGGCCTACGATAAATAAATACAAAAGTCCGCATAAGAGTTCACCCACTCAGTCTAATAACTGCTTTTTAGTAGGAGACGATAAATCAAAGCGTCCATGCCAACCTTGTAGGCCTCGACGCAATGGACGAGTGAGCGATAACCAACCGAAGATCGATATTTTTATTAGAAAATATAACAATCAATGGTATAGACAGAGCAAACATCCGTGGATCAACGCCAGAATCAACAAGGCTGATTTAGAACAACTTTTGTATTTGCGTTCAAGAAAAAAACCCGTTTTCTTCAGCCAAGCGAGGCCATCGGTTAAAATGTTTCATACAGTAAAAGTATGTGATTTTTTGGCTCGATTCTTCTCCTTCTACTTTCTTCAGCCTAAAGAGGCCTTCGTTAAAGGTTTGTATACAGTGAGTTATGTCATTTGTTATAGCAATCGGGAAAAAAAAAAACGTTGTCTTAAGCCAAGTTGGCCTTGGATAAAAGTGTCTCATACAGTGATTCTATGTCATTAGTTATCGCGATTCTTCTCTTCTTCTTTTTTCAGCCTTGTAAGGCCTACGATAAATAAAAACAAAAATCCGCATTTAGAGTCTACCCACTCAGTCACATAACTGCTTTTTAGTAGGGGACAATAAATCAAAGCGTCCATGCCAACCTTGTAGGCCTCGACGCAATGGACGAGTGAGCGATAACCAACCAAAGATCGATATTTTATTAGGAAATATAACAATCAATGGTATAGACAAAGCGAACATCCGTGGATCAACGCAAGAATAAACAAGGCTGATTTAGAACAACTTCAAATTTGAATTTGCGTTTAAGAAAAATACCTGTTTTTTTCAACCAAGGAAGGTCAACGATAAAAGAGTTTCATACAATAATTGTACGTGATTTGTTATCGCGATTCTTCTTCTTCGTCTTTCTTCAAGGACATCACAACCCTGGGATTTCCCGGCGATGTAAAGAACCTAAGTTGTTTTAATGACTAATGGCGAAAACAGAAGTCTATAAAATTGAAGCACAAGTTAACTACACCTGTTTGAATAACAATAATTTAGGTGGGTGCGCGCGCATCCAAAATCGTGACGTAAAGATTGCGCACAGTCGAGTCTACTCCCCGACCTCAGATTACTGGTCAGCGCTGTAAAGAACTCTCTCTGTAGAAGAAGATATAGTGTTTAGACAAAAACCCAAAAAAGTTTTCACGTATTCAGTGGTCTTTCCTCTACAAGAATGTTGCTAAAGTAAACCTTCTTGTAAAAAAATAAAACATAGTTTTGGATATTTTATAAAACATGCTAAAAACGAAAAATATATCGTACTTTTCAGGGGACCTTGAAAAAAAAGTAAAATTGACCAAATGTGAAAAATATTTTGACACCCACATATAGCAGTAGGCATGCAAAAAATAAAAAAATACTACACTGAAATCGAAGCAACGTGTTCAAGATTGCAAATAATATATGTTTGGGAATGTTTTCAGCAAACTTCGACGCTTCCAGCGACGAGCCGTCCGCGATCAAGTTGCAGAGGATATACTACCCATTTAAAAAAACATCGTTTTGTCAAGCACGTGTAGTCTGTGTAGCCGTTCATAACCAAAGGTATCGGCTCACAGCTGTCTCGTATGCGGGTTGAGTTCTCAGTGGTTTTACCATGGTATTAGGATACTTGAACCATGGTTTTTTTTTCATATCCCCCCATACAGATGCAAGTTTTATGATATCGTGAACCCTAATAACTAAGTAACTATGATATCGTGTAGTTATTTCACTTATTGCCTCAACTCAACTTGCAACGTTGCAAGTTGCAATTGCTTCAGACGAGGCACGTAGAAAAGAGAGCGTTCCCTTCACCCCCCCTCCCCCCCCCACCCAACACAAAAAGAGCTCCAACGCGTTTGCTTATCAATCAGTCGCTGCTACAAGATACATACAACGAATATTAAATAAATAAATAAAAAAAATTTTATTTAGAGTCTACCCACTCAGTTATAGAACTGATTTTCAGTGGGGGATTTTAAAATCAAAGCGACCAAGCCAACCTTGCAGGCCCCGACGCAATCGACGATGAGCGATAACCAACCAAAGATCGATATTTTAATTGGAAATATTGCAATCAGTTGTATGGACAGTGCGAACACCCGCGAATCAACGCCAGAATAAACAAGGCCGATTCAGAAAAACTCTGAAATTTATTATGTGCTTCGTTGCTAGGACGGCTCCAAATCACCGTTTACAAACTCCTAAGACAAGAACTGATGGACTGAAGTCCAAATCAGAAGTTAAAATACTTCTGACTATAACGGGAATCGAACCCTGGACCTTCTGAATTGGAAGCAGAGACGCTAACCCACAAGACCAACGAGCCACACCACAAGACCAACGACCCCACAAAACCAAAACGAGCCGATTTTGTTTCAACTGTATAATGTGTCTACGTTAATTAGCATATTATTTATTAAATATGCATTCTTTAAGCCAAACGGGTTTATTGTGTGAAAGCCAAACGGGCATATTGTATGAAACCCGTCCAGACTGAGATTTTACATGCCGTAATTGTGTATGTATTCGAATTCGGTTTAGAAAAAATTTACAAAAGTAAAATAGTACTTAGTAACTTGAGTTCGTAGCTCGTTCTCCGCTCGCTACATTGCTTTCCTCAGTCATAGACAAAATGCTGTTATTGAATCCTAATAACATAACCGTAAACATGAATTCATAATATGCAGACCAAACTAATTAGTAGACCCACCAAGTGAGTTATTAGAAGAGGATCTCACCCAGTAAAACAGATATGTCCCTACAGCGGCAAAATTTATACTAAATCTAGGTACTGGGACGTGTCCACGTGTTGAGGTTTGAAAATACAAAGAATGCCATTAGAAAAAGTATTTTGTCAAATGTCAGCAAGGCAAACTTTTTTTCATGAAAATGAAAGGGAAGATATGCCATTCTGAAGAGCTTACCAAGTGCAAATATGAGACATTTTCCTAGAGATAATTGAAACCAACAGCATCCTATGTATGAAAATATTGTAAAGAATACTGTAACATAAATGCTATCGTCGAAGTGCGTACAACAATACCCAATGGTATAACGCTCGACTGGCCACAGCACTTGCAATTAGGGTCAATGGTCGCTTCGCAGTAGGTAAACAATAGGGTGGACGCGCGGTTTGACAGGTTAGGATGTGTGTGTGTAGCTTTACTTCATTTCGATCTAAAGATTGTTGGGTGTTCAACTGTTCAAACTCTTTCTAACGTTCGTGTGTATGTCACCTGATACGGGAAAAAGGGGTACTTCTAGGCATGTGCTTAGACCATTGTGATTTACGCAAAACTTGTGTTTTATTTTGTTTGCCCTGCGCTAAGTGTTAAAATATTGGCATTTTTTGTATGACATTATGCTTGAAGTATTCTTTCACCGATTTTTTTTTCATAATTTTTCTTTCCTAGTGTTTTTTTATTATGTGAACTAAGTAGAGTAACCACGAATAACAGTACCCGCGTGTTTATTATAAAATTTTAAATCAGGTGTTCGTGTTTATTTTTTAGTGTTAAATTTTTGCCACCCTTCCTAGACGGCGACAATCTGTATTTATTAGTGTTTAAATTTAGCCGCGGGACCCCAGTTTTGAGTGCGTGCCGTTGTGTGTAGGCGAATAGTATTAATACTATAATAAGGGGCCCTCCGCTCACTTGTTATTTACGTTTTAATCATTGTTTTCATTATGGCAGCTTTTACTCCATACATGTACGAACCTGAATATACAGATGAAGAGATATTAGAAAATGACGTCGACGTGAGGAAGAAAAGGGTAAACTTATTCAAAAAGGCGGGAAAGAACGCAATCATTATTTGGTGCAAGTGGGGGCGAGTGCAAATCTATGCCCAGTAATGTAGAGAGTGTTTTTCTGTTCAGAAACGATGCCGTAGTGGCTTTAATCAAACGAAGGAGATTACGGCTGCATAGTTAACCACCCGACTTTTCAACATCATATAATATCAAGTGCAGGACTTCATATCTTGAGACAAATTTTGATTCAAAAAAACTTCCAATCGATTAAAGAAACGAGAATTGAGTAAGGAAATTACTAATAAAAGGGTGGCGTATCTTGCATATAACAGTTTGTATATTGGATAAACAGTTGGACTAATCTAGGCAAGGGAAAACGGGTCGTAATTCCTGCGTGCGCGATAAAGAAAATTCGGAGACGTTTCCTGAGGAATCGGGGGTGTATGTAGGATTCCTCCCATTTCCAGGAGCAACAGATGCAGAAGCCCAATATCCAGGATAAATCCACATAATTGTCATAATGAAGGTAATCATGACGTCTTGTGTTATCTCATTGCTCTAGCATATTTGAAAGCCCAATTAAATATATGTGCACTTTTTGAGAGAATAACGCGTGTCCCTGTAATATTATAACGATCATTTCCATTTGACTCTACCGGAAAAAATAGTCACTGGTTTTGTTTTGTTTTGTTTTTGTTTGTTTGTATGTCTCGCCATAACGTTCGAACGGAGGCTCGGATCGAGTTGAAATTTTGACCACCCGCAAGCTTCGTTCCCGATTGAATGCCATTAGTTTTTGTGCGCGATTGAGAATAATAATTAAAATGTGTTTCACTGTTTTGACTAACGAGCCAACAGCCAACAACGAAATAAAATCCACTATTATGTCGAACAGGTTCCAAGGCTTTGTACGGGAGACTCACAGCCGTTGAGTCCCCGCAAGAAGAGGCAACACAACAAGTACCTAAGAGTCTGATGTTTTCTGAAAAGTTGCATCGCGAGTGCCACGGGGCTGCTGCCTTCATAAGACGGTCGCACGTGAATTCTCAACGAAAGCATGCATTAGTATATCACGCAAATACACGCATATTTGAAATGAATCATAATGTTGTATATTTTTTTTTTTTTTGCATGCCTACAGCTATATGTAGGTGTCAAAATATTTTCACATTTGGTCAATTTTACTTGTTTTCAAGGTCTCTGAAAGTACGATATATTTGTCGTTTTTAGCATGTTTTATAAAATATCCAAAACTATGTTTTATTTTCTACAAGAAGGTTTACTTTAGCAACATTCTTGTAGAGGAAATACCACTGAATACGATGAAGCTTTTGGTTTTTGTCTAAACACTATATCTTCTTCTACAGAGAGAGTTCTTTACAGCGCTGACCAGTAATCTGAGGTCGGGGAGTCGACTCGACTGTGCGCAATCTTTACGTCACGATTTTGGATGCGCGCGCACCCACCTAAATTATTGTTATTCAAACAGGTGTAATTAACTTCTGCTTCAAGTTAGAGACTTCTGGTTTTCGCCATTAGTCATTAAAAAACAACTTACGTTCTTTACCATCGCCGGGAAATCCCAGGGTTGTGATGTCCTTTCAGCCTTGTTAGGCTTACATTAAAAGGGTTTAATACAGTGATTTGTTTTTGCGATCGGGAAAAAATATGCACTTCCATATTTGTCATAAGGAATTGTCATGGACAACTTCATGTCGAATCTTTGGTCTGCTTTTTGTTGGTCCTCTGTGCGTCTTCTAGACCAGCAAAATATCAAAGTTGTATTTCTTGCACATCTCTAGTAGTAAAATTTCCCTAAAACTAGATAAGCCCTCAATGTTAATTATTTGAGATTGTTACAAGTTGTGGCATTGATAAACTCCGAACCTGTGCCATTGAAGGCTTCATCTTTACTCTAATTTTAAAAGGATTAGCCGACATTGTTGTCGTTTCCAGGGGACGACCGATTGTTTCGATTTCATAATCTAACAATCTTCGTGGAGGCTCCTTTCATGTCCCCCCCAAAAAAGCGATTTATACAGTGAGTTTATGTAATGTTTTGTTGCGACCAGGAAAAGTATCCGTTTTCCTAAGGCAAGTTAAGCTAACGATAAAATTGATTTATTATGTGTGTTATGTGATATGATATCGCGATCGGGTAAAGTACCTATGTTATACAGCTGATTAAGGCCTACGATTAAGTGTTTTATACAGTGAGTTGTGTATGATTTATAATCGCGTTCAAGAAAAATACCCGTTTTCTTCAGCCATGTTCGCCTTGGATAAAAGTGTCTTATACAGTGATTCTATGTCATTAGTTATCGCAATTCTTCTCCTCTTTTTTTCAGCATTGAAAGGCCTATGATAAATAAATACAAAAATCCGCATTAGGAGTCTACCCACTCAGTCACATAACTGTTTTTAGTAGGGGACAATAAATCAAAGCGTCCAAGCCAACCTTGTAGGCCCTGACGCAATGGACGAGTGAGCGATAACCAACCAAAGATTGATATTTTTATTAGGAAATATAACAATCAATGGTACGGACAGAGCGAACATCCGTGGATCAACGCAAGAATCAACAAGGCTGATTCAGAACAACTTTTGTATTTGCGTTCAAGAAAAATACCCGTTTTCTTCAGCCAAGCGAGGCCAACGATTAAAATGTTTCATACAGTGAAAGTATGTGATTTGTAGTCGCGATTCTTCTCCTTCTTCTTTCTTCAGCCAAAAGAGGCCTTCGTTAAAGGTTTGTACACAGTGAGTTATTTGTGATTAGTTATAGCAATCGGGAAAAATACCCGTTTTCTTCAGCCATGTTCGCCTTTGGATAAAAGTGTCTCATAAAGTGATTCTATGTCCATTAGTTATCTTGATATTCTTCTCTTCTTCTTTTTTCAGCCTAGAAAGGCCTACGATAAATAAATACAAAAGTCCGCATCAAGAGTCTACCCACTCAGTCACATATTAACTGCTTTTAAGTAGGGGACAAATAAATCCAATCGTCCATGCTAACTTCGAAGGCCTCGACGCAATGGACGAGTGAGCGATAACCAACCAAAGATCGATATTTTTATTAGGGAATATAACAATCAATGGTATAGACAGAGCGAACATCCGTGGATCAACGCCGGAATCAACAAGGCTGATTCAGAACAACTTTTGTATTTGCGTTCAAGAAAAATACCCGTTTTCTTCAGCCAAGTGAGTCCAACGATTAAAATGTTTCATACAGTAAAAGTTTGTGATTTGTTGTCGCGATTCTTCTCCTTCTTCTTTCTTCAGCTTAAAGAGGCCTTCGTTAAAGGTTTGTATACAGTGAGTTATTTGTGATTAGTTATAGCAATCGGGAAAAATACCCGTTTTCTTCACCCATGTTAGCCTTGGATAAAAGTGTCTTATACAGTGATTCTATGTCATTAGTTATCACGATTCTTCTCCTTTCTATTTTCAGCCTTGTAAGGCCTACGATAAATAAATACAAAAATCCGCATTAGGAGTCTACCCACTCGTCACATAACTGCTTTTTAGTAGGGGACAATAAATCAAAGCGTATAAGCCAACCTTGTAGGCTTCAACGCAATGGACGAGTGAGCGATAACCAACCAAAAATCGATATTTTTATAAGGAAAAATAACAATCAATGGTATAGACAGAGCAAACATCCGTGGATCAACGCCAGAATCAACGAGGCTGATTCAGAACAACTTTTTATTATGTCTATATTTAAAACAGGCCAATGTAGCCCACTAGTGCAAATTTAATAGAGAAGGGAGGAGGGGAAACCCGGTACCGGCACATAGCCTACTCCTACCGAATAGTACCAAGGGGACCAACGGCTTTACGTCCCATCCGAAAGGACGGTGCAACTTTTGACAGTCATATAGGTTCCTCCACTAACCCGCACTGCCGAGCAGACGGCGCCAAGGAGAACGAAGCTGTCACACAAGCTTACAAACCCAGTCTGCTCTAAGCCAGCGATATACGTGTGTTTCAGGGCGAGCGGCGACCCACTCAACCCCTGACCACGGCCCGATGTAGCTTAACTTCAGTGTTCGAGTGGGAACTGTTAAACGACCGCGGCTTAATACCCGTTTTCTTCAGCCAAGCGAGGCCAACGATTAAAATGTTTCATACAGTAAAAGTATGTGATTTGTTGTCGCGATTCTTCCCCTTCTTCTTTCTTAAGCCTAAAAGAGGCCTTTGTTAAAGGTTTGTTTACAGTGAGTTATTTGTGATTTGTTATAGCAATCGGGAAAAACACCCGTTTTCTTCAGCCATGTTGGCCTTGGATTAAAAAGTCTCATGCAGTGTTTCTATGTCATTAGATATCGCGATATTCTTCTCTTCTTTTTTTTCAGCCTAGTAAGGCCTACGATAAATAAATTCGAAATTCCGCATTAAGAGTCCACCCACTTAGTCACATACCTTGTTTTAAGTAGGGGACAATAAATCAAAGCGTCCATGTCAACCTTGTAGGCTTCGACGCAATGTACGAGTGAGCGATAACCAACCAAAGATCGATATTTTTATTAGGAAATATAACAATCAATGGTATAGACAGAGCGAACATCCGTGTATCAACGCCAGAATCAACAAGGCTGATTCAGAACAACTTTTGTATTTGCGTTCAAGAAAAATACCCGTTTTCTTCAGCCAAGTGAGGCCAACGATTAAAATGTTTCATACAGTGAAAGTATGTGATTTGTAGTCGCGATTCTTCTCCTTCTTCTTTCTTCAGCCTAAAGAGGCCTTCGTTAAAGGTTTGTATACAGTGAGTTTTTTGTGATTTGTTTAGCAATCGGGAAAAATTCCCGTTTTATTCAGCCATGTTGGCTTTGGATAAAAGTGTCTCATACAGTGTTTCTATGTCATAAGTTATCGCGATATGATGATAAAAATGTTTCATTAAATGATTCTATGTACTTAGTTATCTTGATATTCTTATCTTCTTCTTTTTTCAGCCTAGAAAGGCCTACGATAAATAAATACAAAAGTCCGCATCAAGAGTCTACCCACTCAGTCACATTTTAACTGCTTTTAAGTAGGGGACAATAAATCCAAACGTCCATGCTTACTTCGAAGGCCTCGACGCAATGGACGAGTGAGCGATAACCAACCTAAGATCGATATTTTTATTAGGAAACATAACAATCAATGGTATAGACAGAGCGAACATCCGTGGATCAACGCCAGAATCAACAAGGATGATTCAGAACAACTTTTGTATTTGCGTTCAAGAAAAAAAAAAGTTTTCTACAGCCAAGTGAGGCCAACGATTAAAATGTTTCATACAGTTAAAGTATGTGATTTGTAGTCGCGATTCTTCTTCTTCTTCTTTCTTCAGCCTAAAGAGGCCTTCGTTAAAGGTTTGTATACAGTGAGTTATTTGTGATTAGTTATAGCAATCGGGAAAAATAACCGTTTTCTTCAGCCATGTTCGCCTTGGATAAAAGTGTCTTATACAGTGATTCTATGTCATTAGTTATCGCGATTATTCTCCTCTATTTTTCAGCCTTGTAAGGCCTATGATAAATAAATACAAAAATCCGCATTAAGATTCTACCCACTCAGTCACTTAACTGCTTTTTAGTAGGGGACAATAAATCAAAGCGTCCAAGCCAACCTTGTAGGTCCGGACGCAATGGACGAGTGAGCGATAACCAACCAAAGATCGATATTTTTATAAGGAAATATAACAATCAATGGTACGGACAGAGCGAACATCCCTTAATCAACGCAAGAATCAACAAGGCTGATTCAGAACTATTTTTGTATTTGCGTTCAAGAAAAAAAAAACGTTTTTTTCAGCTAAGTGAGGCCAACGATTAAAATGTTTCATACAGTGAAAGTATGTGATATGTAGTCGCGATTCTTTTACTTCTTCTTTCTTCAGCCTAAAGAGGCCTTCGTTAAAGGTTTGTATACAGTGAGTTATTTGTGATTGGTTATAGCAATCGGGAAAAATACCCGTTTTCTTCAGCCATGTCCGCCTGGTATAAAAGTGTCTTTTACAGTGATTCTATGTCATAAGTCTTCGCGATTCTTCTCCTCTTCTTTTTTCAGCCTAGTAAGGCCTACGATAAATAAATACAATAATCCGCATTAAGAGTCTACCCACTCAGTCACATAACTGCTTTTCAGTTTTCAGTAGGGGACAATAAATCAAAGCTTCCATGCTAACCTTGAAGGCTTCGACGCAATAGCTAGTGAGCGATAACCAACCAAAGATCGATATTTTTATTAGAAAATATAACAATCAATGGTATAGACAGAGCGAACATCCGTGGATCAACGCCAGAATCAACAAGGCTGATTCAGAACAACTTTTGTATTTGCGTTCAAGAAAAACACCCGCTTTCTTCAGCCAAGAGAGGCCAACGATTAAAATGTTTCATAAAGTGAAAGAATGTGAATTGTAGTCGCGATTCTCCTCCTTCTTCTTTCTTCAGCCTAAAGAGGCCTTCGTTAAAGGTTTGTATACAGTGAGTTATTTGTGATTGGTTATAGCAATCTGGAAAAATACCCGTTTTCTTCAGCCATGTTCGCCGTGGATAAAAGTGTCTTCTACTGTGATTCTATGTAATTAGTCTTCGCGATTCTTCTCCTCTTTTTTTCAGCCTTGTAAGGCCTATGATAAATAAATACAAAAATCCGCATTAAGAGACTACCCACTCAGTCACATAACTGCTTTTTAGTAGGGGACAATAAATCAAAGCGTCCAACCCTTACTAAAATTTTAGTAGTCAGAACCTAGTCAATAAACTATGTTTAAGCTACCCTTTGAAACATATCCAAAACATCATTTAATCTACAAATACACAGTGCCAATACACAACTAGATATGTGAAGTCTACTAGTTAAATATGTTCAGAAGACTACATGGCGACTATTTTTACGATGTTCCTGCTCTTCATAATATATCCAAATAGTCGTCAAAAGGTAGTCATTACCTAGTTGAACATAGTCAATGACAAATGCTAGTCGCAGTTTTTGTGGAAAACAAAATTTGAATATTTGTAACAAACACAAACCAATGCAATTTTTGGCTAGGCCTATAGGCCTATCAAAACAAAGATTCATTTTTATTTTTCATCACAAGTATCTGCATTGGCTACATCACACTAAATGCCAGGATTAAGATATGGTATGGGAAATAAATCATTATGAAATTGGTGGTAGCCAGTAAAATTAAGTAATGTAAGCTATAGGCCTAAGTGATAATTAAAATGCAATTTATTTTAAAATAACATTCAACTTTTTGAGCCCAGTTTTAAAGCAATAGGCCAAAATTTAACAAAGGTGCAACGTGCAAGGAAAAGTTCTGAATGCATAAATTTGCACTTTGCACGGTAAATAGGCCTAAGTCTTCGTTTCAACTCGACGCCAATTTGTGGGACCTTGGTGGTTGGCTACGGAAAGATATTTACTCGAAGAACTGGTAACGCTTCTGGTCGGCATCTGAAAAGAAACATTTCATTCAGAGTAGGCTCTTAGCAGCATGATAGCTAGGCTGAGGCCTGGACTCCCCCCCCCCCCCCCTTATTCTGTTTTCTCACAAAGTCACAATTCGACAGTGAGTTGAATTTCCAGTGAGAAGTGGCAACTGCGATTCTGTTTGGTTATCGATATCGAAACAAGGCGATATCACGTTCGAAAAAAGTGACAACTTCTCACCGAAATATTTCTTTGTGAGAAGTCGATACGGCTATGTGATTGGTCAAGGCCGGCAAGGGATTGGCTCGGATTGGTCCGTGAAATCTCGGGTGAAAACTAAAACCCGGTATGCTTGTGGCCTTAAAAACTCGACAACAACAACAACAACAACAACAGTGTCATAACAAACATTTTGCATCTCCAAAAATGTTAAATTCTGAATAACTAGGGCATACTTTTTCCATTGTAGCTTGAAGGTAGTTTAGGCCTAATTATTTTCCATGCAAGCATTAGGCATATTCCAGTAGGCATAGTCCTACAATTGATTAAATAAGCGTTTAGTACGTGTGCTATTCTAGTTATATTTTGGTAGATGGACACAATAACCTAACTTTATAACCCACATTTTCTTAGACCTACCTAATCATTTGCATAACCTAAATTCTGCTAGGCCTAATTGCATTGTTCTACATTTTTCAACCATCATAGTTTACATATTTTCCCCAAGGCTAGCCTACTACAATTTTATATTGAGTTTTTAAAACAAAATCTCATAAAACAAATTCGAAGTGCAAATCCAAAACATAGCTTAACCATAATAAAGCGTAGGCCTACAGTAGCGGTGGTGCTTAGAGAGATAGGTAGGCCCACTACTTGTACATTTCCTACCACAGACTAGGTTATTTGGCAAGTTGGGTTGAAGCATGGTTGAGGAAATCGTAAAAGCTTTGTAATTGGCAATAAGTGCATGTTTTACACTTTTAAAGACTTCTGCCAATGTTTATTTTATTTAATAAAAAGCAACATAGGCCTGCACCATATGATCATAACTAGGAAGCTTCGCAAACGCTTTTTCTAGTCGCGTTGATGGATGAGCTTTTTGGTTCATTTGAATTGTATAATGTTATTGTAAATTGTAAATCAATATTAACATGGTTTTTATATTTCAATAACGGTATTGCAACAAGTAATTAGTGACTGTAATTGAATTGAAAAAATACCGAATTTCCACATCACCTTATTAAAATTTTATCTTTAATGGAGGTATCGGCTAGACGCGTTATTACCATTTTTTTACGTGGATGTATCCCCATTAGGCACTACACTTTACCACGAAGACATCATTTTGTTATAGTTTGTGACTATAACAAAGTAGAGTGAACGGGAAGCAACATAGAAGAATGTCTTGACTCTTCTAACGACCGCAGCTGTAAATTCTTCATCATATGAAGCTTACCAATCCGATCAAATGGAAATGCTGGGTTTATCATTAAGTCGTTTAAAGATCTAACGCGAGAGATACCAACAAAGCTCATTCCAATTGCAAACTCTTTGGATCCTAGACTTATCACAGCCGAGTCAAGGGTCATGCCCTGACACTTGTGAATAGTGACGGCCCATGCAAGTTGAAGAGGGAATTGAGTGCGAGTGCAATTGGTGCCACTTTCTGTCCATGCCCTTGCAACAGGACATATTGGTATCATCTTGGGCTTGTGAAATGATGGACCGGTGTAACTATCAAATATAACCAAGACACACAGGGGTTGGTCGTTTGGAGGCTTGGTATGTGGTGCATATATAATGTCTTCCACAATTCCAGTGGCTCCGTTAACAAGGCCGTGCGATGTCCATAGGTTGGACCGTAACATGACACGACTTCCCCGAGAAAGGTAAATGGTTGACTGAAGGCCTTGAGCCACATCATCGGTACCCCTCGAGGCTTTTGTACAGTTGTGCAAAGCAGAAATCTTTGCCACTGGAAGTCCTAGGTCAGTTAGATGTTGAATATTGTGACCAATGACGATTTCTTTAGTTGGAGCCAGATAAAGGGAATTAGAAAATTTTTGCTGCTCTTCAACGCTGAGTGAGGTTTGGAATCGTGTTGACAGCAAAATCCAGTCGTCTTGAGTTGGGCAACCTCTGCTCAGTCTGCTTAGCAGTTCTCTAAAGCGCACCTGGGCTGGACTGTCCCCGGCCTGTCTCTGTACTACGGACAGGGTGTGGCAGTGACTAAATGAACGGTATGCCAGTAATCCGTCATTTGTTAAACCGTAAGTACAGGGCTTGTCAGTATACAGTGGCCGATCGCACACCGGAGGAAGCTGACGAATGTCGCCAAAGAGATAAACAAACATGTTACCAAATGGAAAAATAGCTTCATCTGGTTTTGCTTGACGGGTACGCTTATCAATCATAGCTAGGAGAGAGCAACCAATCATAGAGTATTCGTCGATTAACAAAAATTTCACGGATTTCATTTTAACCTGGTACTCTCGTTCGGTTTTCCCTGCTAGTTCAGTGAATTTGGAAGAGTTTGTACCAATGTGAAGAGCCGAATGAATTGTAGAAGCATTGATGTTGAATGCAGCTACGCCAGTCGGCGCCAGCAATAGGAAGCTGTCATCCCCCAACTCTTCACGCAGTATCGTTGTCATGGCCTTAATGACGGTGCTCTTTCCTGTTCCAGCTGTGCCTTGTACAATTAGGCGATGCACCGAGTTGTATACTGTTTTACATTTAACGGAAGTTATTTGCTCTGATAAAATGTCGAGAACCTGTTGTTGTTCAGAGCTGTAATTTACGAATGTATTGATGTTATTATCAACCATCATCGTAATACGTTTTATCTCAGGCAAGAAGTTGGAAACGGTTTCAATACTTGGATAACTGGCAAACGATTCGGTCCAAGGAAATGAGGTATCAAATTCCCTTAAGCCAATCTCGCTCTGTACTGCCTGATCATTGGGCCCCATTCCAGCAATGATCATCCATTCTTCCTGTTCTCTAACAGGTTCTTCCTCATTCAATTCTTCCTCCTCATCTGACTCAATCTCATTGTCCACTTCGCCTTGTGCGACGAGTCCTGCATTATGAAAAACTATCTTCCATGACTGGTTAGTTGGATTGAGTGCATCCTCACATGTCCATGGTACTTTCAATAAAAACTTGTTGGTGATAGTAAGCGTCATTCTTATCTTCGTCTGGTCCAATGAATAGTTTTGGGAAATACCCTTACCACAGCTGGAGTATTCCGACACACCCAGCGACCCCCCTTCCAGTAATGTTTAGATGCCAGATCAAGAAGACAGAGGTTATTCATTGCATCGGGACGAGTGGGATACATGTCGGTTAGCTTCTTGTTGGTGTTGTCTGAGGCTCATTTCTCGACAGCGAGCGGCACCCATTGATCCCCACCAACGCTGAGAGAAACGAAAGAGCGGCTTGATTGATACAATGGATATCCCATCAGAAGATGGCAGCACTCTTGGGCAGAAATATCACGCTCGGCTAGGGATTGGATTATCAAACTTTTGTATAGCAAGCTTGCAGGGTCATGTGCTTTAACTGTAGTTGTGAGGATGTTCTTCAGCAAGTCATTGAAAGATTTAGACTGTGGTTCGCTTTTTGCGGCATACTTGGCAATGTAATTCAGAACTGCATGTTTAGACATGACCGGCTGTATATCTATATTAGCTCGCCAAGATTGAATTATGAACTTGTTGTAGCGATTTAACAGTGGGTCGTTACATTCAGTTTCTAAAACAAGTTCATCTTTAACATCCTTTGTCAGGTTCGTTTCTGCACACATTTTAAACGGAAACTTGAAACGACAATGAAGTAACTCAGAGTTCTTTTTCCGTCGTAGGCAATAGCCCTCGCTGCATCGGGTGTGACGTTGTACCTTGTTGAGCAGTTCAGTTAAATCTTTATCAGAGTCTTGTACCTCACTTGGTCGAATGGCAGCTGTGTTTTACGTTAATTGGCACGGATGCACAATGGCAGGTGGATCGTTTATTACGAAATTTAGAGTAGAAACAAGATTGTGAAAGTAAGCAGTTACAGCAGTCACTTGATCTAGGTTTGTGAGGTCTATAGTCTCTACATCCGGAGCACCTTCTAGCCATAGCAAGCCGTGAACAAGGCTGCTTCCACGATGTTGCCATTCGTAGCGAAACCAAGAGTCTTTGACATTGAAAACGGGTCCAAGAACTTTCTTAATGTAAAAGGACGCTCTCTCTTGGAAAAACCATGACACAATTAAAGGATTTTCACAGAGCAATTGACGACGGCGATTAGACGCAAGCTGCTGTGGCATATCTTCCAAGTGTTCGCCAGGAGCGAGAATGTCGTACAGCTCAGGCCAATATAAATCTGCTGCACTCAAAGTAAAAAAAACAGTAGGCACACCAATAAATTCTACCATGTCTTTCAACTCACCACAACGTTTAAACCAATAAGACTTAGTTATTCTAAGAGATGAAGCAAAGAACATAACTTTATTGGCTAAGTTTGGGTCTGTTTGGAGTATCTCTTTAAGTTGGCCAGCTGTTTTGCCATTTAGGTCTACTTTTTTTACCAAAATGTTTCCCTGGCTTATAGCGTTCCATCTCAACACAGAGTTTAGAGCAAAAAAACGAAAGCGGCTGTCGCAAGCAAACCTACCATCATGATACTGCATGAGATATTGAAAATATTGTGTAGGTTTGATTTGTGTTTGACGAGATGTGTCCCTCAGATCACCGTCTCCCGTTGGGAACAGAGTGGGGAAGGCTTGTACAATATAACCTTCAGTGTGTGAACTCGTTAATGGGCACATTAGATACTGTGGGCCATGCGACCGTGCCGGGTTGAAGGGCGCTGGCAATTCGTTCTTGTTGGTTAATTGGAACTACTTGAGGAACACTTGTGTGTTCAAGAACTCCATCCTCTTTGTCATCATCAACACCTTGAATTTCCATGTATTGTAAATCACCATAGACATTTCCATTTTCTGGCAAGGCGGAGAGGGCTTGTTCGTTAATTACAATGTCTCTATAAAAACGGTTATTGTTTTTAAGCCATATTAGAGCATGGCGGAGACGAATGGAACAGACGTTAAAGTCAGCAATCTTGTCAGAATGCGCAGAAGTGCGTCGAACAACAACAATAGATGTTAGAGTGTTCAATGAGTTTGGAAGATTTTGAGCGAATTCTGAAACGTTTTGTGGAAAGTTGATGACATTGCCGCTGTAGGCATATTGTTGTCCTTTGACCCTATACACAGACACAACCGGGTGGATTCGAGCTATGAGAAGACTCTCTATCATAGACAAGCAAGATAGTTCTTCTGGTACAACTCCAGGATCCATTTTGTTCAATGCAGTGAACATAACTGGAGATCTTGTGCAGGAAGTACAAATATTTGTAGAAGATAGTTTAAGACCGGGAAATTTCTTGTTACAATTGATACATGTCTTCCAATTCAAATCATCACACATGTGTTTCTCAAAAAGCACCACTTTAGCATTAGAATCAGGTCTTGGAGGAAGACCAGCGGCTGTTCTTTGAGCAAAGTTATTTACTGGTGTTTGTTGACGGAGTTCGGTTACGCGCTGCAAACTCTTAGTCCTTCTCTGATTTGTTTGCAATGGAGTTTCTCGTTGGTTCACTTCAGTTACCCTTATTAAACTCATTGCTCTCCGCTGTACAGTTTGCGAGAGAGTTTCCATTTCTCTGGCTCCAGTAACTCTCTTCGAACTCAACGCTCTCCGTTGTATAGTTTGAGAGGGAGTTTCCATAAGGTTAGATTGAGTCACTCTGTGCAAACTCAACGCTCTCCGTTGCGCAGTTTCAGAGGGAGTTTCCATTTCTCTGGCTTCCGCTACTCTTTGAGAACTAATTGCCCTTCTAGTATTTGTTTCTAGCAATGGTTCGTTTAAACGAGTCAGTGTGCTTCTTTCCAAACACATAAGTTTCCTTCTTTTGCCTTCAGAAATAGATTCGTGTTCAAGACGAGTTTTAGTTCTCTTTAACTCCCAGTCTCTTCTCAATGTGGCTTCTGTATTTGGGTTCGTTTTATCTTGTTTGTGCCTTCCGATGCCGATCTTGAAGACATCGCTGAACATAGGCCTCTTCATTTTCACTTGTTCGGATCGCCAACATCCGAGTAGCACTGTCTGTAAGTCTGACTTGACGGTCATTAATGCTTTCAGCCTTTCTCTTTTCTTCCATTCGTTTAGCAGCCTTACTTCGCCTAGCCTCATCAGATTGTTTACGCGGCATATCGATAATGTAGACAATAAAATATATATGGAAACACTCGTGACAATTAGATTTTATTTGATAGAAACAACCACAATCGGGCAGGGAGGGTAAGGGTTAAAGATAAATATGGTATCGACCAGTGCTGGACAGAACCAGGCAGAGTTGGGAAGGGAGGGTATGTTATAGACCAGTGCTGGACAGAACCAGGCAGAGTTGGGAAGGGAGGGTATGGTATAGACCAGTGCTGGACAGAACCAGGCAGAGTGGGAAGGAAGGGTATGGTATAGACCAGTGCTGGATAGAACCAGACAGAGGTGGGAAGGGACGCCGAGGATAATATTTAGGCCTAGATCTACAGAGATAATAATACAAGCAAATCAATGACAGAATAAATCACATCAATATACGTAAACGTAAACAATATCGTTGAAAGTAAATATATGAGTTACTAAAAGCACACCACCGGATATGGAAATTTGATATATAACTTGATAAACAGTTAAATATCAATAGTTAATTCAATTTATAGTGAGAGCAAATATTTTACGTAAGTTATTGAAGCCGACCAAAATGGTGGCCAAAGTTTTATTCATTGTTGTTGAAAATATCAACAACAAAAATCACGGCCCATAGATCTACAAAGCAACCATAAGGTCTGTTGGATCATTGATTGTTTGTAACAAGGCTGTGAGCAAGGTCGAAAATATCATGTAAAGTTTTCATAACAAGGCGGTGAGAAGGGTCTAAAATCTAGCTATATTTTTGTGCTCTTTGGGCCGATTCTGACCAAACGGGTAGGACTAACGGGTGGGGCTACAACGTTCATATTTCACATGGACATTAAGGTAATGGTGATGTATTGACGTTTAAAAGAAAAAGTTGAAAAAGTTAACCAGAATCTATAGAAATAAAGGCTTTAACATGAGTGTTAAAAACTTAAAAAACTTATATTAAAACATTTTATTCTATGTATTCTGGAAGCTATTTCAACTTTTTCTTTTAAAAGTCAATACATCACCATTACCTTAATGGCCGTGTGAAATATGAACGTTGTAGCCCGCCCGTTTGGTCAGAATCGACCCAAATATCACGAAAATATCACACTAAAAATTGGAAAAAATCGTAAAAGTGCGATATTCATGAGAAATATTGCTTCGAATGTACCAAAAACGTGGCACGTCTAAGTTCAGAGATTTCGAAGGTCCCCTTCAATTTTCATCAAGATCGCATATGCCGTTTGCCCGGAATCGTGCGAACAAACAGACAAAAAAAACAAACAACAAACAAACAAACAAACACACAAAAAAACAACCGAGCTAAATTTTTGGGGGGGTCAGTGAAATTGAAGTCTTCGCTTCGCTCATCCAATTACTATTTATTGTGGTAGCCTATAATACAAATTCGAATTGACAGTTCTAATAGCAGTGGTTTGGGTAGTGTCACCATTTCCTTTCTCGTTACCCTATATTAATCGCTAACGTAACAACATCGTTATATTTTAACAGACTCGGGCGATACGCAAAATTGATGCTAACGTGCCGGCCGGATAGCGATTGATATCTCCATAGGTAACAAACTTATAGAATTGCACTGCTGGCTGGCCCAATTTCAGTTTTAAGGTTATGTCCAAGTCCAACATGCCTCTTTATGCTACTTATAGGCCCTAGGCTTAGGCCTAGCAGCTATATTATTTCCCAAATAATTTAGCGTAACTACTAGTGCAAACACATTTATAGTTTACACATAAAACTTTTGTGTATCCCCTAGGCTAGGCCTACGCCTACTACGGCCTAGGCTAGGGCCTAGGGCCTAACTCTACGCTCCCCCCCCCCCTCCAATACAATACCCATCAACAGGCAAAAAAAAAAATAAAATAAAAAAAAATACATAGTACTGTACAATAATAGGGTAGGCCTACCCCTAGCCCCTAGACCTAGACTATAGACTATAGGCCCTACACAGTACACTTAGGGTACACCGTACATCTGTAATCTTTGTAAACTTTGGGCTAGGGCCTATACAACATTTTACATTTTTACATTTTACAAACACTTGCACCATCAAGCCTAGGGCCTAGGCCTAGCTTTCTGGCCGGGGCCCCTGTGAGGCTGTGTAATGCCACCACCTTGGCCATAGGGAGTGGTTTTGAGCATAAAACAATGATTTAGCACTTAGTGAACAGTAAAAAATACTTACATATTTGGGCCAATATGCGTATGGAATACAATGCACAGGTTTTCTCTCGAAGAAGTCAGGAACAGTAACAGTAACAAACCCATCAACAAACAGTATCCATCTTGGATACTGAACTAGTCAAATGCAGCTTTCATTATATAATTATATGAAATTCGAATGTGAAATTTCTATGAAAAAATTTTAAAATCAACAGTAAAAATTTAAAATGTAAATTATTAATACCATATATTATTATAAAAAAGTTGAATTAAACTCACAGTTATAGTTTTAGTTAAACTTTTGACTAGTTCACAATACTGATTATTTTGAATAATAATCCCTTCCCTTTGAAGACGTCCTCGGCTATGATTACACTAATATGTTCTGGAGATGGATATACTACTGTCAAACTACCTTTTGATGATGTTTTTACTACTTGGTTATATGACTATGTTTCCACGATGTTTCCACGGTGTTTCAATGATGGATATTTTCAACTATTATTTCACTAAGTTTTTGCAATGTGCGAGACGATGAATATGCAATGTTTTAGCGTGGTTTTAGCGATGATTTGGCAATGTTTTTAGGTTGATTCTTTCAACTATCATTTGACTATGTTTCAGCGAAGTGTGTGAATATGTTTACACTATGTTTTAGCGATGTTTAGGTTTAATGTTTTGGTGTAGATACTTTAGACTACTATTTGGGAATGTTTTTAATCCCATCCAAAACTTAGTCTTCTCATCTTAGACTATTTTTCAGCGCTGTAACAACCTTTTGACAACGTTTGGCACATCTTTGACTGCTTATAATTTTTGGTAAGGGAAGCCAACCTTGTAGGCTTGGGACCCCAATTGACGAGTGAGCGATAACCAACCAAAGATCGATATTTTTATTAGGAAATATAACAATCAATGGTTTATAGACAGAGCGAACATCCGTGGATCAACGCTAGAACAACAAGGCTGATCAGAACTGAGGTGTAGGGAGTGGTTTTTAATAATGAATAGCCTACATGATACTTGATACACTAACACTTGGTTTTTTTACTATGCACATTATACAACAAGACAACCGTTTGAGCACGAGACAAGGAATGAGAAGAACTCTCTGGAACTAGAACATGGCGTCGTCTGAGATACACCCCCCAAAAACAGCAGGCCTGACTACCATGACAATGTTAAAGCGCCAACTAGTAGCAGGGGATAATGGCAGCCAACCAAAAACTGGTGGCGGCAAATACAAACATACACCACAATCCTTCACCCTTCTAATTTGGGGGTTAATGGTATCAATTAAAAATTTAAAAAAACAGTAACAAAATAATAACAAGATATAATAATTAATAATAATAATCACATATTTATAATGAGATATTGATAGTTCAGTAATGAACAAAATGATCATTGATTAGGAAGTAATGTAGTCTTTCAGATGTGCAGGGTTTTTCGCTCACGTTTCGATGCGCGACGCTCAACCGCTGGGCTAATTGATGCCGAGATTTGGGCGAACCAGGGTGGACCTCGGGAAGGACTTCGGTGACTATCTCGGGAAGACCTCGGGAGTGTCTCGATGTCCTGAGCTCTAGCCGCGGTCTCCGGTTCAGGATCACCCAAAAACTTAGGGGGTGATGGGACAGATGGGAGTCCAACATCATCCCGCACTCTTGGGAACGGTAGTGGAGTAGATGTAGGAGAAAGATCGCCTAACGATTTTGGTCGACATGTCTCCTCTCGATGCCGCCGCTGGTATGACTACTCGATAGTAGCGGGTACCATCAACCGATAAGATAAATCCCGGAACCCACTTGACGCCTGGAACATAAGATCGGAACAGGATACTCTCTCCCACAGCAAATGAACGTCCAGGAGCAGGTTCATTGTTTACTGGTCTGCGACTTTCCCGACGTCGCAGAGGGGGATGCAGTTTGTCGATGAGGGAGCGAATGCGTCGACCCATTAACATTTCACACGGGGCAAAACCCGTGGTTTTGTACTAGGCGTAGCATGAAGCATGAGAAAGGGATGGCAGATAGCTCGTGCTTCCACGATGCAGGGGACAGCTTTTTCAGTAAAGTCTTGACGGTTTGTACAGTACGCTCTGCCTGTCCATTGGTGGCAGGCTTGTACGGGGCAGACTTGGTGTGCTTGATGCCAGTTCCATTACAGAAATTGGCAAACCCTTGATGAAAAACGCAAGGGCCATTGTCAGTTACCAACTGCTCGGGAATGCCATGGGAAAGCAAACCACATTCGAAGATGAGCAATGGTTGTTGCAGATGACATTGATCCTGACGTACTTGCGACTTCTATCCACTTGCTTTTTGGCATCCACACTATTGGGAATGTATGGCCGTGGAAAGGACCGGCATAATCCAGGTGAAGACGAGACCATACCTTGTCAGGCTGAGGCCAGGATGCACCGGAGCTCGACAAGGGTCTCGCGGTAAGAGAGCGCAAGATTCACAGGACTTGCCCAAAACCTTTCAATGTCCTCGCTAATTCCCGGGCCCACCAAAAACGTAGCTACGGGCTAAAGTTTTAGTGCGAACAATGCCCTGATGGACCTTGTGTAGAAGAAGCAGTACTTCGCGCGAAGAGCTGGCGGGATAACCACCCGGTTGCCTCGAAGCACGCAGCCGTTCATGACAGACAGATGGCCATGGTTGTGCTTGAGGTACGCTTGAACTTCGTCTTCCTTAGATGCAGTACGACCGTGAATGACATGACTCAGGACTTGGGAGAGACTGGGATTTTGTGCTGTACCCTTAGCCACCTCGCTGACGTCAATGGAGATTTTGAAGGCGCTTGTTCGAACAGCAATATATCTGCAGGATCCGGATACTCGATGTCCATCGATTTACTGGATGGCAAACGACTAAGGAAATCGGCATTTGCCTTTGGTGCTTACCCGGTCTATGCTTGATAGTGTATTGGTAGTTAGCCAACATAAGGGCACCAAACGAAGCATACGCGGGGACGAGACCTCAGGAATAGGGCCTTCCCGGAAAGATTCCACACAACGGCTTGTTATCGGTGACTATGGTGAATTCTCGACCATAAGACGTACATGTGGAACTTCTTGATGGCAAAGATTACCCCCCAAACCCTCTCGATCCAGTCCCGAGTAATTTTTTTTCTGAAACACGAAGTGTGCGAGAGGCGTAGGCAATTGGTCTGTCTTCCTTTGCGGATACCTGGTGTGCTAGGACAGCGCCCCCCACCATATGGTGAAGCATCTACAAAAATCACAATGGGCAGCCTAGGATTGAAAATGCATTAGGACTGCACCGATGTCATCACTGCATGTGCATAGCGGACGCACCCCTCTTCTGCTCTACCCAACGCCGGGCATCGAAGGCTTCAATTTCAGTAATGAGTACAATGGATGGAACTTAGTTGCCTTGTCAGGAAAAAATCTATCATAGTAGTTTACGTAGCCAAAAAGCTTGCAACTCCTCTAAACAGGTTTGGTGGGGGTTGTGTCCAATAGCTCTTGTATCTTGGACCTTGATGGCTTGATACCCTCTGCCGATTTGCGAGTAGCCTACTAATCCAAGGTAGGCGAGGAGAAAACACATTTATCTAGACGAAGACGCAACCCGGCCTCGAGTAATCTCCTGATCACCTGACGTACGCGTTCTTGCAGCTGAAGTTTCTTTTCAGCCATGATGAGAACATCATCCATGAAGACGATAACACCTTCAAGTCCAAAAAGCAGGGACCTCGGTTAATCTCTGGAAAAATGCTGAGCAGACGATAGTCCAAAGGGCTAAGGCGTGTCATACGGAATAACCCACGTGTGGATTGAGAGTCAGGACCTGTGAAGTCTCCTTATCCACAGACACCTGCCAAAAAAACTTGAGATAAATCAATCTGCTGAACACCTTGCCGCCAGAGAGCCTCGAGAGAAGTTCATCAGTGGTAGGCAGCGGGTAAACCTCACGCACACAAAGCTGGGTTTTCTTTTGACTGAATAATCACCGCATATCCGAAAAACTGCCATCTCGTTTAACGACGTTAACTGTTGGGGTTGCCCATACCGAGTGCGTGGACAGGCACAAGAATACCCTGGGAAAACATTGCGATCGATTTCGTTGCTAACCTTTTATCTTGAGTGCAAAGGGAACTGGCCTAGCCTTCATAAAAAACTGGAACAGCATCGGCCTTGATGTGGATGTGCGCTGGGGGTCCAGATATTTGCCCGTTTTGGTCGAACACCTCCTTAAGGTCATGCAGGTAAGTAGGAACTGACTTACTTATAACTGTGGAGCTGGTTGCTAGGATGCCGTCAACCGATATACCCAGAGCGTCAAACCATGAACGCCCATAAGCGCTGGCCCTGGGCGTCCATCACGGCGAGAGGCAGAACAAACAGTGTGTCCTCCGAAAGTCACTGAAGGGGTAAAAACTCCCTTGACATTGAGCCTCTCCTTGGACCAGGTCTGCAGCACCAAATCCGGGGGGGCTGCAAGTCTGCGGTTGGGAAATAAGTCTCAAAAAATCTGAACCTATTAGAGAATGCCCCGCACCCCTATCCACTTTCCCGGGATATCGGCATTGTCAACTTGGACATTCACTATGAGCGGTGGTGGGTGCACCCGTCCCGACTGTTAACATGAACAGACCGGACAAAAATCAAAATTTTATAATTATCAGACCCTGGAATAGCTTCAGACACTTGATGAGCATCAGCTGCCTTAGCCCTATAGGATGCTTGGCGATGCTTCATCTGCGATCCACCGCAACCCCGTCCCTTGGACAATGCAGGACTAGCTCCACTAGCTGGGCCCTTGCCCTTTTCTGACATACGCGAAGCAGATGCCCTATCTGCTTGCAATAATTTCATTTGTAACTAGCATAAGACAGTCCTTCTTACCGTGGCTAGAATCACCCCAACAGTCGCAGGACCGATTTACCGATGGGGCTACTGCAGGTGCTCGTTGACCTTGTCGTTAGGCCTACTGCCAAAATTTCCGCTGTGAAGCTTATGCACAGATGACGAAAACAGATGGCAGTGGGAAAAAGCTGCAGAGTAGCTTGATTCGCCTTGGCATTTCAGAAGCTACTGCACGGTCATAGACCTTATTGCAGTCCAAAACCCCTCCGTTGCTAGTAAAGTCTCCTGGAGCCAGAGTCTTTCATACCAATGAGCATCTATGCAAAAGCTCGTGGTTAACATCGGTGAACTCACAGTCCCGAGCAAGTAAACGGAGCTCTGCTACAAAATCTTTGAAACTCTCCGTTTGGCTGTTGAAACCTACGCCTAAAAATGTTGCATGAAATTAGGGGGTTCAGTCTAGGGCGGAAAGCTTGTCAAGCACTTTAATCGCCTCGGCGTAAGTTACAGACGCCGTGTCGCAAAGCTTGCGTACACTTTTATACACTATGTCACCAGTATTGGCAAATAGAATGGCTCGCTTACGTTTGGCTTCCGTGATGCTGTTAGCTTCGAAGTAAAATTCGAGCCCTTTTCCTTTAAAAATAGACCAATCCTCTAGGTCCCTTGAGTAGCATGGGACAGGTGCCACACATTCCCACAAAAACAGTTGGGGGCACAGCTGCTGGCTCAACCGTATCGTCCGCAGAAGACATTTCAAAAATGACTTCTAGGCCTAGGCCCTAGCTAGGCCGCCGAAAATAGGTTTTTGGCTTTAAAAAGCAGATTCAGAAGCTCTAGCCTTACCAATATTACGTGGAACTCGTAAACATCGTCGCCAGAATTGTCTGAGGTTGTACGGAGTGGTTATTAATAATGAATAGCCTACATGATACTTGATACACTAACACTTGGTTTTATTTACTATGCCACATATACAACAAGACAACCGTTGAGCACGTGAGGACAAGGATGAGAAGAACTCGCCTGGACTAGAACATTGGTCGTCGGGTCTGAGATACTCCCACCGAACAGCAGGCCTTACAAACCATGACAATGTTAACCGCCAATAGTAGCCGAGGGATATGCAGCCAACCTAACTGGTGGCGGCAAATACAAACATACACCACAATAACAACGTTTTTGTTTTTTGCGTTCACGAAAAATCCCGTTTCTCAGCCAAGCGAGGCCAACATTAGAGAATAGTTTCATACAGTAAAAGTATTTGATTATAGTTGTCGCGATTCTTTCCTCCTTACTTCATTCTTCAGCCTAAGAGGCCTTTGTTAAAAGGTTTCTATAACAGTGAGTTATTTTTGATTTGTTATAGCAATCGGTAAAAACACCCGTTTTATTCAGCATTGTTGGCCTTGCTAAAAGTGTCCTCCTACAGTGTTTTCTATGTCATAAGTTATCGCGATATTCTTCTCCTTCTTCTTTCTTCAGTCTAGTAAGGCCAACGATAAATAAATACAAAGGTCCGCATTAAGTGTCTACCCACTCAGTCACATAACTGCTTTTTAGTAGGAAACAATTAATCAAAGCGTCCATGCTAACCTTGAAGGCTTCGACGCAATGGACGAGTAAGCGATACCCAACCAAAGATCGATATTTTTATTAGAAAATATAACAATCATGTATATACAGAGCGAACATCCGTGTATCAACTCCAGAATCAACAGTCGGTTCAGAACAACTTTTGTATTTGTGGCGGTTCAGTGTAAAAAATCTCCCCGTTTGTTCTTCATCCAAGGCAGGCAACTGCGTGTTTAGGGAGTTTGTGTTCATACATAAGCGTATGTGAATATGTTGTCGCGATTCAGTTCCCTTGGGGGGGGGGGGGGGGGGGTGGGGGGGGGGGTCTTCTTTCTTCAGCCTAAAGAAGGCTTCGGTTAAGGTTTGTATACAGTGAGTTTATTTGTGATTTTGTTATAGCAATCGGAAAATACCTTTTTCTTCAGCCATGTTGGCGCGTTGGATATCAGGTATCGTGTCTCATGGGAGTGTGTTCTGTATGTCCATTAGTGTATGCTGATATTCTTCCCTCTTCTTCTTGTTTCAGTCCTTGGTGGAAAAGTGCCTAGCGATAAATAAATTCGAAATTCCGCAGTAAGCGTCACCCACTTAGTCCATAACTTGTTTTTAAAATAGGGGACAATAATCAAAGCGTCCATGCCAACCTTTGTAGGCTTCGACGCAATGTACGAGTGAGCGATAACCAACAAAAGATCGATATATTTAATTAGGACATATAACAATCAATGGTATAAGACAGAGCAAACATCCGTGGATTCAACGCCAAAATCATAAGGCTGATTCAGAACAACTTTTGATTTGCGTTCAAGAAACAATACCCGTTTTCTTCAGCAAGCGAAGCCAACGATCAGCGTGTTTCAAACAGTAAAAGTATGTTGATTTGTTGTCGCGATTCTTCTCCTTCTTCGTTCTTCAACCTAATGAGCCTTTGTTAAATCGTTTGTATACAGTGAATTATTTTGATTTGTTTATAGTAATCATCGGAAAAACAACCCGTTTTATTCAGCCATGTTATCCTTGGATTAAAAGTGTCTCATACAGTGTTTCTATGTCTAAAGTTATCGCGATAATTCTTCTCTCTTCTTCTTTTTTCAGCCTAGTTAGGCCTACGATAAGTAAATACCAAGTCGCGCATTAAAGATCTACCAATCAGTCCAATACTGCTTTTTAGTAGGAACAATAATCAAGCGTCCATGCTCCTGAAGTCTCGACACAATGGACGAGTGAGCGATAACCAACCAAAGAAGATCGATATTTTTAATTAGAAATATAACAATAAATGGAATAGACAAGCGAACATTCGTGGATCAACGCCAGAATCAACAAGGCTGATTCAGACAACTTTTGTATTTGCGTTAAGAAAATACCCGCTTCTTCAGCCGAGTGAGGCCAAAGATTAAATGTTTTCATACAGTGAAAATATGTGAATTGTAGTCGCGAGTCTTCTCCTACTTCCTTTCTTCAGCCTAAAGAGGCCTTCGTTTAAAGGTTTGTACACGTGAGTTATTTTGTGAGATTGGGTTATAGCACGGGAGACAAAATTCCCGTTTTATTCAGCCATGTTGGCTTTGGATAAAAGTGTCTCATACAGTGTTTCTATGTCATAAGTTATCGCGATATTCTTCTCTTCTTCTTTTTTCAGCCTAGTAAGGCCAACGATAAATAAATACAAAAGTCCGCATTTACAGTTTACCCACTCAGTCACCATAACCGCTTTTTAGTAGGGGACAATAAACCAAGCGTCCATGCCAACCTTGTAGGCTTCGACGCAATGTACGAGTGAGCGATAACCAACCAAAGATCGATATTTTTATTAGGAAATATAACAATCAATGGGTTAATGAACCAGAGCGAACATCCGTGGATCAACGCCAGAATTCAAAGCTGACCAGAACAACTTTTAGTATTTGGCGTTCAAGAAAATTCCCGTTTTCTCAGCCAGCGAGGCCAACGATTAATGTTTTTACAGTAAAAGTATGTGATATGTGTCGCGATTCTTCTCCTTCTTTCGTGCTTTCAGCCTCAAGAGGCCTTCGTTAAAGGTTTTGTATACAGTGAGTTATATGTGATTTGTTTTTCAATCGGAAAAAACCCCCTTTTTTAAACCATGTCTTGGATAAAAAATGTCTCTACAGGTTTTCTATGTCATAAAATTATCGCGATATCTTCTCTTCTTCTTTTTTTGCCTTTAGGCCACAAAAAATAATACAAAGTCCGCATTAAAAGGGTTTACCCTTATCCATAACTGCTTTTAAATAGGAAAAAAAAAATCAAAACGTCCATGCAACCTTGAAGGCTTCGACGCAATGGACGGGGGCGAAACCAACCAAAAATCGATATTTTTATTAGGAATATAACAATAATGGGATAGACGAGCGAAAATCCCTGGATACGCCGAATCAAAGGCTGATTCAGGGAAAATTTTTTTATTTTCGTTCAAAAAAAAACCCTTTTTTTCAGCCAAAGGAGGCCAAAGATTTTAAAAAGTTTCATACATAAAAAAGTATGTGTATGTTGTCGCGTTTTTTCCCTTCTTTCTTTTTTCAGCCCAAGAGGGGGCCCTTTGTTAAAGTTTTTTATACTTTTTTATTTGTATTTGTTAAGCAATCGGGGAAAAAAACCCGTTTTATTCAGCCATAGGCTTGGATAAAAAGGGCTCATGCAAAATTTCTATTCATTTTTTTCGCGATATTCTTTTTTTCTTCTTTTTTTTAGCCCAGTAAAAGGGCCCACATAATAAATTTGAAATTCGCATTTAAAAAGTCTACCCCCACATTACTTGTTTTAATAGGGGAAAAAAAAAAATTTAAATCAAAGCGGGGTTCCCCCAAAAAAAAAAAACCCAACTTTTTGTAGGGGCCTTCGACGGGGGGCCCCCAATTTGGGTTACGAGTGAGCGATAACCAACCAAAGATCGTATTTTTATTAGGAATATAACAAACAAA